>CAIIXF020000006.1:13110347-13554435 GCA_903813345.2 Owenia fusiformis | reverse complement strand
ATGTGCAATAGAGAGACACATTATTTTAGTACCAAAGTTGTCTGGAGTTTGATGGCCAGAGGAACCTAAGGAATATTCACGCATATATTGAGGGACTAAGCCAATATTCACCAAAGTTGCCTGGAGTTTGATGCCCAGAGGAACTTAAGGAATATTCACGCATATATTGAGGGACTAAGCCAATATTCACCAAAGTTGCCTGGAGTTTGATGCCCAGAGAAACTTAAGGAATATTCACGCATATATTGAGGGACTTAGCCAATATTCACCAAGGTTGCCTGAAGTTTGATGCCCAGAGGAACTTAAGGAATATTCACGCATATATTGAGGGACTTAGCCAATATTCCCCAAAGTTGTCTGAAGTTTGATGCCCAGAGAAACTTGAGGAATATTTACTCATATATTGAGGGACTTAGCCAATATTTACCAAGTTGCCTGAATTTTGATGCCCAGAGGAACTTAAGGAATATCCACGTATATATTGAGGGACTTAGCCAATATTCACCATAGTTGCCTGGAGGAGTTTGATACCCAGAGGAACTTAAGGAATATTCACGCATATATTGAGGGACTTAGCAAAATATTCCCCCAACGTTGTCTGAAGTTTGATGCCCAGAGAAACTTAAGGAATATTTACTCATATATTGAGGGACTTAGCCAATATTCACCAAGGTTGCCTGAAGTTTGATGCCCGGAGGAACTTAAGGAATATTTACGCATATATTGAGGGACTTAGCCAATATTCCCCAAAGTTGTCTGAAGTTTGATGCCCAGAGAAACTTGAGGAATATTTACTCATATATTGAGGGAAGTAGCCAATATTCACCAAAGTTGCCTGAAGTTTGATAGACTTAGAATATTTCTTCAGTTTGATAGACTTAGAATATTCACCAACTCATTTGGTGAACTTAGATTATATCTTCAACTTGGTGGACTTAGAATATTCATCGCTAATCTGAAGAACTTAGCAGATTCCATACATCTTCAGTTTGATAGACTTAGAATATTCACAGCTCATTTGGTGATATATTCAATTTGGTGGACTTAGAATATTCATCGCTAATCTGAACATGGCGTAGAATAATAGAAATAGCGTCATGAATCCCGGGACAATGAATCTCGGATCCAAGTACGTCATAAATGGTCGAAAATCAAAATATTGACAAATTTATAACCTAAAAGGCCGAAAGATTATGCGGCAAATATTGAAACGGGGGTTTTCAACATATTGTATTAGCTTTGATCTCTTAGAACCCGTTGAATCCTAAGCGATTGGAGTTGTTTAGATCACTTAACGAATGATATGAAATGATGAGGATTTGGGATTTATAATGGCGGCCAATGGGGGATTTTAGCAAAATATCCCGAAAATTAAATCATTAAAAGGCTGAAAGATCTGTGGATGGATTTTGCTGTTTTATATATCAAAATGAACACTTCATTGGGTCTAACATGGATCTGTTGAATCCTAAGAAAATAAATGATTTGCTAAAAAGTTATTAAGATTTTAAATTTTGATGAAGACTGCTCTCCACTGAAATCTTTGGACCAAGAAATGTCGATTTACGCGCATGCGTTGTGACGTTATTTCCATTATTCTACGCCATGGAACTTGGCAGATTCCATACATCTTCAGTTTGATAGACTTAGAATATTCACAGCTCATTTGGTGATATATTCAATTTGGTGGACTTAGAATATTCATCGCTAATCTGAAGAACTTAGCAGATTCCATACATCTTCAGTTTGATAGACTTAGAATATTCACAACTCATTTGATGAACTTAGATTATATCTTCAACTTGATGGACTTAGAATTTCATCGCTAACCTGAAGAACTTAGCAGATTTCATACATCTTCAGTTTGATAGACTTAGAATATTCACAGCTCATTTGGTGATATATTCAATTTGGTGGACTTAGAATATTCATCGCTTATCTGAAGAACTTAGCAGATTTCATACATCTTCAGTTTGACAGACTTAGAATATTCACAGCTCATTTGGTGAACTTAGATTATACCTTCAACTTGGTGGACTTAGAATATGCATCACTAATCTGAAGAACTTAGCAGATTCCATACATCTTCAGTTTGCTAGACTTAGAACAAGAAATGTTGATTTACGCGCATGCGTTGTGACGTTATTTCCATTATTCTACGCCATGGAACTTGGCAGATTCCATACATCTTCAGTCTGATAGACTTAGAATATTCACAGCTCATTTGGTGATATATTCAATTTGGTGGACTTAGAATATTCATCGCTAATCTGAAGAACTTAGCAGATTCCATACATCTTCAGTTTGATAGACTTAGAATATTCACAACTCATTTGATGAACTTAGATTATATCTTCAACTTGATGGACTTAGAATATTCATCGCTAACCTGAAGAACTTAGCAGATTTCATACATCTTCAGTTTGATAGACTTAGAATATTCACAGCTCATTTGGTGATATATTCAATTTGGTGGACTTAGAATATTCATCGCTTATCTGAAGAACTTAGCAGATTCCATACATCTTCAGTTTGATAGACTTAGAATATTCACACCTCATTTGATGAACTTAGATTATATCTTCAACTTGATGGACTTAGAATATTCATCGCTAATCTGAAGAACTTAGCAGATTTCATACATCTTCAGTTTGATAGACTTAGAATATTCACAGCTCATTTGGTGAACTTAGATTATATCTTCAACTTGGTGGACTTAGAATATGCATCGCTAATCTGAAGAACTTAGCAGATTCCATAAATCTTCAGTTTGATAGACTTAGAATATTCACAGCTCATTTGGTGATATATTCAATTTGATAGACTTAGAATATTCACAACTCATTTGATGAACTTAGATTATATCTTCAACTTGATGGACTTAGAATATTTATCGCTAATCTGAAGAACTTAGTTGATTTCATACATCTTCAGTTTGATAGACTTAGAATATTCACAGCTCATTTGGTGAACTTAGATTATATCTTCAACTTGGTGGACTTAGAATATTCATCGCTAATCTGAAGAACTTAGCAGATTCCATACATCTTCAGTTTGATAGACTTAGAATATTCGCAGCTCATTTGATGAACTTAGATTATATCTTCAATTGATGGACTTAGAATATTCATCGCTAATCTGAAGAACTTAGCAGATTTCATACATCTTCAGTTTGATAGACTTAGAATATTCACAACTCATTTGGTGAACTTAGATTATATCTTCAACTTGGTGGACTTAGAATATTCACAACTCATTTGATGAACTTAGTAATTATATCTTCAACTTGGTGGACTTAGAATATTCATCGCTAATCTGAAGAACTTAGCAGATTCCATACATCTTCAGTTTGATAGACTTAAAATATTCACAGCTCATTTGATTAACTTAGTAGATTATATCTTCAACTTGGTGGACACAGAATATTCATCGCTAATCTGAAGAACTTAGCAGATTCCACGCATCTTCAGTTTGATAGACTTAGAATATTCACAACTCATTTGATGAACTTAGTAGATTATATCTTCAATTTGGTGGACTTAGAATATTCATCGCTAATCTGAAGAACTTAGCAGATTCCATACATCTTCAGTTTGATAGACTTAGAATATTCACAACTCATTTGATGAACTTAGATTATATCTGCAACTTGATAGACTTAGAATATTCACAGTTCATTTGGTGAACTTATCTTCAACTTGAAGGACTTAGAATATTCATCACCTTGAAGGACTTATAATATTCATCACCTTGAGGGACTTAGAATATGCATCGCTCATCTGATGAAAAAAAAATACATTAGTGATGAACACTTTTATATATAGATAAATATACAAGTATAATTGCATAAAGGACTTATAATTAGCACTTCTGAAACTGAAACTTATACTAGTATCAATTTGTGTTGTATTATTTTGAGGCGGATGAAGCCAGAATATATGTTGGTAAGCTTTCATTAAATATTGTGTCTCTTTATTTTCACATGTACATTTAATGGTACAACGTATCCCCAAAGTGACCTAGTCTAAAATACCCACACTACCCAAATTAGGCTAGCCGTTACAGTGGGTTGAAGCTTTGTAATTTGACCAAAATATACTCTGATGCTCTAATCTTGACTCGACTAATCACATCAGTCTCAACAAAAGGGATTTGGACCGGTAGAATGACAAATACGTTTATGAATTTTGATAACTATACTGCTTCGTACAGCTCTTCCTCTTCAAACGTCAACAGCCAGCCAAGTACAACATGATTATATCACTCCCATCGAATGGTATACTCGAAATAAGTAACACATACCTCTTATTTACAATCATTGGGGAAATCGTCAGACGGCTCATCATTCATTCCCGTCCGCCATTTTTCCTACTCCGGAGCTTTTCTTTGTTTAGTTTCAGTAATGAAACGCTTCGTCGTCCATGTAAAAGCGTTTGGGTTGGACACCGTGACACCAATGTATCATACCATGTTCACAGGAAATGAACGTCCATTCAATAGTGATTTTTTTAGAAGTAGCCTACCACTCCCGCCTGCGTTCATTTTGTCAGATCACTTGGCGTGGACTTGTGTGAATCTATATGTGTGCTAAAAGTAAGATAAAAAGATGAAAAGAAGTAGACGTTGAAAAAATGAAAAGAAGAAGACAACGAGAAAAAAAGAAAAGAAAAAAGATAAACATGATAAAAATATATGTCATTTTCTGCAACGAACGTGGCATATTCACTTGCTTTGTATGACAGATATACCTGGTATATGGCATACACATTAACCAATGATAACACGATTGTCAATTACATCGATTCGACGAACAGATTAAAGTCTATAAATTATTATGATGATTACTGAATCATGTACTGAAATGATTACTGAATCAACAGTACAGTGTATTGAGTATACATTTAGAGTTGATTCTCGTAACCAATCAAATCGAAGCTTTCTGTATCACGTTTTCACCTGCGGTATATATCATATTCACCTGCGGCATATGGCATATTCCGCAAGTGGGTATGCCACATTCGCCAGATGAGTATCGGGTATTCACTGAAATCAATGCATCGCATATTCACTGCGGAATATGCCATTCTCACCTGCAGAATATGCCATATACCGCAGTTGAGTATGGCATATTCACCCATATCACAAATACCGCGCAACCATATGCCATATTCCGCGTAACATCCTTATCCCTTCATGAAATTCATCTAACTGATATTTTGAGATTTCAAGAATAATGTAAGAAATCTTATTGATGATGGTGTTGAAAATGTTGCCCTCGAGTAGCTTCATTAGCCTCTCATTGAAAGTTTTTTAGGATTGAATGAAAACTAATCTTATAAATTCCTTGATGTTCTTCGATTTGAATCAGTCGCAGTCGATACACAGGCTTTCATGGTCAAGTGTTCAATTTCTGCATAGGCGGTTTATATGGCCACTTGTGGGAGATCGGATGATATACTTTCAGGTGTATCCATAGATCCCGGCCAGATTCTTTTGTAGTAGAATCAGTAGCTCAATAAATATTCCTCAAGATGAGACACCTCAGAAAATTTCAAATTTTAAAATGACGATTGTGGGGCCATTTCTGAAAAATATGAGACAAATCATACCTCATACGAAGCATCTTGTTATTCCTTAACTTTTTTATCACCAATGACCGTTATTCAAGCAATACTGCGTTGATAAGAACCCAAAAACAGTGATATTTTATCGCCGGACTCTTGTCTGTCCAAATCTGAATGGTGCTCCCGTGGTTCCAGAAATGTGAAGTCATCAGTACAATGATATTTGGACACACAAGAGTCCGGATATAGTGAAAAATATTCGCCGTATTTAAAGTCAAATAACTGCATCCATTAGTCGAACCAAACAAGTAGAAATAGAAAGATGAAGATCTCAGCTATAAAATAAGTTTAAGTGACGCATCTTCTGTATTATTCTTTGAGCCAATGAGATCGTACTACAAAACGATCTGACCAACATCTGTGGGTGTATCGGCAGTTGTGATTTTACGTTTGTATAAATCATAGCTTGACATTATATGTGCATCTCTTGTGAAAGATTCACAGCCAGGTAATCACTTCAATAGAATGAAATATTTGTGTAAAATATTTTTCAAAGATGACAAGACTTGCGTTTTGTGTCAGCCACGTCCTCGATAATTATGTGGTGAGTATCCCCGCCTGTCACGCCGGGTGACAGGCGAACATTTTTACCACTGAACCACTAGTGCCTCATACCAATGCACTGTTTTGAGAACTATGAAAATGCATACTCGTAAAGGCCCGGTCACACCGCCCGGACGTTGCTGGAGCGTTCCTTGAACGTTGAAAAAATTCATCAACGCTCGTCAACGCGCACAAAATGGGGAAAAAAACAAAAACACGGGCGTTGGCTTAGCGGTGCACCGCTGAAGCCGGCGTTGCTTTAGCGTTGGTTAAGCGGTTGCGAGCGGTAGCTAGCGTTTGTTTAGCGGTAATGCGAGCGTTGGTATAGCGGCGTTCTGCGCATGAGAGCGTTGCCTCGGCGGGGGTATAAATAGCAGCAGCGTTGGTTTAGCAGCATATCGCGTTTGACTACTGAGCTGAACGGATCTATTCCAAAAGA
This sequence comes from Owenia fusiformis, assembly GCA_903813345.2. Lineage (NCBI taxonomy): Eukaryota > Metazoa > Annelida > Polychaeta > Sabellida > Oweniidae > Owenia > Owenia fusiformis. The sequence goes on along the minus strand of CAIIXF020000006.1, from coordinate 13,547,829 downwards.
GCTCGTGGTGCATTTCTCCACGTATTTATAGCCAAATTCTGGTCCCGCTCCGACACCTCTATACCAACGCCAAAGCAAAGTTCATCGCCGCCATGGAACGCTGCGACAACGTCCGACACCGTTCCAACAACCCCATGTACGCTGATAAAACGCTAACAGCCGCTCCACCGACGTTTGTGCAACGTTTAATCGCCGCCCGGGCAACGCTGGCGAAGCAGCGGTGGTCCAGCGTTTAAGATTTCTGCGTTGGTCTAGCGGATTCAAGCGTCCACGAACTTGCGTCTAGCGGTGCCAAACTTTGACTGGGCGTTGGTGGATCGGTGATAAACTTTGCCAGGGCGTAAAATTGTCCCTTTTTCAACGCTCGCAATATTTTGAGCAGCTCAAAACTTTTGGAGCGTTAGGATGGCCACTCGAGAAACATCCGAGTTGGCCGAGCGTTTACAGCGTTGCTTTAACGGATGCCAACTTTTGTTAAACGGTGGTGAACGTTTACGAGCGTTGATGATTTTTTTCAACGTTCAAGGAACGCTCCAGCAACGTTTAGGCGGTGTGACCGGGCCTTTACCAATTTGATTTTGAATCACACGTATGAAAACTTCATGCTTTGGTAATCCAAGATGATAAAAGCGCAGAAGGACACACGATCGGTCTTCATATCACTGGTGTGCAGCATGATGGCGCTAATTGGAGTTACATGTACTCTCATCCGAAATAGTAGACAAAGCCGTCGTCCGATGTAACCCAAACAAGTAGAACCTGGTCTAACCGCCCGGTCTAACCGTGAGGAGAGGTTGAGCAGAACAATCGCTTTTAACTAATTTAATAAATGAACAGAGATTTCCCAAATCTGAGAGATGCCAATGTTCCCTTCGATGGTCAATTTTATAAACGAGATATTTATTTCAAATCATGTCTGCATGTATTTACATGTACAGTAGTGACCCTGCTATAGCATGACGGTTACGCCACGACTGAAAACGAGGTTGGACGGCTACGTTCACTGATTTATCCAATAAAATGGCCTCGATGGAACAGAAAACTAAGGTTGGTGCATTATTTTCTACAACTGTGTATCAATGAAAGGATGAGCATCCCATTCGGTGATGCATTTAGTAATGTATTTTGAACGTAGTCTTTGCAAATTGATGCCTGGGGATAACATGAAATAAGCGAAAAACTGGAAATTCAAAACTACACAAAAGGTGTGGTATCGATATGGACACGCCCGGTGATCGATGGAGGGGGGGGGATTAGGCGATTTCTGCAAGAAAACTTAAAAAATTTGGAAGACTTAATTTTTCAAGAGAAAATTTACAACTGAATTGCCAAATAAATAGGCGCAGTGCATGGCAAAATAGGTTAGGTCATCTAGTATTTTTTTTGAACTGATACCCTTCTAAGATATGAGATCTATTAAGAAAGGCGCATCATCACCAACGTGCAAAAGTCAATGTTTTTGCTATAAATCGGGCAACAATGGTCTACACGACCTGTAATAAATAGGTATATGGCACGTTATAATCACAATACTACTGTAATACTAATACTGAATACTAATGACATTGCTCACTTTTTAAAGTTTCTAAGCGTTATACAAAAAATAATCGAAATAAATTAATATTGGATGGAGGGGGATCGGATGGAGGGGGGATTAATATGTCTTTACGATGGAGCAAATTCACAAGAACTCGTGTATTTAAAAAAAACTCAGTACCCCAGTAAGAAACTGGATATTATATCTCTGGAGAATGAAAAATGGGAAAATTTAGAGTCATAGGAATAAATTCAAGTAGCATGTCTTATCATGTCTTATATACACGTGATCCCCCCCCCCCCTCCATCCGATATTAATTTATTTCGATTATTTAGTAGGGCATGGTCTACATTGCCTGACGACCTTGGGGTACATAGATGTAACCTACATACGATCATAAAAGCCAATTGAGCATTGGAAACCACCTAATATGTTCTACACAAGCCATAATAATGTATTTTGAATTTGCGGTTACGCAAAAAATTGATGGACGGTTACGCGAACCTCGTTCAAATATGTTTCCCCGATTCATTGTTATAAATTTTCTCATATTCATCAGTACTTGATGCTAATTCTTCTTTTGCCTCTTCATTGTTATCTTTTTGACTTTCATTAGTTTCATAAATAAAGCAAGACACAATTTTTTCTTTGACCTACAGACATGATAGAAGCACAAACAAGAGCGTCTCTTGCGAGTCCTGAAAACAAATATAAGCAATTCAATATTCCATTTCTTACCCATTATAACAATGACATGGAAAGAGGCTATCAGAACTAGCAACCTTGACTTGAAAGGTTGATTGCACGTAACCATCCGCTAAATGTACAACTAAAACAATACGTTGCCGTCCATAGAATTAATATAGAGTCGTCTAACGACATTGCGTTTGAAACCTTATTATTTACAATATACACCACGTTCCTGTTCTGGATTTGTCATGTTATGACTTGTTTATATACAGTTTACTTACAGTTGATAGTTTGGGTGCCTCTGAGGCACATATTATGAGAAAACACGAGAATGGACTAAAAATTATGAGCTTGGATATCTCAGTCGGTAAGTTTACAGCTTATATTCTGCTTCTAGTAAACCACCTGATAGATTTGACCCAGTCTTTATAACCACATATACGTCACCGAATGGAACTAGTTGAAAAGGAAATCTTATCTATCTTATCTTGCCTACAGGCGAGGAAGAGGACATGCTGTCTTTCCCATCCGCCAATTTTTGTTATCGTTACCGCAAAATTTTGCAAATCGCCTCGACGTCATGCTATAACACCGTGGTAGGTTTATCTTGCTTTATGTTATGAACTCACAATGGTTTCGGGGAATTTTCCCCCCTGAAAATCAGAGGTCTGGAGTATAAAATCATTTTTCTCACCCAAAACAGCTTTAGAACTTTGTACAGGCGATTGAAAATAAAATATCTCACATATAAGCTCAACAATCACGATCTGTTCCGTCCAAAATCGTATTAATTAGGACCATTTTTGCAATGAATTCCATGAACTATTAGCACTGTTTTAAAAACTAGAAAAAAGCGGAGGGTTACACTTTCGCACGATCGGTCATATCTGTGAACATCTCTCACGTAACTGGTCCAAAGTTGAATGACACCAACTGGAGTAACATGTTAACTCGTCTCTCATCCGCCGGATAAAATTCGTCGTTCATCGATGTAATCAAAGTAAGATCCAAAGTCTTACTTTGAGAGGTTGACAAAAAAGTCCACTATGCATCACTTAACATTATCATGATTACGGTATTCCATGTAATGATGAATGCCTAAACGCCTCGCCTGAGTTCTAATACACCAAACCATTTTTTTAAAAATCATCTACAAATTTTCAGGAGTTCCCATCTGACCTCAGATTTGAGATTAGATGTTTAGTTGACCTTCAATTCTTTCTAAAATGTCTATGAAGGCCTCGATGAGATTGCTTGCAATCTTGAAGGTGCAACAATTATTGGACGATCATGGACTAGTGTCAAAGTATATTAAAGTTTGGATATTTCATCAAGACTAATCTATCTTTATTATCTACAAAGAAGCCCCCTAGATAAACAGTATTTCAGCTTATATACATCTTGAAACATGGTGGATCTTAAAAATATAAAAAGTGGGACTCTAAGCTTTGAACTGAATTTACACTTCTAATGCTGAAATTGATAGTTTATCCATACATTTTAAGAAAATAGGTATGCTAAAGAAGATGTTAAGCCAAATGTTGCCTTGATAGCTCAGAAAAAGTTAACATTTTCGTATTTTCTCCCTACAGGCCTTGTTGCCTCTGTAAATGTCTAGTTTTTGTATGGTTTTGAAGGCCACGGTTATATAAAATTATCTGTGGTGAATTATTTCTTTTCTTCTTACCCCCGGGTTCCCACCAATCAATGGGGAATATAATACATTATATTAACGGGTTTAGGGACTTGATGACTACATGTCGTTATCATTCGTTTTCGGGTTTTTTTTCGGTAAGGAATTTTAGAGGGAGCTCAGCCTCATACCAAACACAGAAAAACGTTAATCTTTGTTGAACAGATATTTAAAATGACTGATGTCAAATGAAATTCTGTCAATAACCACTATTGACCTATTCGTCTGAATATAAAGGCATGGTTTTGTTTGAATTGTTTGTTAAACATTAACGTTTAATTACTATCAGACATTAAAATTATTCATTGACGATTAACTTATTTATGATGAGGTCACGAAATAACAGTATTAGTTATCTATGTATTTTGCAAACTTTGGACTCCGGATATACCTTCAACTAATAACAGCCACCATTTTGTAAAATGGCAAATGGATAAAATGCAAAATAAAAACGGTTAATTGAATCATGGATTCGGTAAGTAATTTCGACTCCGGGAATATACCAATACCGAGCATTCGATAGTAACGTGTTGTTCTAGTTTTTGTGGTAAATAATATAAGGAGTTCGAAAATTTTTTCTGAGATCTACATCAAAGAACACAATGAGTCATCTAAAAGTGAATTTCAAATTATTCATACTGTTATGCTTACGAGTATTTATGCTATTGCCTGAACTCCGAATTAAAAACCTCGGATCGTGGGAAATAACGATAGCAATATTTGGATTATTTGAAATCTAATAAATCTCTTCATTCCATAACCCAAATCTAAGATGCCAAGTAACCGGTCGGGGACCAATTAATTTGATTCCATTTTTATGATATCCGATTACAATACATTTGGTTCTCAAAACCGTATTTGGAACGGACTCGCAGAAAGTCCCCAAATCCGTAACGGAAGTTACTTGGAAAAGTTAGGCTTTAGAGAACTTATACTTAAAGATGCAATAATTATCAGCTGAACAATAAATCATTTCTGTATTTTATTCAGACAAGCACGTTGTCCACTACTCCACTGGGGAGTACAACTACTGGTATCTCAACAACAACGATATGGTTTCCAACCTTTTCACCGCCATTCGCACCCCACACCGGAGCAGCACCTTGGAGGCTATCGTACGATCCCGTACAAAAGTACGGATTTATCATACTGGCTGCCCTCCTGACCACAGTGTTCTTCCTCATTGCATGGATAACTCGCTATATATTGGTTTTCTACTGTGAGTGTGGACCAGATCCGCTGAAGTACTGGGACAAAACATATAGGAAGCATATGAAACCAGTAAGTCGATTTTACACCGGTGTAAAAGGGTCCTACTCTCCATTGAATTATATGGTGACCTAAATACAACTCTTTCCCTCATTATCTTATACACAATCAGGGCCAGTAAGGGCCGTTAAAAAAGGGGACCATAATCCCTAGGGGACCATCATTTCTTTCACACCGGGTTTTACACATTCTCCAAACGCATGGGTGTAGAATATGAACACACGCTCTAGACGTAACTATGCCTCTGGAACTCTGCATTCGGAGGATGTTTTAATTATACCCATCGTGCTGTTTGGCTATTGTTTCAAGTACTATCAATAATAATGGACTTATTAAGTTTTAAACAATTCAAATCATTTCGAAATTATGTATGTGATTCCTTCATGTATAAACCGTCATCAACTGCAATGAATATAAACTGTAAGTTAAAGAACTGAGTGCATGAACTACAAAATGTAGCTTTTTGTAATTGTTTTTTTAGCCTCCAATACCAGCCGTGAGTGACATCTCTAAAGAGAATCTTGCCTATGTTGAATCAGCCCCTCACTCAATGTCAGAACATGGGTCGTACCCCTCTCATATGGACCCATCCGGAGAGAAGCTGGATCTAGAGATGCAGAAAGTGCCCCAAGAGAGGAGTGGGATTCCACTTAGCGGGGGCAGAGATACTCCGACAGGACGAGGTACACCAACAGGCCGCAAGAGCCCGAATAGAGAGAGCCCGCGATACCGTCAGTCACGCCCCTCTACAAGAGGAATGGATCCTTTGGATTACGACTCCGATGCGATGTTCTCTGAGGAGCCACATGTTCATATTGAGAGTGAAGACCCGAACAAACCGGGGAGGCTCACTGACATTAAGGTGGTGGATCAATTTGGCCGCCCTGCGTCCCCTATGCGCGTCCTACAACAACGTGCATCTGTTGCAAGTGGGGCCAGTGGTATAGATGGGCTAGATGACGAAGGAGCAGTAGGGGGTGCACCTAAGCCACAATATAACATCCAGCGACCAGCCCCCATGGCACCAATCCCATCCTCGCCCCCTGCCGCAACCGGGCAAAATCTTGACTTTAGACCCGGTGATACCAATGCCTAATGTAAGAGGCACTGTCATCTGACATTGAAGGAAAAACATGGAACATGATGTATAGATGAAGGACCTTATGTATTCATATCACAGAGGATTCAACGAATCTATTAAAGGGAGAATCAGACATAGTCACCATTTCAAAAATGACTATTTTCTTTTTACTTTTTTTGTTCAACAAGTTGATTTTTGTTTATGTTTATTTTTCTTACAAGTTTTATACTTAAAAAGACCTTTCTAGTTGTGTAGCTTGATCCACTTCATTTGTGTGGCCGCAGCCAGTTTTAGACATACAGTATTTCTTCAGTTTTTCAACCAAAAACTTTGGAAATGAAGATAGAAAATGGCAATATCCATGCACTGTACATTCTTAAGCATAAAGAGTCCCTATTCAAATTTTTGTTTAGCCTAATATTAAATCCTGGCTACATCCCAAAGTTGATAGACTACATCATTAGGTGAATTTCTTTTATAAATGTTGGATGGTATAAATTAAAAATCAAGTTCAAACGGAAATTGTTTCAGCCCTCTATAAAAGATTCTACCTTTAATATCGTTGAACATTTCTGTTTACAGGGACTCATCACTTCTGAATATTTGGCACTCTCAATATGTACATACTGTGTACCATATATGTAAACCAACAATAAGGCGGTGACTTTAAAGATGCATTGTATATCTTCACTCATTTTTTATATTGTAAATAGCCTGATAATAACCACTAGCTTTTTAGATGCCATGAGATAATTAGCACATAACATGTATAATATCCAAAATTTTGAAAATTCAAATTAATTGATATATAAAGGTGTAAGGGATGATCATTGATCAATCAAATAAAAAATCAGTCTACAAGTTATTCTGTAATTATGCTTTTATACTTAAATAAATTAGATTGTTTTTATCTATTTGATGAACTTTCTGAGTTTTGCTATCATTGCACATTTGCACCATTTCTTGTGAAACCACATTCCACATTAAGTTACAGACTCACTAAAATTTTGATCAAAATTATTATAACGTTAAGAACGTTGACCAGATGGGAGAGTACGACCAAATGTTTATAGCTGAAAATGAAACTTTTTATTTTATTTTTGGGCATTGGATGTGATTGGTGGTTTAACTAAAGGTATACTGTAAATTAGTTTTTTTCATCAGTGAAAATCTGGACACATTACCCAATCAACTATAAAGACAATAGAGGGAACATGTTAAATTAGAACTTAATGCAAAACAATAGATTCTCATGCAAGTCTGTTCCTTAAATGCATCAATCAGGTCATAAGGGTATAGTTATACAGTATGAACAGAATTAATATTTACATTACGAACACAAAACATGACAAATCATACATTTCAAATCATTTATTTACAACTCGGATTCACTTTGGCAATGAAGATTGAAATCTTTTGAAATTTACACTTGTACTGGAGAAATATTAAGAGTTGGCATAAAAATTCTGTTATACTATACACAATTTGTAAAAGTGGGCACATATTTTCCAAATCATTTTGTGATGAATTTCAAATTTTTACTGACGTAATAAACAAGATGAACGATGTTATTAAAGGATACATGTTTTCTCAACATTCTTATGATACCAAACAGGAATCAAAGTCCTTTTTATTTCACGGAGAACAAAGTCCTTTTTATTTCACAGAGTACAAAGTACTTTTTTATGTTGTACAGATCTAACGTCCCTGTGGATCAATCTCTCCTGAGTGGGAAATATTCTGTTCTTGTTCCATCTTTAGTTATAACATTAATAATGAGTTGATCTCCTGTGTAAATGTCTCTCTCTGCAGCGGATGTAAATACATCTTTCACAAGGAAAATTGCCTTTTCTTTAGTTAGGGGGGTCTGGTCAACACCAATCTGGTTCTTGAAACCAATCTGGAAAAGAACAAAATATAACCTGCTGCTCTGCACCAATCCAATCAGATTACTCGCTTAAGTCCAATAACATTTCAATACTCTACTTTGATTTTGAAATACACTGTATATTGACTAAGGCAAAACCTGAACAATGAACATCATTTCCAAATCTAAATGGCCAAATCTTGCAGTTCTTACAATGCATATTACTGTTACTCTACTTAATTTGATGCCTGTTTTAATTTGGTGATTTGCAAAAATTTGACAATTGATGTCTTCACCAATTTTTCCAAAAAATACCCAGGAATGATTTTCATCTGGTGCATTTGCATGAGCATTAAGAAATTCTGATCCATGTTTTCGTTTTGTAGTTTTCAAAGTTTTTTTCATCAGATCATGTCATTCTAACATGGCCAAGGAGAGGTGAATGTTGTCATAATGAGGATTCTAGTAAGAAGGATAAAATAGGGGTTATAGTAGTTATAGTAATGCGCCAAATTATATCTGTGCCAATTTTGCCATCCAAATTAAGAAAAGTAACAGTATATCATGTCAACTTGAATTTCTAAAAGAATTCACAGATTCATCAACAACAATATTTATTGAGTTTTTTGTTTTTTAGTTTTTTTTAGACCTGCTTGCAAAACAAGCCCAAAAACATGCTTGGCAATCTAATGTCTAAAAAAATGTTTTTTTAAATCTTCTTAAAAATATTAATGAGAGGTTAGAATGAAGGATTACATTTAAAATGGATGGAGTAAAACTGAAGATGAACCCACTCAGCACATTTTAAAGCATAATTTATGTGAATTGGATACATTTTGTCAAAGTTAAGATTTTCACTCAAGATGCTATTAACAAAATTGACTGAGTATTAAATATGTACATGATACTGTAGTTAATAATCTGTTCAAACCTGGTTATCTAACAGGGGCTGCAGCATAGAGCTGGCTGTACCTCCAGCACGGAATGATTCTCTCTCATAGGAACCTACAGGATCAAAACTGTACACACATCCTTTACCTAAAAGTGTCACACCATGAAGTTAATACATGAATAATGAAGGTAAAATACAACAATAGAAAAACAATAGAAAATGAACAAAAAATTTACAAAAGGGACAAATATTTATGGTTGAAACGACAGATTTCATTTTTAATGTGGAATTGGTTGTAAATCTTTAAATATTTACTACAAATTCATTTTTTTTCATCAGTAAAAACCTGAACAAAATCGCAAAATTGTGTCTTCCCTAAATTTGATTTAAAGAAAAAAGGGATACATAGACGTAGCCAGGGTCGCACCCCCCCCCCTCATAACCAATACAAATAAATCATGAAAGAGGAAGAAAAGAGCTTTAAAATGCTTTTTATTTGAAGCTTTGAAGCTCAATTTTGAATTAAGTTGCATCAATTTTTGTAAAGTCCAAAATAAATCATATTTTTGGCTTGTTTATGCCACAATCGCAACCCCCCTGACTGAAAGCTGGCTACGCCCCTGGGATATCTGTCAATCTATAAGGAAATGTTATCCAAAACTTTTGAAATTTACTCACCCTCTTCATCCAGGCCACCAAGTATGTTGTTGACGTAATATGGAAAGAAACGCTTGTAGTATAATATAGTGGATAACATAGCAGCAATTGCTTTTGTGGACATGGGTTTGTGATGCTCGTGTTCATACATCTGGAACAGATTAACATGCAGAGATTTGGTTAGACATGTAAGATGGTAACAAGTAAGTTCAACAGTTCAACCAGAGCACTGTAATCCAATATTTAATTTATATATAGCGATGGGGGAACTGATGTTTGAGATAATGGCGTGTTTTTTCATTTGAAAATGTTGAATGACCGAAATATTGATATCTATCATTTGAATATGCTCTGAGCATAATATATTGAAACATAAACTTTGTACTAAAGTAATCTATTATGAAAACACACATAGCATCTGTTTTTTAAATAGGGTTAAAATTAAATGGCATGATACACAACATACAGATGTATAAACAGGACTGTGAACTTAACTTTGCATGTCATCATATTCCTAATTAATGATTCTATCATAAAACACTAAATAGGCCTACATAAAGTATTAACGTCATACCTTAAGTCTTGCTTCAAGAACTTTAGTAAGAGTCAGGGCATCACCATGGAAACCTGTACATCCCAAAACTGTGTTGCTAGTTCTGGAATTAACGAAAATATTCGTTATTTAAAAAAAATTCAATAACATAATCACCCAGTATGATTTATTTATCAACCAGGGGTTAAAGGCTCAACTAAGATATAAGGAATTATAGGTTATCTATTCCTTCTTTGCATGATTCATTCTCAACAAAATTCTTATTCACCGATTTTGGTAAAGAAAGAAATAAAGAATTGAAGTGCCCAATTTTTTATGATTTTCCAAATTCCAATCTGTGGGCAAATAGATTTTCATCTTAGTTCACAATAAAGTAAAATTGTTTACTTGCACTGGGGATATGACAGAACTGTGAGCTTACAGATTGTATGTTTTGGGGTTATCCCTTGTGAAGATGGAGAAACCCTCACTAAGTCTGGTATCAGAGGCAACCACAGAGAAATCCTCCCCTGCTACCGCAAGTACTGTACTGAAAACAAAAAACATCAGGACTTTATATATTTTCGAAACCTTGTTAGTTATATCCCAAATGTAACCCTCTGAAATGAAACCAAAATCTGTTTTAGTATGCAGTTTACATCTGTTCATACTTTAGATGTCTACTCCATATCAGTTTTGTCATTTGATTTGCATTATGAAGATAAGACACCATTTAAAGGACAGCCTAAAGGAAACAGTATAATTTAATAATTCAATAATTTTCATCTAGTTTGTCATTATCATATATTGCAAATATAAATCTGACAACCGTATGCTGTTATTTATTGTTATTTTATCTTTTTTCGGATATTTATTTTCTATTATTTTCTTGCATACGGTGGTCGTAAACATTACCTGCTTCTATATTGCGGGGAACGCTTTCCTGGTCTGTCTACGCAACCAAATTCACAGAAATGATAAATTAATTGCTTTGCTTCAACTTAAAGTACTCAATCTTACCTAAGGCACGTAAAATGCTTGGCAATTGAAGAAATATAAGCATGCTGCTTGAAATTTTGCTGTACCAAAGTCACTTCCGGGTTAATCTGTTAGTCTAGATATAAAACTATATCGAAATGAAATCATAGGTATTTTTTTAACACGAAGATTCAGTTGAAAACTTGAAATGCAAGCAGTGTCGGACGTAACATGGAAAAGTTATTGTCTCAGAGATGAGAAAAGTGAGTCGTATGAGAGAACGGCTTTTGAATCTCTGTGTAATAAATAATTATGATTTAGATTCCGTTTCAAAACATGTTTAAATTTAGACTAACGGAAATAACATTCAGCAACATGGCTGGCGATAATGAAAATTTACTTCAATTGATTATATTTCATCAATTATCAAGCGTTTTACATGTCTAAGGTAAGATTTAACACTTTGAAGTTAGAGCAAAATAATTAATCAATCATTTGTGTGACTTGGCCTAGACATGCCAGGAAAGCGTTTCCCGCAATTTGTTAGCTGTTATATCTACGACCGTGTATGCGAAGAAAATTATAAAAAATAAATATCCAAGTAAGCACAAGGAACATTGAAGAACAGCATACAACAGTTGAATTTATATGACTACAAATATGGGATATGTAACTGAAGGTTTCATTTGAAAGTTTTTCAACTTTGAATTATATGACACCTTCCAAAAAAGCTAAATTCCCAACAATCACATTGGCAATATATTATTTACATGACCAGGATCACAATGCTTATGGTCAAAATGAGCCTTACCACGCTGAAATAGCTTTTTCAGCCATCTAAAATTGTGACTGAAAAAAGAACAGAACATTTTGAATTTTTCAGAAAATGTGCTCAATATATTCCTTTAAATGATAGGAGCTTTGAAAATTAGAAAAATTGTCTGAAACAAAAATCGTGGTCATAAGAAGGAAATGAATTCCAATATTGAAAGCTCCTATTCCTATAATTTAAAGCAATATGTTGGGCACATTTTCTGAAATATTTAAAATATTCTGTTTGGTGACCTTTCCGAAATGCTAACTTTTAACTTTTTTCAGTCACATTTCCAGAGGGTTGAAAAAGTTATTTCAGCATTAAGGGTCATTTTGACCACGACCATTGTGATCCTGGCCATGTAAATGATATATGGGAGTAGTACAATTGACTAAAGATCAAAGCTGAACTCTGTTATCTTATTTTAAAAAATTCTAAAATCTAAAATCCACATGGTCTTTTAATTTCCTGTTTGCTGTAAATTTCTGATAACTACCCCGAGACCTTAACATGGAAGAAAAACATCAAAATATAACAGGTTACAGATTTTATAAGCCAATTCACAAGCAATCGAAGATATACAAATGTCATTCATGTGCAATGTGAATATATCTTTCTCTATTAATGCACAATGGTCTTTAGTTACTAGAGTCTAAGAAGTAATTCCATCTGGAACACCGTAAACTATTGTAAAATTTCTAGCCAGTGTTCAATAAAAAGTAAAATTCTAAAAACCATCATGTTAATATTTCATGAATTGAAATGGTAACCGATTGTCTTGATGAGATATTGAAAGTTTTCGTTTAAAATAGAAGTCGTCCCATTTTTGTCTGTTCTCAATAAGCTTACATATAGATGGCAGCCTAGTTGACTAGTGCTTGCAACGGTAATGGATCTCATTGCCGGTAAATTTCACCTCCATTACCTTGCAGTTACCGATAATCGTTGATACTGATAATGTTTCTAAAATCCATGGGAAAAACCTGAAAGTGAAACTAAAATATTTGGAAAAATCCTTAACGAAGATGATTTCTCAGCTTGATTTCCCGCTTACATGAACTGCAGTGGAAATATTGCGTGTATCTCGTGTGTGATTGTGTATTGTTAGGAAGTCTTTGAAACGATAATAAAGAGTGAATTCGATCAAAATTGATCAAACTATTTGTGTTTGTTTTTTACTTCGCCGAAATCTCACATCACGTGATTTGTAAATCTCGCGGCCTGGGAGATGATTGACAGAAGTGGGTGAGTTTTGCTTATCCTCCCGCCTTTTACGATTGCTGTGCAGTTGATTGACAGATTAGCCTTCAAATGTGGAGATTGAAATATACATGATGATAAAACATTCTAAACGAACATCATTTCATAAATTTGACAATGAATCGCAATGCCAATCATCATGTTGCAGCAGCTCGGCGATTATTGGCAATGGATTTTATTGCCGGCAATTGAGAGTATCTACTGCCGACAACCCGGCATAACCGTAAGGCACTAGACTCGACAGGAAAATGGTGGAAATCTGAGAAATTTTATTTTATTATAAAAAAGAATAAATATCATGCGAGGTAGACGATACTGTGAACAAGGACTGCGTGTAAAGATCAATGAAGGTGAGTTCAGTGACCATATATATGGTAAGTCTTCAGATTTCTTATTTTTCAGGTTCAACTGCTTGTCTTTGAAGTAGTCATATAAATCTGACCCTCGTATGATGTTATTTGTTGTTATTTTTTCTGATTTGGATATTTATTTTTTCTTATTTTCTTGCATACTAGGGTCATACACACTCCGCGCATCTAAATTGCGGGAAATACTTTCCTGGCCTGTCTACCCAACCAAATTCACACAAATGATAAATAAATATATTTGCTTCAACTATAAAGTATTTAATCTTACCTTAGACACGTAAAACGCTTGGTAATTGAAGAAATATAAGCATGCCGCTTGAATTTTAAAATTTTTTCATTTTGCCATGCCAAGGTCACTTCCGGGTTAATCTGAGTCTAGATGTAAAACTATATCAAACGAAATCATAAGTACTTGTTACACGAAGATTCAGTTGAAAGGGATGCAGTGTCGTTAAGAAGGGAAGCTATTTGGAAAAGTTATTGTTTCAAAATGAGAAAAGTAATAAGTATGAGAGAACGGCTTTGGAATCGATCTCTGTGTAATAAATAATTGTGATTCCGTTTCGTTACATGTTTTACATTTAGACTACCGGAAACAACATTCAGCAACATGGCGGGCGATAATGAAAATATAATTCAATTGATTATATTTCGTCAATTATCAAGCGTTTTACATGTCTAAGGTAAGATTTAACACTTTGATGTTGGAAATAAATAATTACTCGATAATTTGTGTGACTTTGGTTAGTATGGTAACTATGGTTACCAAGACAGGCCAGAAAAGGGTTTACCGCAATTTGTCAGCAATAATATCTACGACCGTATATGCTAAGAAAATGATAAAAAACCAGAACAACGGCAACGCCAAAGCGTAGCGAATCCCATCGATCCCATAAGAAAGGCCACCATTTTCAAAATGGTTGCTCACTAGCCAAGTTGTCATCAGAAGAAGTAAAATGCTTTTAAGTAGCCACATAAATTTTTTTTTTAAATTGCTACACATACATGTAAATGCTGGCCATTTTTCAAAATGACCACCTTCTACCCAAAATGTCATAAGACAGTATGCGATCCTTACGAGTATTCCTATATCAAATATGAAAAAATCGCTCTATTACTTTTGAAGTATAATAAAAAATGTAAATAACACACATAAAAATGGTGGCCATTTTTCAAAATGGCCGACTACTCCCCAAAGTTTTATTAGACAATGTGCCATGCTTAAAGTATTCACATATCAAATATGAACAAAATCGCTCCAATACTTTTCGAGTTATAGTAAAAAATGTAAAAATGACAGCCATTTTAGAAATGGCAACCTACTATGCGAAGTGTAGAGACAGTGTGCAAGGTTCATAAGTATTCACATATCAAATATGAACAAAATCGCTCCACTACTTTTCAAGTTATAGTAAAAAAGGTAAAAAATGGTGGCCATTTTTCAAAATGGCCACCTACTACAAAAAATGTCATTAGACAGCGTGCCTTGCTATAGTATTCACATATAAAATATGAACAAAATCGCTCTACTACTTTTTGATAATAACACACATTAAAATGGCGGCCATTTTTCAAAATGGCCACCTACAACCCAAAATGTCACTAGACATTGGGCCATGCTTAAAGTATTCACATACCAAATATGAACAAAATCGCTCCACTACTTTTCAAGTTACAGCAAAAATCGTAAAATGACGTGCAAAGGCAGCCATTTTTCAAGATGGCTGCCATGTATTTCTCCTGTATTTACATTTCTAGCTTAATCAATGTCCTATATAACTTTTTTACATTTAAAACATATTGCTATTACAGTTTTATACGCAGAACCTAAATTACTGTAAAATCGGCACTAAAATGGCCGCCATTTTTAAATGAGCGGCCATTTTGAAAATCTGTTTTCAAGCAGAACTTCTACCCCCATTGGGTATATGTGTACAAAATATGAACAAAATCGGGCCAACGCTATTTGAGTTATTGCCCGGACGGACGGACGGACGTACGTACGGACGGAGGCGTTCCCTATATCCCTCCGAACTTCGTTCGATGGGATAATAAATATCCAAATAGGAACAAGGAATATCGAAGAACAGCATACAACAGTCGGATTTATATGACTACTTTGAAGCAGTGTAATAGACTGTAGTCTAGCTCTCCTATCAAAATCTGCTGTAGGAAAATTCAACAACTTGAGGTTATATTTGCTACACTATTGAATTGAACTGTCTTTGAATACAACTGTATAAATCATTTGCAGATCTAAATAGTAAAGACAAATTTTGCAGTGTCATGAATTGATCATGGAAAATATATTGTTTTGAAGTTTGCATTCAAAGTGGATTAATTACGAATATACGCACCCTCCGTTAAATGCATATGGGTTGAAGTATGCCTGCTTTGGCCCACCATGCTGGTACTCTTCAACAGTATCCATTTGTCCGATATTTACTGAGATTTTAGGTTGTTTTGAAAGAATGTGAAAATTTTTGCGGCATGAAGAAAGTAGGTCAAAAAGATGGCTGCCAAATCTCGAGTTGATCATGTGACCTAAAGTTTTCATCTAGATTTCTAAAGTTTGAGACATATGCAATTGAATTCCTACTGTGTTCAAAATACCCTTTCCACATAGAATTCCCCAGGAAAATTTGGGCTCTTTGTATCATTTGGTTCTGCTGTCTTGGTTGGTAACGACGAAGTCTCGCTCAAAATTTGTGCGCATATTCTCTGCGCAGCCATGGTGAGAACAATATTTCACCGATTTTCAAGATTTTGCTTCTATTTAGCTTATTTATTAAGCACCTTATGTTTATACACGCTAATAATGCCACTTGTATGTTCATTTGCAGTTGTTCTACTCCTTCTTCAAGTCCTTGGTTGGAAAAGATGTAGTTGTGGAACTGAAAAACGACTTGAGGTGAGCACATTTTCAGTTCTTTTTCAGTCAATGAGTCAGTCAGAAGTTTGAATGATAAACATACAGATCCGGAGCCAGATCCAGCCTCTTTTGGCAGTAGGCTCAATGAATAAATAAGAAAATCGGATATAAACCCAAAATGGTGCATCCAAAAATTGAATTCCCAAGAATATGACTCTCGCACTAACTTTTATCTTTACGTAAAGGCTAGAGTACCGACAATTGTCGGTACTCTAGACTCTGATGTGGTGGCACGCTAGAGGACCGACAAATAAATTGTCGGTACGGGAGATATGCTGTGTTTACACGCTAGAGGACCGACAAATATTAATTTTCGAATTTTCTGGCGCAATGCGCGGGGGGATATTTCAGATATCATACGGATATTTTGGGAACAAGTGCAAAACCCGGGGAGGGCATTAGCCCCGGTTACCCGGGGATTACCAAACCCAGTCAAAAAATGGTAGCCCGGGAACAGGGAATGGTAGTAAACATTGAAAGGCCCAATAAAAAAACATGAACAAGTAAGACGTAAGAGAGCTATTAATACAGAGTAAACGGCTATATATATTATAAACAGACAGGATATTTCTCCTGAGCCGATCAGGCGTAGAAAGGGGCGTTTGCTACCCAGGGCTCTCGCTAGGCTTTTAGACTGTGGCGCAGCACCACACTCTATTTAGCTCCCTCCACACCCTATTGGCAAATCATGACTGTTTCCACAGTCTAAACTTGACTGAATACACAAAAATAGCATGTAAAAAGGATAAAACATAGCATAAATATGATTTATCATGATTGAACGGTGATTCTGAAGATGTTAGCACCACACCCTAAATATTTCCTGGTGAGAGCCCTGCTACCCATTAGATAGAAGAAAATAGCTAGAATGTTTTTTATTTGAAGCTTATGGTATGAGGTTCCATATCCATCCGCCAAAAGGTATAACCCCTATATAGTCCATTTAAAAACCTGTGGTATCGTTCTAAATAACCCATAGTTGGCTTCTCTTTCTAGGGTACCTAGTATTCCACTATTTGGTGTCAAAATAAAGAGGAGTTCAACTTTCATTTGAATTACGAAAATAGCGATGTAGGTCAAAATAGTTCCAAACGTGAGCATGTTTACTACTCGTTTGCCCGTCATATCAGAATTGAGGAAGTGGTAGCAAACGCGAGTTACAATAAACGGACGCTGATATCTCAAAAGTAACCTGACTCCCTATAATTTGATGTAGGTCAATTGAACCCCTATATGGACAGGTGCATTTTGATATATAACACTATGGGGGGTAAGCGTTTCATAGTTGGTCACGAACGCCATATGTGCAAAGTATTGTTATGAATTTTCGAATTTGGTGTTGGATTACGGTTACCTTATAGCACAAAGTTTGATGGAAGTTGCATTTGGCTCCCTTAGTTAATGGCCACGATTCCATCTCGCATGAGAGAGCTACCAAACGCAAAGTAAACAGTGATATATTCCAAATGAGATATTTCTCCTGTGCCATGGCGTAGTAAGGGTAGAGAGCGACGGGGGCGAAAGCATCCCCTCCCCTAACTGTATATATCGACCCATTAGATAGAACAAGAAAAGAGCTTTAAAATGTTTTTTAATTGAAGCTTGTAGGACAATTTTGATGGAAGTTGTATCAATTTTTGTCGAAATAAACTATGGCTCACTACAAGTTAATGCCTGTACGATTCCATACTGCAAAAGAAGCACTATGCCCTCCCCCCCCCTCAAAAGAAAAAAGTAGGTCTTGCCGGGATTCGAACTCGGGACCGAGTGTGTTCGAGTCGTGCTCGCTAACCACTAGGCTACCAGTGATGAGGTTATCTCAAAAGTAAAAGTAGTGCATTTATTTATGAAATTGTCGGCTCTCTATCAAAAACACGTAGCAGCCACTTGCGTACCGACAATTGTCGGTTCTCTATCTGGCACTACTAGTTGACGATAGAGTGCCGACAATTGTCGGTACCCCAGCAAATACCCCTGGACAGTCTCCAGTACCGACAATTGTCGGTCCTGGAGCCACTCCGTTATCTTTACCTAATCCCTCAAACCTTGAGTGATCAGTATTTCCCCTGTAATCTCTTCTTCATGTAAAGCCTGTATAAGTTTGAATGGACACATGATATCAATTAATGAAGCCGTAAATCAAGTTTTCCCGGGACAATTATTTCAAATTTTCAGAGCGTAAAGATAATTGGAGTGTTTCGCCATCCTGAGTGGCGTCACATTCTCAGAAAAGACATTTGACTTCGGGAATAAACATTTGAACAACGAAAATAGCCGAAACACTCAATTATAAATATGCTCAGTTATTTTATGCTTTTATCAACAGACACTTTTTGAATGTGTCAGGCTTTAGTGATTGGAGATGAAGCTAACAGTACGCATCGTTTGAGGTATGACATGTGATATTTATTGATAAACTGACTCCAAAATCAAAGAAGTATAAATTTTCCCAAGATTTTGTGTCTTGTCCTTGAGTATATTCATTGAGCCTTAAGAAGAGGTATCTGGCAGAGGTCTGTGGATAAACAATGAAATGATGTCATACCACATAATTATCTACTTACCAGTATGTTCTATGTCCTCTCTCCTCCTCGGTTACATTGTGCAACTCATCCAAGCATGACAATGAAGGGCGTATTCTCAGGAAGTAAAATTTAATCGAAAAAATTTTCCATTTTTTTTGTCGAAATCTCCTAGCAGTTTGTTCAAAGCAGTCGAGCCTCATTTCATTCATTGCATACCTTACTGCCATGTGTATTTTTCATTGCTTTTTTCAGGAAAGTATCTTGACATGTACATTGTCTTCTTTATGGCCTAGTCACATAGCCCGGCCGATGTCCGGCATCGGTAGAGCTCGGTGGATTTTTTTTGGTGCCACCGAGCTCTCCTCATCGGAAGCAGAGCTCGGTGACGTGAACGGACTCCGTCCGGACATCTTCAGGCGACCGACCGAACACCGGCCGGTGACCGTACGGAGTCTGTCTCAAAATGGTAGTTTTTTTCTGCCGATGTGGCAGCAACTACCGGCCGGAGGTCGGCCGGACATCCGAAGGAATACGGCCGGTACCCGAGCAGGTAACAGGACACCGTGCGATCGCCGGCCGGGTTGTTCACGGGCTTTGAACAGTGACCGGCCGATGCTCTGTCCCACATCGGCCGGAGCTCGGTCGGAGCTCGGCCGCTGTCCGTTAAAAAACCTCGTCCTCTGGTTGTCTCAGATGCACGGGACACCGGCCGATACTCGGCCGTGCACCGGCCGACGTGTTTTCCGATGTGGTTACGATGGGGCTGCGATGACATAATGAGGGAGCTCGGTGAGAGCCCGGTGAAATTTAACTCCGAAGTTAAAATTTCACCGAGCTACCACCGATGCGGTTTTAAGCAACAAACGCCACGGATGTCCGGCCGGTGTTCGGCCGAGTTCGGTGAAAATTGCATCGCTGGCTCATCGTAACCTCATCGGCCGGGCTATGTGACTAGGCCATTAACATAGCACCAGTTAAAACAAAGTTAAATTTTGATTTAAAGGAAGCTGTTTAAAAGTTAAAAGCTGACATTTTTAGTTGTCCAAAATAGCTCAAATGTGTCCCGTTTTGAAAATAGATTATTTTCCTGATTTAATCATTTCTTAGTAACATGTTCAACACATTTAAATAAAGATTTGAACCATGCCAATTTTTCATTGACAAATGTCAAAATCTCTGACCTATTGTTTTTTTCTCCTTAAATATCTCATCCATCACATTCTGGTTAGCAGCAATTTTCTCAATAATTACCCTCATGACATGGATGACACTGCATCCCTGTAATGTAAAATACCATTATGGACATTTACCTCTTCCCTCAATCGAAATTATCAGGGGGCATTAACAGAACTTTCGAAAAGTTACGATTTCGTAATTCGTATTTTTTTGAAATTCGTAAATATTTAAAAAGTTACGAATGACTTACGAATTCATCAAGTTACGAATCGGCCATTAACAGAACACTTTCGTAAGTCATTCATAAGTTTTTATCGTTCGTAAATGAATTTCAAATTGTGTCGTCATCTTATATCATTATTTAGCACAAATAAAAATATGATGTCATTTGATATCATTGCGCGCTGTGATTAAACCTGTCTCCGCAATTTCAAAGATTCCCAGCTCAGGAACATATTTGCTTATCATGTAAGAATAGGTGGATATTTTAGCTTGAAACTTAGCATGCATATAAAGAACAATTTCTTATTGCCAACCTGTATACCTTACATAAGAATTGGATGAGAAATATGCCATTCGCAAAGTTATGAAAGGGTCTGAGGTGCTATTAAAGTTACGAACGAAAGCACATGTGATGTCATTTTTTCGTAACTTTGCGAATCGTTCGTAACTTTACGAAAGTTCTGTTAATGCACATTTACCAAATTCGTAAAATTAACAATTGACTTGCGAATTCTTAACTTTGCGAAAGTTCTGTTAATGACCCCCAGACTATTAATCATCATAATCTGATCCAGGACTCTCGTAGGTATGCTGTTTTGTGTGTGTAATACATGTAGACATGTTCTCTTATTGTTTTCCAGTATTTGTGGTACCCTTCATTCAGTGGATCAGTTTCTAAACATTAAACTGACAGACATTAGTGTGACAGATCCAGACAAATACCCTCATATGGTAAGTATTGACTGTGATCTCCCTATCCTTATACTGCCTTCACATGGAAACTAATTTGCATTCACTTGAAAATGAGAAAAAAATGATGAAAAAGTGACTAGAGAAATTATTATGGTGAGAAATTCTCACACACTAGGAGTCTTTAACACTATTGTACCAAACAGTAAAGTACATGTATATGAATCTTTGTATTAGATTGATCACATGTAACATAAGATTATTTTTCTATGAAAATTGTTTAAAGGCTCTGAATAAAGTTTAAATCACTTTGGCTTATATTATAGTCCTACCCAGTACCCAATGCAATCAAAATGTGCTATATGAAACATTTCAATTTAGTTTCAAAAGTTGATTTTTTGTACAAAAAATGTGAATCTATTTGAAATAAAGATTTAGTTATCACCCACATACATTAGTAAGTAATATTTAACACCAATGTATAACAAATATCCCATTGTCTTTTGTCTTTTATTGAGCTCCAATTTTCTTTTTTTTATCAATTCTAAATAAAGACTAATAAAGCTATTTTGTTATCAATACTAAGTAAGTCATGTGGTTTGATTCATTTCCCTTGGTATTATACTTAAAATATTTCTTTTGATTTTGTGTTTTCAGTTGTCTGTGAAGAATTGTTTTATCCGTGGTTCTGTTGTGAGGTACGTGCAGCTACCAGCTGATGAATGTGACACTCAGCTACTACAAGATGCAGCCAGGAAAGAAGCTGCACAGAGCAAGGCACGATAGTACAAGTACTACCATCTTGGACAGGCAGCAGGGCTCATAGGTTGCGCAGAAGGAAACTCTGACTTAGTTGTTACAGATTGGAATCATAATTGATATAAAATTAGTTGATTAAAGGGGATTAGGTGTTTGTAGATGATTATGGATACTGTACATCTCAGATTTAAACAGGTGTGTGATGATCTAAAAAATGACATTGCTTTACTATATGGATACATAATTAACTTTTTCCGTTTAGTCCACTTCACATTTCAAGTATTCATCAGGGATTTGGATGTTACATTACAATTAGCTCATATTGATGTATGCAGTGGGAATGCAGTGAAACATATACTAAGAGGTATCATACATGGGACTTCTTTATGTCTAGCAGGGCCCACCTGGTTTATTCTATATTGGCTGGTTTATATTCTCAGAACTAAACTATTCGTTGATCTGTATTCAGATTTTCTTGAGCTATGCAGTAAAGCTATAAACAGATTTCAGTGGAATATGCCAAGAATATATGACATCCCAAGGATGGGTTCATATCCTGTAGTACGAGACCTATTTAAAATTTTAGTTAAAGGGTTATTTAAAGGAAGAAACAGATAAGCATGAAGAAAATATTAGACAAATAACAGAAATGCTGTTGAAGATCTGATCTTCCAATGTGTAAATCTACATTCTTTATGTACATTGTACACTCTACATGTATTGTTCTTGTATTTGTATTTTTGTAAATAAACCTGTAAAAAGTACCAGAACTCTTAATTTTTGTGAAGTAATTTTTGTTAATTAGCTTAGATATTAAAAAAATATGAATAAGACAGAGATAACACAAGTCAAACATTTTTATCAAAAACCCAAAATGGTCACCAAATAATTTACCCAACATGCCCAAAATCTAATCAGATCTTGACACGGAGTACTTGCAAAAATTTCAATTAAAAGTGTGGATAACTCGAGTACAGATGGATAAATTCAGTTCAAATTTTATTTGCTAATGCCTTATAAATATAGGAGATCTTGCAAAGAAGAAATTTCTAAGATGGCCTCTGAATTTGGTGCCATGTTACATGAAAAATGTATTTTTTAACACCAGTAATCTGATTTGGTCCAAATTAAATAGGTTCATGTCGAATAAGACCTTTGTTTAAGAAAGAAATTGCAGTATGGCTGCTCAATTCAAAATGGCAATTACTTGTCCATAAAAAATCTAAATTTTGATAATGGATATTAATGTCTTATGTATTCATTATGTGCATAGTACGCTTCTCAAGAGGAACTTTCAAGATGAAAAATGTAAGTTTTGAAAACTCTTATGGGTGCCTTGTCATGGGTGTATATTTTTATTAACTTACTACTTGAACTAATTTTTAAAAATAGACATAATTATTCAAAGATTCAAAAAACTCATTCCACTTTTATTTTCCCTAATGGCATATCTATATTTAAAATAATAGTACAATTAATTTTCAAACATCCAAAGATTTCAAAATGTTGTAGCATCATTACTGTAGTTATAATTGCTCTGTTGCATTATTTAGTGAGCACAATGTTGGCACATTATCTGGACATTTAGTATCCATCAAAGTCTGGATAGAGTCTTCATTAAAGTTTGGATCCATCAAAGTAGGGATATCAATTCACCAAATTGTGGTTAAGTCTTCAAAGTCTAGAGATAAGAACTGAACATTCATAGTCCTCAAAGTTTTGTATTTTGTAGATATGAGTGGCACTCAAAGTTTGGATAGAAACAGCTTTTCTTTGTAGCAGATATTAGTAGCCATTGAATCCTTGTGGCAGCTGGCAAGTATCTGAAAATAGAGAAGTATCATGGAATTAAAGCATGCAATGATCAAATACAGAATTCTTTACTCCTTGTTCAAACATGACATTCTCAAATTGAGTTTCTAAACCAATCAGTATGCAGCGTAGCCATTCTTTAATTCTCCATACATGAAGAACCGTGCATTATCCACATCCATGAATCCACTTTGGGCTCTGTCTGGGGATGGCCAATTACAAATTTTGATGACAGAATGACAAGTTAAACAATGTTTTCTACATGTTTTATGTTTGAATTGGAATAAATAATAATGGGCGAAATTCCACTCTCCTTGAACAGAATGTCAGTACAAATAAAATGCACACACCTTCGTATACTGCTTTTACATCATTCTTTCCAACTCGAGCTGATTTTCACCATATTGAATGGCCTATCATTTTTTATTGCTCAAATAAAAGTTAGTAATTAGCTAATAAAAATAGTAACCTCCATGTTTTGTGAAGATGATATCTTCTACATCTATACAAAGGCCATCTATGATTTTCGCCAAATCTAGCTGTTTATGATATGGTATACTAGGTGATCTGCTGAGGACATCCACCTGAAAAAGAAATTATAAATCATTCACATTTTGCATTAAACTGGTCAGTGTTTTCTCCTGCAACATGCCACCCTATCAAAAATTAGAATTAAGAGGTGTCATGTGAAAGTGCTAGGTAGATCACTGCGTTTTGTTAATTAGGACTTTGGGAGTTTTCGTGTTTTAAATACTGCCATTAATGCTTTCTTATTAATAGTTTTTGCACTCTCACTAATATACTGTACATTCACTCAACTTTTTCAATTCATACATACATACATTCATAAATTTAATTCATTCATACATCTTCACAACATGGGTTGTGTGTGTAGACTGGTTAGGCTATGTCAATCTGATTGAATTAATTTTGAGTTACCTGCAGGAATTCTCGTTTGCATGTCCCATCAGAGGCCTGATTGTAACAAGAGTAGATAACAGCATTATGGTAGTCAGTGTACACAACTTTATAATTATAATCTGAAACACGAATAAAATATGCTTATACTCCTGTTATTTTTCATGCGAAATTGTCAATTAAATCCCCGGGGATTTTTGAAATTACTTGTGACTCCATTGTATTTTGTGACTTGTACATTTGTCGAGTGTTATTAGGCAATAAATGAGATACTAAGCAACAATGTCTGTTACAGTGGCTTATTAGATTAAATAAATTGAAAATGACGATGTAATAGAGGTTAAGGTGCAACGTACCATTGACCAAGATCTAGTAGTAATTGTCTTATCCAAATATGACATACGTTCGGTTTACTTACTGTACATGAGGTAACCTTATTTAGAGAGCTTGAGGATTCCATGGGCTAATTGAAAGCCCATTAGGATTCAGAGAATAATGGGATCTTAACTTGTGAAATCCGCAAAACTTAGTGGCCATGAAATCATGTTTTCTCAAAATTTGCGAAATTAAAACTTATTTCACTTTGGAGGTACTTTGACTAGGAGTAATGACAATATATCTGTTTAGCTATTATAGGCCTGAATGTGATTTTCTTTTTTCATCATTAACCATATTTACATATTTTCCCAAATGGATTATCCTTTGAAATAGCATTAGTATCATACACATTATTAATCTATGGCTTACTTATTTCTGTTTTCCATTGATCTACAGCAATATCTATGTATATCATGAAGTCACCATTTTGCTTGGAGGGGTCTCTGAATTTCAGAAGTCCTTTCACAGGATCTATACAAACTCCAGCTCTACAGTAAAAGCGTACATTATCATGGGGTATATACAGTATACACGTATTTCACCAAATTGTTCCAATTATCATATTATTTTATAAAATTAACTTATTCTATGTCTGCTGGGAATCTGTAGGAATGACCAATCATCACCACTATGTGGCACATGGACTTTTG
Source organism: Owenia fusiformis (assembly GCA_903813345.2). Taxonomy (NCBI): domain Eukaryota; kingdom Metazoa; phylum Annelida; class Polychaeta; order Sabellida; family Oweniidae; genus Owenia; species Owenia fusiformis. The sequence goes on along the minus strand of CAIIXF020000006.1, from coordinate 13,522,129 downwards.
GATGAAATAAAATAGTGTTTTGCAATTGCTTAACTTTAACATACAGACAATTAGACCCACACAACTCATAATCTAGTTATATGTACATGTAGTAATTAGGAAGGTTTAGGAACATGTTTTTTAAAGAACTTGTATGCGAATGTGTAGAACTATGAATTAGTTCTTGGCCGATTGAGTGTAATGATATATGGAAAATAATTGTAATTAGGCCCATGGAGAGGTGAATTGAGAGCGAAATAGTAATCTACTGGGGTCAAAATATTACATGCTCAAATGCAGGTTCTCTTCTGAACCTCTCTATCACTGAACTGGTACTTACTTATCTAGGCCTACATAGTACATATACATTTCATCATCACTACCTCCTGGTTGGAAGACACCTATACCCTGCTCGTATGTATTTCCCTCAGTGTACCTTGTTCGAGCGATATCATACCATTTACCATAGAACTGAAACATAGAAATATGCTGGAATAGTTGTTATTCTTTTATCCAGAATTTATCACTTTAACATGAATGCTATCTAATTGTAATAAAAATTGAGGATTGACGAATTTGGGCCATCATTCCATTATCCACAACAAATATTTTGTCCTTACTTTAGAAGCATTAAACTGTTGCTGCACTGCCACTTCGTCAACGTTACATGTTCTGTTGAGGCTTGAATACACATTACATCTACCTAAATATATAAGAACAAGTGCTATGAAAGGGGAAAACGGAGAACAAAAACACATTAAGAAGAAAAGCACAACCAATTTTAAAACCATATATATAAAAATATTTAAGTACATTGACCTGTGTAAGAGGAACAATTTTGATATTTTATATATTTGATATTTTAAAATAGGCCTAATGTTGCACTAGAGAGGTGTTCCATTTACAGAGGTTTATTTGACATTAATTAGTTGATAATTTTAAGTGTTACACTAAAGGAGGTGTCCCACTTTACAGGTTTTACTGTATGTAATGTAACCACGTTCAAGATGAGTTCTACTTGGTATCATTTATAGGGGTTACTTTATAATTCATGTTTCATTCCAATGCTGCCCTTCACAGTATCATTGATTATGTACAGAATCTAAATCAAAATGTGAAATCCAGAAAATGAACTCGAAAGGAAAGAACCTCCCAACATCCTAAAACATTATCTCACATTCAATAATTTCACAGTTACCTTCCTGGTCTGTTTTTTTCAATCGCGTAGAATCAATACAGTATTTCTGTAAGTATATATTCAGCTCAGCTATTAGGATGGTGTTTATTTTATCTGATGTGGTTCGACTAAGAACATCAAGATGAAGATGCTTTTCACTGCATTCTCCAGTTTCCAACACACTGTCACACTGGTACACCAAGGCAATCTCATAATTCGTAAAGATAATTTTTATTATGCCTAGAAAAAAGGAAATTAATAGGTGTACAATTGTATATGTGTCTACTTTAGATATACATACATAAATTAGACATAACAGATGATTGGAAAGACAATTGTGACATAAGTGCAAAGTATTCACTCTGTTGATTACAATAAGACAAAGAATAACAGTGAACTATTCAGCCAAATGTTTAAAATTGACTTACTTGTTACACCAAGAGCATATCCAAGGAAAGTACCAGGGTCTTCTGTTGGGGTCAACATGGCTTTAACAGGTTCTTGACATTCTCCATCACTGAGTAAAACAACCAATTAGTATCTATATAATCCTTACATCTAAATTATTAATCAAACCTCAAGTGTCATAACAATATTCCAAAATTCTTACTCAACATTTCAAAATATCATGATCTAATAAAAAGCTTCGAACAAGATAAAGAATATTATAGCATTATTACACGATGGAGAGTGTGACGTGATCTGACCAATTAGAGTCCATCATTCTAGTTTGAGATGTGATAAACATTTTTATCCCACGATTAATGTGTTATCTGTACAATAACAGCTATTGATATTTCTGATATCATTGAAATCCTTGTGATATTTTCCAGAAAATCGTTTATCAAACTCATATGCGTGTGATATCGTTTATCTCACGCATATCTGTGTGATATCTAATTTGCATTTCGCGCCACAATATTGTTGGAAATCAGGTCAGATAATTTATTCTCTTTTTAGAAAATAGGTCCGTTAATTTATTCTCTTTAAGTTTCATTGGTGTACTAAATTACGATTGTGTATATAATTTGATTAGAAGGCTGCTAAATAACGATTAAAAAATTGTATTTATGACGAACTATATCACAAGGTGATCGTAATCATGGGATAAACCCAATATCACATAATTTCTCGTGATATCATTTTATCGCCTCGTAGATATCAAATATCAACACTCATTCGCTTCGCTCACTCGTGTTGATATTTGATATCAACTCGGCGATAAAAATGATATCACTCAAAATGATGTGATATTCTGTATTTATTAAATGCTTTGACATTTACACCAACTCAATAGAATGGCTATCGTGTACATGTATTTACTCTGTTATTAAACAAAATACTCACATTACAGAGGTGTATGTTATTGTTATGTTGCCATCCTCGAGTACATCAACATAAGCTGTTGATGATGACCCAAATGATGATTCACTTGTGTCAGAGATATGAACTCTTCCATACCACCGACCTTTGAACTAAAAAGTAAGTTATGTTCTTAGTTTGAACCCAGTGGTAGTCCACAATGTGCAAAATATCCCGTTTTTATTTACCATCTACTCTTGAAGTTGTGCCACCTGTTAATGAAGATGTTGCAGAAAAGTTGACAGTTAATGAGATTGGGCAACTGCAATATGAATGAACTTACTAGTTTTTTATCTAAGTCAACTTGAGTTTTGATATCTTTCACCTGGCAAGTCTCAGTATAAGGCTGGTTGATTGGCTTACTTCGGTCTGGAAGGCACTGGCCTGAAATAAAAGCCATGGAACTAATACATACAACAATATTGCAATTGCAGTAAAACCTGTATTTCCTAATACCTGCTATACTCAAATCTCAATGTAATGTGAACAATTTTTCTACGTCTCAATGCTATCTCCCATACTATGAAAACACCTGTTATGTCAAACACCTGCTAATCTTAACAATTTGACTGGTCCCAGTGGCGTTCGGATTAGACAGGTTTTACTGTATATAGTAAGCACAAGAAGAGAGACTAAGCAGTGTTATAAGTTATTGAATGATTTGAAGTGCAATACTGGATATATTCTGCTCAAGAAATCCTGTATTGGCAAGAGGCTAAGTTGAGAATATTGAGAGCAGAATTTATCCTGTTGCACTTCAAATCATTCTATTTTTATTGTGTGATCTTAGGCAAATACATTTTACTTAGGGAGATAATCCCTAGTATAGGAAATACTCTGTATTCTCTGTATTGCTACTGAGATTCTTACCAATATTTTCTATATTGCTCCAGAGATGGGGACAATTTCAGTAGCACTACAGATTGGTGCAGCACAAGATCTAACCAATCAGAGGGCTTCATTTTACAGATCATACAATATTAATGCAGATAAAGAAGAAAAATATCTACGAGTAAGGGCACAGCCAGGTACGTGAACACACTTACGATATTGTAAATTATGATCTAGCATACAAATGTCAATTAATTGAAAATTAATTGGTTTTATGTGTGTTTTATGGGAGTAGTTAATTGTTGTTGCGATTGTCAGAATTTGATGTAAACAAATCGGTTACTAGGAAGTAGAGTTGAATGTAGGTCAACGCACATGCGCAGAAGAACGCCATTTTCCATTTATTTCTTGATACAAGGAGAAAGCAGGTTGTTATCTGAGTGAATCTCGCCCGCCATCCCTCCCCCATTTACCACCCATGAATTATCCCCCAACTAAGGTGAGATCAAGAAATGGTAAGATAGTTATTGTTAGTGGTACATGAAGGTAAGCAACCAAAATAATCACCATGGTATTGATCAGATGTACTATTCTATTTTTAGCTAATTAGAAAAAAAAATGTGTAACAATAAAAACTACTCCCTAAGAAACCCACATAAACCAAAAAGACAAAAAAAGAAACAATGTCCACCATTCTGGTATCCTATCACAATCCCAAACCACAAGATCATTACTACATGTAATATTTCTTTCCCACTCTGTATGGTAACATACTTTTAATGTCATATCACTCTTTTAATATTTAAATAAAACATGAACTCAATACTTTTTTTTAAATAACACAGTATTAACATGGTCTCAAAGCATAAGTACTTTACCATCATAATCTATATGCATAGGACGTACATCAGCAGCTGAAGCACAACCAGACCTTTCAACTGTTAAATCAAACTGTTTCTTAACATCATCGCTTAATGGAGGAGTCTTAGTAAGGTATTCTAGGTAGAAAGATTCAGGAGCGCAAGGTGTGCCAAGATCAATGTAGTTGTTACAGCCAAAGAAGAGAATACTGGAATTGTCAGGGGAGATGTCCAGAATCTGGTAATAGCCTGAAATATAAACAAAATACAGTGAAACCTTTTAAGTGGAACATCTCTAGAAGTGGAACACCTCTGTTAGTGTTAAGTCCAAAGACCAACTGACTTAATGTTAAATGAACCTCTCTGAGTGAAATATCTACCGAGTGGAATACTTTTAAGAGATACCAAAAGTGTTCCACTTAGACAGGTTTCACCCTTTTCTTGTTTAATATGCAATTCTATTCTTAGAACATTTTAGTAATGACATCAAATGACACGCATATGTAGAGCGCAAGTAAATATCAATACAAACAAATACCAAAAAGACAAAAACATTGGATGATCCAACATTACATATAGCCAAAAAGGGTGTTCCTACCTACATGTAAGATATGTACATTCATTGTAATGATGTGGACTATAATCAATGTGACAATGAAATAGCAGAGACTTCTCTTACCATTAGATTACCATTTACCATTATAAATATTACCATTGATGGTCATTAAGTTTGATCTAGCCATTGGAAGTGAAACTCCTCTTTGTTGCAGACACTCTCCAACACTGAAAATATATATACACACGTCTTAAAATACAGTGAAACCTGTAAGCTGGAACACCTCTAAAGTGGAACACCTCTGTAAGTGGAACACTTTTCAGAGACCCAAGACTGACTGACTTAATGTTAAGCAACCTCTATAAGAGGAACATCTCTCAAGTGGAACACTAATTAGAGGTACCAAAAGTATTCCACTTAGACACGTTTTACTGTACATAGATTATGCAAGGCTTAGATACACTATTTTAATCATTTTTTAACAAATGATGGTATATTTAAATAAAAAGATTTTTCCAGATGTCTTACCCTGTAATACCACCCATTACACAGTCAAAAGTAGCTGACCCAGTCACATTATCTATTGTGACATCATAATCCACTGTTATGGTATGTAAAGTGGATTCAAACTTCACTGTATAGGCAACATACCAAACTCCTTTCAAATTCTGGAAATAGACATTTGAGACAACCAGAGTTACTGTACATGTAAGTTGCATGCCATAGAACACTCCAGTGTATACTAAAATTATCCAATACTAGTATTCATAAAGTTATACAGCCTATCTAAAATCATATTTAAAGGTCTTTTAAGTTATTGTTGCTAATATCACATGTAGATCTCACCTCTGCTGTAAAAGGTGCTGGTTGTGGTAGGTTATTACTGGAACACATCTCTTTATCAGGACACTTCACTGAAGCCAGAACATTTGACATGTTAAACCTTAGATTTACATATGCACGGGGACTATCCAGGCCCCGCTGACATCACGAGTAATGAGCTTCTGTTAGAAGCGCGACCTTGAGAGGTTTTTCTCTGAAACTTTAGTAAGTATAAAACTCAGGACAACTTTATTTCATAGTACAATGGCTATTTCATTTGGAGGGCAATGACGTTCTTCAACTATAACTATAGTTTATCATATCTCTCAAGGCCCCGCTTCTAACATGAGCTCATTGCTCGTGCTGTCAGTGGGAACTTGCTTGCGATTTACAAGCCTGGATATGTTATAATGTAATATTTTTATTTCATATTGAGTTAACTACTAATTCAAGGCATTTGATGTACTAATTACCATGATTTTAATTTAATACAGTTAACATTACTTCATGTCGTATTGAACAGTTACACCCTATGCAGACAGAGCCTGTGGGAAATATTGGGTGCGGCGCAAATGAGCGGAGGGTGCGGAGCTAACGGTCATTTTTGAATTTAAAATTGGGGTATTTCTGAAACTAAGCCGTTTTGGGACTTCAAATATACCAAGATATGTGTATTTGACACCAAATATCAATAAAATTGTGAAAATAGTAGTGCAATTCATTTTATAGCGACGCAGTATGCCTTAAACATTTCCCAGACCTATATATTTTGAGACTATCCTTTTAATACTGCGTCCCCAGCATTCATAAAAAATGGTGTTCAAGATTCACTACCCAAGCAAATTATTTTTGCATCTTGGAAGCCAGGCAGTATCTGTGTGATTTTATAAAAATTCGGAAATGTTCTTCAGATATGAGCCCCCTCTAAATATTGGGTGCGGAGCTACGTTTATGGAGCTGCTCCGCACCCAATATTTAGAGGGGGCTCATATCTGAAAAACATTTCCGAATTTTTATAAAATCACATTGATACTGCCTGGCTTCCAAGATGCAAAAATAATTTGTATAGATAGTGTACCTTGAACATCATTTTTTATGAATGCTGGGGACTCAGGATTAAAAGGATAATTTCAAAATATATAGGTCTGGGAAATGTTTAAGGCACACTGCGTCGCTATAGAATGAATTGCGCTACTATTTTCACAATTGTATTGATATTTGGTGTCAAATACACATATCTTGGTATATTTGAAGTCCCAAAACGGCTTAGTTTCAGAAATACCCCAATTTTAAATTCAAAAATGACCGTTGGCTCCGCACCCTCCGCTCATTTGCTCCCCACCCAATATTTCCCACAGGCTCTGTCTGCATAGGGTGAGTTAACAATTTTTACTACTTGACTCAAAATGAGGCTGACGGTAACAATGGATCCGGAACCCTTTATCTATGGAATAAAAAGAGCATTTGGTGATTAACTCATATAATTTTTATTCACTCATGGATAATAATATCTGTACTCTCTGTGCTCATATCCATTCATGGATAAAAATCATATCACTCATAAATCATAGGATATCCTCAATTTAGTTTGGAATAAAAGAATACCATCATGGTTAACTGTTTCCATCCAGTCTGGATCAGCGCACAAGTGTTCCTCGATGAAGAGATCAAACTCTGATTCTACCACATAGGGTAAGCTAGGTTCCCTAGATGTATAAATGATGGACTCCGCCGGGCAGGGGTCATCGATCTGGCCAGTGCAGCCATACCATATCACATGTTTCTCATCTGAGGTGATGTACACAGGCTTTGTAATATGTGGCGCTAAGAAAACAAAAAATATATTCAGGGGGTCATTAACAGAATCTTATGAATTTGTAAATCAATTGTTGTTACCATGGATATAATGATGTCACAGTTAGAGAACAATGGACTTTATGAAATCTTAACTTTATGAAGTTTCTGTTATTGACCCCCAGGTTATTATAAATTATCATACAAATACTATAACTACTCACACAATTACATAATTACTTGCAAACATCATTCTTTTGTCATATTTGTCTCACAAGAGAGTATTTATTGAAAATTATTGAAATACTCAACTATGTTCAGAGAAGCCTGTAGCCGCATACAGTGGATTATTATTGATAAACCGACCATGCAGAATCATTTCAGATTCACAGGAACCGTTCCTATAAACAAAATTCAGAAATAAGTATAAATCATCTACCAAGGTTTTCCTAGTGTTTTTAATGTTGCCCACTCAAGCATTCTCACTTGTATGCCTTTTATGTTTTCATTTTAAAAATTAACCTGAAGGTAAATCCCAAGTATATAAGATTTGATTTTGAATGGCTTCTGGTTATGTAATCATATGGTGGGGGAGGGGGTATTAAACACAGTTTCTTTTAATGTTGGATTATGATTTGGGACAGTTGGGGTTTATTTTCCTTATGACTGGTGTACTTTTGGACGTTTTCATTTTCTTTTTATATTATAGCTAGCTTTAACCATTTTTGGTGCTTTTCCATTGGCACATGTGCATGCATACATAATCCAAAGGTTTTATAAGCTGTGTCAGTCAGTCATTTAAAAATTTAACAAATCCAACCTACATGTACCTGGCATTTGTAATCCTGTTTATGAATGCAAAATTTGGTTTTCCATCAATGGTCATGTTGGAAATACTAAAAGTATGGGTCCATGAATCCATGGTTCCTGAATTCCTGATGGAATGTGTGATGTACCACTGTCCAGAGTAAATCTACAAAACATGCATATTGCTTATAATAAACACTAAATATTGTTATAAGCAGGTCTTTAATTCATGATATTTTAATGAATACTTAAAAGACATACATGTATCTGAGAGCCGAGTGGGGATAAATTATGTTTTAGTTATTATTCTATATCTGGTATTTGGAAAATACATTACTGTAATAGTCAATAATTAGAAAAGCTTCTTACCTCTTTGTAATTGAATACTTTTGGTGATGGGGACTTGTTAACAGAACATTGTGATACCAAGGAACAAGTTACTGAAAACAATACACATGTACGAGTACAATGGTCACTTGGAAATGGTTCTTATGTTGTTGTATAGAAAAAAGATCGATAACATGACTGTAAAAGATGTTGAAAATGAAAGAAGAGAACAATGTTAAGATATACCTTCTTGTTTTGTAATTTGTATCTCAGATGCATTAATGCATAACTTTTCAAAGTACAGCATCTGAAGTTCAGCTATAACAACAGTATTCAGTTTAGGATTCTGTTTACGTGTCAACACATCAAGATGGACTGCATCTTTGCTACATTCACCACTTTCCAGAACCATATCACATTGGTACACTAAGGTTGCGTCATTTGCAAGGTAGATCACCTTCAATACACCTTTAATTAAATATTCAAATAATTCAATAAAAAAAATTCAAGTAAAGTTGAGAAAGAGGCAGGAGCCAAACTTGAGATTCATTAAAACCAGGCCCGTAGCCTGTTTTTGCCGAAGGGAATTGAGTTTTTAAAAAAGGTTTTAAAAAAATTTGAATTTTTGCCCAAAATCACTTGAAAATGGCTCAAAATGATGGAAATTGAATGATTTTGTAAAAATATTTCACTGGTTGCTATGGGGTTGGTTACAACACAAAATGCAAAATAAAAAGCAAAACAGAGCAGTCATAAGGAAAACAAATACTCAATATCACAGCCTATTATCTAAAGCACCTAGAAACAATGGAACTATTCTACATATACATGTAAAAATCAAAAGCATGTCTAAAATTTAAAGAAGGTATCACCCCCACTTTTGAAACAAATGTTGGAGTAATGCAGGGCTCTGTACTTAGTACCTATTTATTCAACCATTTCCTTGATGACTTAAAAGACAATTTACCAAAAGAAAATGGCATTCAATTTAATGGAAATATGTTAAACCACTTACTTTGGGCCGATGATCTTATCTTGATGTCAAATAGTAAAGATGGTGCCCAAACTTTGTTCAATTGCCCGTTTGATTTTGGTAAGAGATATCATCTCATAGTTAACACAATGAAGACAAAATCAATTGTTTTTAACTCAAAAGTTGATGCGGTTTTCACATTCAATGATAGTGCTATAGAAAATGTTGAGCAGTACAAATATCTTGGATGTGTACTCAGTAAAACAAATAATTTTGACCAGCATGTATTTTACTTGAAAGAGCAAGCAAGAAAAGCTTTGTTTAAAGTTAAACAGCAATATAAAAAATTTAATGAGATTCCAGTTAATGTTGCATTGCACCTTTTTGATTCCTTAGTTGAACCTATTCTAACTTATGCCTCAGAGGTATGGATCAATGAAAAACATCTAAAGACAATAGAGACAATGCACCTATCTTTTCTTAAATGTCTGTTGGGTGTTAAAAATCAACTGCAACACCAGCAATTTACAGAGAATTGGGACGCTACCAATTAAAAATACGTTTTGAAATCAAATTAATTAAATATTGGCTCCGTTTACTTCATCTATCACCGGGAAACATTCTTCATAAAACATATATGTATGACCGTGAAATGAGTCAATTTGGTTTTAAAGGCACTTGGTCAAACAAAGTCATTGATATATTAAAAAAGTGTGATTTATTATTATCTTATTGGCACTGGTGATCCACTCGATTACGCTGGTTACCAAAACGGTTCGTTTGGTAACAAAATGTCGGAACATCGAAGGTACGATTTTTCTCGTTTCCTTATTTTACACGTTGTAGGCAGAATTACCTTCTGTTCTGAATTAGATTCTGTTGTCTTCTGAGCTATTTTTTCGCAAACATGTACATTTTCTAAAGCATATGATACTGATGCACGTTGAGAGAAAAAACGTCGTGGGGATTCTGCCTACAACGCATGAAATAAGGACAAAGGAAAAATCGTGCCTTCGACGTTCCGACATTTTGTTACCAAAACGGTTTGTTTTGGTAACCAGCATAATCGAGTGGATCACCAGTGATTGGGATACTCCAGAGATTGATGATGACAATATTTTTATCAAGACAATAACAAAAACACTGTACCAGAATTATACAAGAACATAAATGTGTACAAAATGTCCCCACCTTTGGGTGATCCCATTAAATGGTTATCCTAAAAGTTAGTAGACAAGACTTTACCGACACAATTTGAGGACGGAAAATCCAAAATGGCCACCTTAAAATTTGCCCAGAATGCCCAAAAATTAGTCAGTTCTAGATTTTCATACTAAGAACCACCCCTGAAAAATTAGTCAGTTCTAGATTTTAATACTAAGAACCACCCCTGAAAATTTGAAAGTGATCCGTCACACAGTTAACCAGAAAACATGTAAACAAGACTATACAGACAAGATTTGAGGACAGAAAATCCAAAATGGCTGCCTTGACATTTATCCAGAATGCCAAAAAACTAATCTGTTCTAGATTTTCATACTAAGAATCATCCCTGAAAATTTGAAATTGATCTACCAAACGGTTCACCTGGAAATGCGTAGATAAGACTTTACAAACAAGATTTTAGGACAGAAAATCCAAAATGGCTGCCTTGACATTTACCCAGAATGCCCAAAAACTTATCAGATCTAGATTTTCATACTAAGAATCATTCCTGAAAATTTGAAATTGATCTACCAAACGGTTCACCTAAAAACGCGTAGACAAGACTTTACGGGCAAGATTTTAAGACGGAAAATCCAAAATGGCTGCCTTGACATTCATCCAGAATGCATAAAAACTAATCAGATCTAGATTTTCATGCTAAGAATCATCCCTGAAAATTTGAAATTGATCTACCAAACAGTTCACCTGGAAATGTGTAGACAAGACTTTACAGACAAGATTTTAGGACAGAAAATCCAAAATGGCTGCCTCGACATTTACCCAGAATGCCCAACAACTAATCAGATCTAGATTTAAATACTGAGAATCTTCCATGAAAATTTCAAATTGATCTACCAAACGGTTCACCTAAAAAGCGTAGACAAGACTTTACGGGCAAGATTTTAAGACGGAAAATCCAAAATGGCTGCCTTGACATTTACCCAGAATGCCCAAAAACTAATCAGATCTAGTTTCATACTGAGAATCATCCCTGAAAATTTGAAATTGATCTACCAAACAGTTCACCTGAAAATGCGTAGACAAGACTTTACAGACAAGATTTTAGGACGGAAAATCCAAAATGGCTGCCTTGACATTTACTCAGAATGCCCAAAAACTAATCAGATCTAGATTTTCATACTAAGAATCATCCCTGAAAATTTGAAATTGGTCTACCAAACGGTTCACCTGAAAACGCGTAGACAAGACTTTACAGACAAGATTTTAGGACGGAAAATCCAAAATGGCCGACAATAAAAAAGTGATTATGAGTTTTTGCTGAATTCAAATGTCTTTTAAAGAGAGAGTTATTTAAATATCCAAAATAAAAATTACAGGCAAGCAATTTGTAGATTTAGGCTTAGTTCCCACAAGTTACAGATTGAACTTGGTCGTCATTTGAAGCCAAAGCCAAAACCTGTAGATGAACGTTTATGTAATATTTGTGGTATTTTAGAAGATGAACAACATTTCATCATGATTTGTAAGAAAAACACTACAGAAAGAAAACTTTTGTTTGACACCCTTACATAATTTAATTTTGTAGGCAGTTCTGACATTATTTTTAAAAAACCGATGTCTCACAAAAATTCTTATGTAATTTCACATTTAGCAAAGTTCATCTATCATTCACTCAAAAAATTGGATTAATGTGTCAATGAAACATCACACTGATATTTAAATTTGTGTCTGTATTTTACAATTATCTTGTATTTTTGTATTCTACATTTGATGATGTAATTAGAATTGTATTTTACTACAACTTTATTTTTGTATTCAGTAGTTAGTTTAGTCTTAGGTCAATTCTTAGATTGTAGTTATTAGTTTCTTTTTTTTAGTGACTAATATGTCATTGTAATGACATCAGAGAGTCAATGAAAGATATACATGTATATATATATATCTTCTCAGAATCTATTTACTTACAAAACTATGATCGATGCAACTGTGTGTTATATTGGATTCATAATTTTTCACAAATGTCAATGTTATTGGAATTGGGTATTAATTTTTAGTAGTTTAATATTTTGCTGCACTTACTTTTAACTCCTAAGGCCTCAGCAATGAAGGTTCCAGGATCATTTGTTCCAGTCAAACTCACCCTAACAGGAGCTTGGCACCTGTTCTTTCTGAAAATATATCATTAGATCTAATAAGTGGAATTGGTATGTCAACATTTTTATCTTAAAATATTTCATGTTTTAGCAATTTTCCGGATATTTCAAAATATTAGGGACGATGTTTTTGAATGTTCCCTGATAGTTTACATAACAGAAGTATAGTCTATGTACATTGCGTCACTTGCAGTGTGAACCATGGCTGTCAATACTTACATAGCAGAAGTATAGTCTATGTACATTGCATCACTTGCAGTGTGAACCATGGCTGTCAATACTTACATAGCAGAAGTGTAGTCTATGTACATTGTGTCACTTGCAGTGTGAACCATGGCTGTAAATACTTACATAGCAGAAGTGTAGTCTATGTACATTGTGTCACTTGCAGTGTGAACCATGGCTGTAAGTACTTACATAGCAGAAGTATAGTCTATGTACATTGCGTCACTTGCAGTGTGAACCATGGCTGTCAATACTTACATAGCAGAAGTATAGTCTATGTACATTGCGTCACTTGCAGTGTGAACCATGGCTGTCAATACTTACATAGCAGAAGTATAGTCTATGTACATTGTGTCACTTGCAGTGTGAACCGTTGCTGTCAATACTTACATAGCAGAAGTATAGTCTATGTACATTGTGTCACTTGCAGTGTGAACCATTGCTGTCAATACTTACATAGCAGAAGTATAATCTATGTACATTGTGTCACTTGCAGTGTGAACCATGACTGTCAATACTTACATAGCAGAAGTATAGTCTATGTACATTGCGTCACTTGCAGTGTGAACCATGGCTGTCAATACTTACATAGCAGAAGTATAATCTATGTACATTGCGTCACTTGCAGTGTGAACCATGGCTGTCAATACTTACATAGCAGAAGTATAGTCTATGTACATTGCGTCACTTTCAGTGTGAACCATGGCTGTCAATACTTACATAGCAGAAGTATAGTCTATGTACATTGTGTCACTTGCAGTGTGAACCATGGCTGTCAATACTTACATAGCAGAAGTATAATCTATGTACATTGCGTCACTTGCAGTGTGAACCATGGCTGTCAATACTTACATAGCAGAAGTATAGTCTATGTACATTGCGTCACTTGCAGTGTGAACCATTGCTGTCAATACTTACATAGCAGAAGTATAGTCTATGTACATTGTGTCACTTGCAGTGTGAACCATGGCTGTCAATACTTACATAGCAGAAGTATAGTCTATGTACATTGCGTCACTTGCAGTGTGAACCATGGCTGTCAATACTTACATAGCAGAAGTATAGTCTATGTACATTGTGTCACTTGCAGTGTGAACCATGGCTGTCAATACTTACATAGCAGAAGTGTAGTCTATGTACATTGCATCACTTGCAGTGTGAACCATGGCTGTCAATACTTACATAGCAGAAGTATAGTATATGTACATTGCGTCACTTGCAGTGTGAACCATGGCTGTCAATACTTACATAGCAGAAGTATAATCTATGTACATTGCATCACTTGCAGTGTGAACCATGGCTGTCAATACTTACATAGCAGAAGTATAATCTATGTACATTGCATCACTTGCAGTGTGAACCATGGCTGTCAATACTTACATAGCAGAAGTATAGTATATGTACAATGCGTCACTTGCAGTGTGAACCATGGCTGTCAATACTTACATAGCAGAAGTATAATTTATGTACATTGCGTCACTTGCAGTGTGAACCATGGCTGTCAATACTTACATAGCAGAAGTGTAGTCTATGTACATTGCATCACTTGCAGTGTGAACCATGGCTGTCAATACTTACATAGCAGAAGTATAGTCTATGTACATTGTGTCACTTGCAGTGTGAACCATGGCTGTCAATACTTACATAGCAGAAGTATAGTCTATGTACATTGCGTCACTAGCAGTGTGAACCATTGCTGTAAGTACTTACATAGCAGAAGTATAGTCTATGTACATTGTGTCACTTGCAGTGTGAACCATGGCTGTCAATACTTACATAGCAGAAGTATAGTCTATGTACATTGTGTCACTTGCAGTGTGAACCATGGCTGTCAATACTTACATAGCAGAAGTATAGTCTATGTACATTGTGTCACTTGCAGTGTGAACCATGGCTAGGCTGTCAATACTTACATAGCAGAAGTATAGTCTATGTACATTGCGTCACTTGCAGTGTGAACCATGGCTGTCAATACTAACATAGCAGAAGTATAGTCTATGTACATTGTGTCACTTGCAGTGTGAACCATGGCTGTCAATACTAACATAGCAGAAGTATAGTCTATGTACATTGTGTCACTTGCAGTGTGAACCATGGCTGTCAATACTTACATAGCAGAAGTATAGTCTATGTACATTGCGTCACTTGCAGTGTGAACCATGGCTGTCAATACTTACATAGCAGAAGTATAGTCTATGTACATTGCATCACTTGCAGTGTGAACCATGGCTGTCAATACTTACATAGCAGAAGTATAGTCTATGTACATTGCGTCACTTGCAGTGTGAACCATGGCTGTCAATACTAACATAGCAGAAGTATAGTCTATGTACATTGTGTCACTTGCAGTGTGAACCATGGCTGTCAATACTTACATAGCAGAAGTATAGTCTATGTACATTGCGTCACTTGCAGTGTGAACCATGGCTGTCAATACTTACATAGCAGAAGTATAGTCTATGTACATTGCGTCACTTGCAGTGTGAACCATGGCTGTCAATACTAACATAGCAGAAGTATAGTCTATGTACATTGTGTCACTTGCAGTGTGAACCATGGCTGTCAATACTTACATAGCAGAAGTATAGTCTATGTACATTGCGTCACTTGCGGTGTGAACCATGGCTGTCAATACTTACATAGCAGAAGTATAGTCTATGTACATTGCATCACTTGCAGTGTGAACCATGGCTGTCAATACTTACATAGCAGAAGTATAGTCTATGTACATTGCGTCACTTGCAGTGTGAACCATGGCTGTCAATACTAACATAGCAGAAGTATAGTCTATGTACATTGTGTCACTTGCAGTGTGAACCATGGCTGTCAATACTTACATAGCAGAAGTATAGTCTATGTACATTGCGTCACTTGCAGTGTGAACCATTACTACTTACATAGCAGAAGTGTAGTCTATGTACATTGTGTCACTTGTAGTTTGAACCATGGCTGTCAATACTTACATAGCAGAAGTATAGTCTATGTACATTGTGTCACTTGCAGTGTGAACCATGGCTGTCAGTACTTACATTGCAGAAGTATAATCTATGTACATTGTGTCACTTGCAGTGTGAACCATGGCTGTCAATACTTACATTGCAGAAGTATAGTATATGTACATTGTGTAACTTGCAGTGTGAATCATGGCTGTAAGTACTTACATAGCAGAAGTATAATCTATGTACATTGCGTCACTTGCAGTGTGAACCATGGCTGTTGCTGATGATCCAAAAGATTTCTCACTTGTGGGAAGAGTACCAACACCATACCAGACTCCTTCCAGCTGAAATATTGGAGATTTCATTCGTGCTACTCTAATGTACATGTATTTTTGATAACATGTTTATATAACCAATTGGTCTACTGAAAAATGTCGCATAAAATGGTTTTATTATCAATGTGAAAATAGCCTACTATGTTAGGATTAGCAATACCATTAGACATGATACAGCTTTCACAATATATTATTAGAAAACTCAACTCAAAGGGCAACATTTTGAAAATGAAACAAGGCATTTAGTCCAGTTGCCAAATAGGAATATGACACCAAAGGTCGTTTTGTGGTAGAAAGTTTTTTTCTTTGCATTTTTGGATACCTTATTGTGTCTGCATAAAATATTAGGAAGATGCAAAATTGTGCAGGTTGAGCATTTTTTATAAAATGCCATTGAAATTATGTAATCATTTTAGAGGTGGGCGTGGCACTTTACTTAAAATATTATCATATAAAGGTTGCATCTTCACCTCAATAGACTGATATCTTATAGTGTAAGTATGCTAGGTATTCTATGTTTAACAACTGAACAAATATTAGCAAGTTGCAAAATACTGCAGGTTTTTATTTTTCATAATTAGGCATTAAAATTATGTAATGATTTTAGGAGGCGGAGTGACACTTTACTTCAAAAACCATCATATGAAGGTTGTTTCTGCTCAAGAACCAACTGTTTTGTTTAAGTGTAAACATGCTAGTAATAACTTCAGATAGCTATAAATAATTGATGTGCAATATGTTAATTAATTACATAATTAATGACGTAACAATCTAAGGTAGGTGTGTCAATTTTGCCAACATACCAGGGGCATGGTGCTTTACTTTACAAACCACAAAATCAAGGTTGTTTCTGCACACAAACCAACTGGTGTATTGAAATTAGGATGTTATATATACAGGTATAAATGGTTCATGTGTAAAATCTTAATTAATTACATCATGACGTTACAATCTAAGGTGGGAGGTTCAATTTTGTCACTGTTTTCACTTTTTTAGCAGAGTTTCTTCATATTTTTGTGACTGCTAAAGTATGACCCAAATATATATCTTCATCAATAACCCAGATGCTAGTAGAAATAATCTTGATTTACGTCATTAAAAATTCAAAATTAAGTCAAAGTAATATCATATTTGAAATCTACATGTAAAATTACATCTAGAAATGTGGTTTTAAAAAGTGTTTATCAACTTTGAAAAATTAATTTTCTTTGAAAATGTGACTTCTAGCTCGGGGAGATTCCCCATAGACCCCATGCTATAAAATCACAAAAAATGAAATATCTTTTCTTTTAGTGGACAGATAATATTTTGCTTTACTGGACATATTTTCATTAGTATAAGTATCAGACACATAAGGGTTATATGAAAATTGAGCCACTTAAATTGATAATATTCAAGTTTAAGGGAACTTTCTTATATACCTGCCATGTTAATTGACCCGAATCAGCCACCTGGTGGTGAAACTGGTAACTACCTACTCGCATTTGGGTAATTGAAAAGGTATTACCAAGGTTTCAAAATACCGCAGGTTGAGTATTCTTCATAAATTGGCATTGGAATTATGTAATCATTATAGATGGGGGTGTGGCACTCTCTCCACTTAAAAACACCTTATAAAAGTTTTCTTTGCACATGAATCGACTGATATTTTAGAATATAAGCATGCTAGGTATAACTACAGATATTTATAAATTATTTTATATGCAAAATAATAATTAGTTACATCAAAAATTACATCATTTTATATAAAATTGTGGTTTATAATGCTATATCACCCGTTTGATTACCTAAATGCAGATTAAGATGATAATAGCCCCAGGTGCTGTATAAATCAGTGCCATGATACAAACATGTTTTCTGACAAAACCACTGACACATGCTCAGAATCAAGGCTTTGATATCATCTGACAGGGAGATTCATTCCATAGTATGGTGGCCACAATACAAAGTTAGCAAGAGATAAGGGGCTTACTACATCGCTGTATATCAAACCATTATGAAGTCAATGAAACTAACAACAAAAATGGCATTGTTGATGGAAGCTCAGAGACCTATTGCGTAAGAGGTACCTGCGCTACCGCTGAGCTACACGGGTGGCCATTTTGAAGATAAAAAACAACCAGAAGCCCCACTCCTAAACATTGGGTGCAGTCAGAACCTAATTAACCAGTCTTCACTATGATGACTTTAACAAGAGCTGAGCGAGAGGCAGAGTAGCTGCTATATATGGGACAGTTAAAGATATGCTTCCCCATGTCACATCAATTATGCTAGATATGGTTATTTATCCTATGCCAAGTAGAGTTTTAGGGAGATAAGTTGGTAAGATATATCCTGTATCCTATCCTGATTTTGAGGTTTCTATATCCAGAACCTCCATATCTCCCGCCATATCTCCCGCTTCGGTGCATTTCTTCCCACTTCCGATGCATATCTTCCCGCTTCCGGTAATGCAATAAAATGACTTTGCATATGGATGATTTGTATATTTTTACACCTTGTAGTATTGAAATGACCATATGCCCCTGAAAACTCGGTATAGGATAAACCAGTTATGCATGGTCGGTTTGGATATAGGGTTCATCCCTACGGTCCCTCAGGTAGATATGCATATATCCCTCTGGATAAACCCCATATCCAAAACCTCCCAGTACATAACCCTTATTTATCTGAATGACATGGAATGCCTCCAAAATGCATATTTGATAGTGTAGCATGTCAGATTAGCCTCTGGTATTGAATGTGGACCGATTTGTTCTTAAAACAATGTTTATCAAGTGTGGATGTGGACAAAGCGTTACAATAACTTTGAAACCAGGAACCATAAATCTTTACATACAGTATAGTCTGAACGTGTGTAGTCAGCTGAACAAAGATCTTGTGATCTTGATGTCAACCTTTTATTTGAGAGTTGCTATGAAGACTACCAAAGGGATGCACACAGTCATCAGACAACAGAGATGTCTGCAAATTGAATCCACAACCTGATCCCAACAACCCCTCTTTCTCTGCAAACTCCAACCACACAATTAGGAGAACAGGATATCAGAAAACTGTAAAACGGATACTTGCATACTGCTATGGGGTCAAACCCAGTATTCATTAAACTATATCGGATCCTAATATGAGTTCAGAGAAAGAGATCTTGATGAGTTGGCATATGATTATGAAAGAGATGATATTGTCCAAATTTTACTATAAACCGAGTCAACAATTCAGCACACCTTCTTTGAAAGATTGCCTCTTTTGAATCTTGTAATGTTATTGTTAAAACTCATTTCTTGGACATTAGGTAGATTATATATTTGGAGGCACAGTAAATTTAAAAACATCAGATTTGTATCATATCCCGAAATATCAAGCAATACGCATTATGCAATATATAATCTGAATATTGAGTCTACTAGTGTATTTCATAATTTGCCATGTCTATTTGAATCGTAATTTATCTAGAATATGATACAGTAACCATTTACAAAGAAAAAATTTCCATCCCAGGTGCGAACCAACCCATACCTGCTGGTATATTAACAACACTACAATGCCCATTTTTTGAGTGATTACATAATTCCAATGCTCTTTATGAAATATACTCACATAATAATTATAATAGTAGAATTACACAAAAATCATATCATAGTTACATAACTACACGGTACAAATTTTAGGAAGCTCTGCTGAAAAATTTAAGATGAGGAAATAGAAATTGTCACACCCACCTGTAATTGTTACATAATTTATTATGCAATTAATTAATTTTGCACATATTTCATTTTAGGTATCTATAGTTACAACAAGCAGGCATTACCTTTGAAAAACGGTTATTTCATGTACAGGAACAACCTTTATATGATAGTGTTAGGTAAATAGTGCCACGCCCCCTTCTCAAATAATTACGTAATTCCAATGCCTACTTAAAAAGATATTCAAATTGCAGAAATGTGCATTAAGCTCATATTTCTGCATAAACATGCACACTTGGATATTCTATTCTTAATAGGAATAGTTACAAAAATATCAAGCTCAGCTGAAAAAGTGAAAATGAGTAAAAAGTAGCAAAATCGCCACATCCACCTGAAATTGTTACATAATATATCATTTAATTGCTTTACATTGTGCTCATAAATCATTTCTAGCTATCTGTAGTTATTACTAGCATGCTTACACTTTAAGATATCAGTCTATTGAGGTGAAAATACAACCTTTATATGACAATATGTTAAGTAAAGTGCCACGCCCACCTCTGAAATGATTACATAATTTCAATGTCATTTTATAAAAAATGCTCAACCTGCACAATTTTGCATCTTCCTAATATGTTATGCAGACACAATAAGGTATCCAAAAATGCAAAGAAAAAAACTTTCTACTACAAAACGACCCCTACTGTGTCTACCGCTAGACTAATTCTTCTTTCCTATGGAGAATTCATAATACCTAATAAGTTTCATAAAGTATCAAATTCCAATAAAATAAAAAATCTAAACACTTCTCAGACTGTCTGGATGCATGTGTCAACTTAGGAATATAGCCTACTTAAAACTTCAAGAAGTAAAACATGTACATTGTATCTGTATCGATGTTGTCTTTGGTTGTCTCAAATATAGCTTCATACCTTTAGTTTATCAAATCCTATCTGTGTCTTCATATCATTGACTCGACAGACGCCAACAACTGGCTGGTTATATGGTTTACTAGGGTCTGGAATGCACCTGTCTGGAAGGTGGATTGAACATTTAAAAGCAATTCACAATAATAGTTTCTATGATTAGATAATTCAATTACTCGCAAAAGGATATTCAGAGAACCTTAATATGAAAAATGTTTAACTAAGATTTTTACCCTTACATGTACATATTACCTTAAATTTCAATAATTAAACAGATTAAACATTTTACCTTCAATGTCAATCTCCAATGGAATCATATCTGATGCTGAAAGACATCCAGTAGACTCAACAAAAGCATCAAAGCTCTGCTTATCTTCATCTGTCAATGGTGGCTGCTTTGTCTGATACTGTATTGTAGAAGCCTCATGTGGACATGGTGAGTCTCTGTCTATACTGGCAAAGCATCCAATTTCAATTCTACTTAGCTTGTCTGGTGTCACATAGACAATCTGGTAATAGGCTGAAACAATTCAAGATTGTTTGATAAATTGTAAATTATTTCACTTACAGTTCGATATTAAAAATTTCATTTAAGAATTTGACATTTCAGTCTATAGGGAGTTTAAGATTAGCGTAAATAACCCATTTACCTATACCTAATCGTAGTTTTTATTACACTAAGCGGTATTTTACCCAAGTTACAGGATTCGTGATACATACATTTAATTACCTATTAATGGCCGAAGATAGGTAATTCGAAAACGTATGTTTTTATCCAACAAATTATGTCATTTGTAGATCCAACATCAATCAGTAAACTTTAAAATAGTAACAACAAAAATTTCTCATTCAATCTGCATGGTGGTCGAACACATTCATTGATACGATGAATGATGCCATGTGGTGATGCATGAAATTGTTGAATTTACACATTCTTTATCAGTTTTGCTTATTATAAATGTATGAAATCAGCCATTTTCTTGTGGTTTTAATTGTTTAATCACTATTTGGTCACTCTCAATGCTGGATCATGCTAGAAATTTAACATTTCATCTTAAGTCACTGCCGCATTAGCGGGCCAACAAGCAACACCCCCTCCCAACTACAGTAGCTACACCACACTCTCTCTCTCTCTGAAGTATATAACAGTTTTTGGAGGTGACATGTACTGGTATATGCCATATAACACGATGCCCATGCCAAGCAGCGTGCCTACTAGGCACGCAGTTTGAAACTCTGACAAACTGCGCGCATATTTCAAAATGTGAGACGGGGAGGACACGACTCCCAAAAAGAGCCAAAATACGAAAAATACAAGGTTAGTCTCGTTCTAAAGATAGTACCATTCTGTGAAGATGAACTTAATTTACTCATAGTACTCAAAGTTTTTCCCGATGTAAACCCAGTTATCTCAATATAAGGGTCTTAAGTAACTTCTGTGTTCAAAATTTACAGTGTAAAGTTATATCTATGTCTTTTTATCGTCATTTGCCGTTTATTCAGCCATTGTGTCTGTGTATGCTAGAATATATAGGATCACTCCATCTGATTAAATCAGCAAAGTTTGTGTTCAAAACGATAATACGCCTTAAACGTGATTTAAACATTTTTCTTGTCAAACTGCGCGCCTATATTCACATGCATTTGCCAAACTACGTGCCTAATATTTCCAAACTGCTTGCTTATCCAAGCTTGTTTTGTATTATTAGAAAACATAAGCGCCATACAAGGCCCATATGTGTCTAATAGTAGAACCCCATAATTGAAACACTATGAGAGTCCATCCACCAAGATGGTGATCTGAAAATAAAAGTTTTTTTCGTTCCCAACTTAATTGTCACTTCTATTATACATTTTGACTTTCAATATGAAAATCTCATAAAATCTGACGATAAAGCAAAATTTCCAAAGCTACATGAAAAACACCTACACGTGCCTCTGTAGAAATTCCAATGATAATATGTAGTTTTAATAGTGTATGCGCACAGTTTGTAATTTCTGGCTAAAACAGGCGCGCAGTTTGTGATTTATTTCTTTTTAATCTCCTGATTATCTGTTTTATCTCGAAATATTTTGAATGATACATGATAAATGTGTAAGGAATTAAATATAAAACGAGTCTAAAGTATTTGTCATTTATGTTTAAAGTGCTAGATCGATTTACGTATAAATTCCCGTTAAATCAGTGACGAAAATGCCATTAATCTGCTTATGTTTTAAAACTTAGATTCATTTGCACATAGTTTTTGCTAGTATTTGAAAGATTCGTATATTCGCCACAGAATGAACGCATTGAACAAGAAAACAATGCAGGATAAATGTCTTTAAATTACGTTTCAAAATACAGACTCCAACTTAAATGATGCAATGTTCTTAGGCACGCAGTTTGTGATCGAAACAAACTGCGCGCCTAAGTAGGCGCGCAGCTTGACATGGGCACCGTGTATAAGCCATCGCATGGTTTTCATTCTATAATTAGGATGTTGATTTTATCATAAATTGTAGCATACAGTTTCCTTGCATTTTACGTTAATCTTAAACTCATTTTGCGATAGGCATTACCTATACTCATCCGTAACAAACATATGGATAGGGATAGGTACACATATATTTTTACGCTAATCTTAACCTCCTAACATGGATACAATGTCCCATGGTCTATCTTCCATTGTGATAATGGTGGGGGGTGGGTATAAGACTGTTTCTTTACACAATAGATCATTGGGGATTATTTTCCATTTGACTGGTTGCACTTTTACATGTTTCACATCAATTTCTTTTCTGTTACACATTTTACTCTTCACTCTGGTATTTGTGCATACTGTACATGTACATATTAATTTGGGTATAATTTGTCAGAACCTATATAACAATAGGATGCACTGTGAAATGTACAATATGAGTATTGAGAAAAATGATTCTTACAATTTATATTTGCAAGTTCAGCTGTATATGAGTTAATCATGACATTCTTCCCCTCAAAGCGAAGTTGATTCATGCAGTCCCCATTGCTAAAAAATGCAAAAATTACATATATAATGTTAAAAACTCCATATCATTAAATTAGGCATAAACATTTTTGATATTTCAAAACAAAATGTTTCATTACATAAAATAGTTCTAAGTTGCTAAATGTTCTATCACTGATAAAATTTTCATTTCAAAAAGCATGAAAACAACTAGAAAAAATAGCAACTCCAAAGAGTAGCAAATCGAGCTTTTAAACATTTCATGACAGAAATGTGAGTTTGAAAAACTCAATTTGAAAAGCATTTACTTGTTTTATTTCTTTATCAACAATTTTTTATTTACATCATTGAATCATATACTACACCATTATTATTCACCTCAATATACCACTAAACCAGTACACAGAATCATTTCCTGATACATTAGCCAAGCTTGTCACTGCTTGCAATGTAGTCCCTCCCTTTAGTATGTGGGTTGCATAATACAGTCCATCATAGGTCTGCAAGAAAACATATAAATGTGCTGAGTACATAGGTGATTTTCATATTTTTACATTTAATTGGTAAAAGGTGTATAAGAACTTATTTTCTGGGACAATCAAAATACTCGTAAGGTGGGTGTTACTATGACTTATTAAATTTTAACTATGGAATTGTAGAAGAAGTTTTTATTAATCTTACATCCTTGGGCTTAGTATGTGCATGGGCTTTCAATTAGAGTTGAAAGCCCATGGTTATATGTGCAATAAAACACATTCAAAATTTAAATTTGCCATATCTAATGAATGCCACAGGAACTTTATATAAGTAAATGTACATATGATGCAGAGAATTTTTGATTTTATCTGTTCACCCTAGCTGAACTAGTGAACTTCACTGAGCTGTATCAATTTTTGAGCTCTAAAAAGACCCCTGTAAGCATTAAAACTCTTAGCTTACATCAAAATGTTCCGGCTTTGGGAATGAGTTGCTGGTGCATGTTTTCTCAAGTGGGCACTCAACTGAAAATACAATAATTCTTAACTTTACTCATATATACCTGTACATGTAAATTCAATCAATCGTATACATGTACAAATGTGTACACAAGTCTACCAATTTCAGTTACATGATACATTTAAACAAGCCAAAGACATTATATTAGAAATGTAGGGAGTAAGAGGGGATAGATGGAACTGAACATAGCTCCCAATTCAATATGTTTGACACTAACTGAAAATTATCTGTTCACAAATAAGGATTATGGTAGTATCTGTTTATACTGTATATGTGAAGAGTGATGTCACAAAATCAAATGAGTTTCAGCTTTCTATGTACAAGGCCTAAATAATTTTTATTAAATTTTATTATTTCATTTTAATCAATCTCTTTCAATTAATGTTTTTATTATTATATACATGTCCTCTTCACACGTACCTTCGTGGTTCACTTCTCCCATCCACTCTGCTAGAATACACAGATTCTTCTCTGCAAAGGTATCCATCTCAGATTTCACCTCAGGGGGTATGCTAGGCTCCCTAGAGGCATACTCTACATACTGGAACTCAGTGGGGCATGGTTCATCCACACTGACAGTTTTGGAGCACCCATACCAAATCATGTACTTATTACTGGCATGAATGTACACTGGCTTGAAAATTGCTGAAACAAAAATAGTTTTTCAACAATGCCTGCAGATAACTTGAAATCACATTCTTGTTTGTAATAAATCTAGACTTTGCTATATAAATGTACCAACCAATATATATATATGCTATACCTTGGTATAGACTCATTTTCAATGAAATTCCAGGAGATTTTTATTTTGAAACATTAATGGCTTGATGACATATTTGAAATCCGAGTATAATATCCAAATAGAAGTACCTTGATTTTTACAGTTATTAATCAATTTTCATTTATCCTTATAATAATCACAATCGCAAGGGTGAATCACACCCTTTATGTCAACAGGATTATCTAGTTGCATGTCATTGGTGTTTTACATTGATTCTAATTGTAAATGTTTGAGATCAAGTCAAAAAAGCCTATGTCAGTTTTTCCATATATGTATTTAAGCCTGACCAAAACTACTACTGCCATCTATATAACATCATAATGACTTACAAATGACATCGCTATCATCTTTGTCCATCCCCATGTATTCTTCCAGCATCCCTAAAATATTCAAAAGCTCATTGATCAAGTAATCTGTTTAAACATGTGAAAAATCTCCTCTAATGTGCATTGACCTTCAAGGAGGATTGGTAGCCATTATTCAAATTCGATGCTCTGTTGCCCGGCGTAGAACAATTTAGTGGACCAATGGAGTATAAGTTTAAATAACGGCTCTCAATTCTCCAAGTTGACTTTTTTGAGTTACACTAGTGCCATTGTGTACTTAAACGAGTAATATACAATATGAATTAAAGGCATGAATTAAATTCTTTAAAGAATGTTTATAGAAGCCCCACTATACTTAATTTAGAAGAAAAAAGAAAAAATGATCATTGAAACATATTACTCACACACTCGCTCAAATATGACACAAAGTTTGATTTGCTTTAATATTGAACCAAGAAAAAAATAACTCACATAGAAAAAAACATTTGAAGTTCAGAGATCATTAGACATGCATGCACATGCTGAAGAAAATGCATGTTTTTAATTACTTTTGCTTTTAAAGATGGCAATACTTCTATAAAAATGAATATATCACTTCGCCAACTTTCAATGACATTGATAAAAACTTGATATATAAAGCTTGACAGATTGAAAATATTTTTTGATCAATTATTGTAAGCTTTGATGTGGTCTGTTTGAGCTGTTTTTGGTGTTATCAATACATTGGACATTCTATAGAATTCAAATAAAAGTCTTTATTTTGCCTTAAAACATTGAAAATTCGCAAAGTGGGCCTTTAAGTCCATTATACTGATGACAATTTATCTTCATTTTTCTTCACAATGTGAGTCTTGGAAAAGAAAAGATACAGAATACTTACTTTCAGTTTCAGGAACCTTATAGACTGCTAAAAGTGGATCATTGTTCAGGAATTGTCCTTGTATGTATGGGCTGCCAATACACTTTCCATGGCTAGAAAATATGTAAGACATAATGGGTTTTCTATTTCTATTTTTTATGCCCATGAACATGTATACATATTCTTCCTTAAGAAGCCAGTGACTTATCTCTGGTCATGTGCAGGATCCGGGAAGGGAGAAATTAACAAAAAATCAATGATGGGGAAAAATCTGGGGCCCTTTTTCTGGGCCCCTGTATGAATCTTAATGACTCTGTATCATATATACAGTAAAAGTCAAAATACACAAATAAAAAACATATTTCTGAAGCATTAGTGGGGGGGCCCATTAGTTCTACATAGAATCAAATAGTAAAAAGGTAAGGTTAAGACATAAGGAAAATAATATTAATTTTCATTTTAATATTAATTTTAACATAATAGCATTTTAGCATAATAAGGAAAAGACTTTTCACCTAGTATTCTAAAGTAGATATATTTAGATTACGAGACTTACTCCGAAAAAGTTCCCCAATTTGTGAAAGCCATTGTAGATTTTTTCTCTCCATAAATATCAAGAACTGATGTGTTGTATCGAGTAAGACCAATCAAATTACTAGTAGAATCTAAGATATTGTGTGATTTAATAGCATGAGTTGTGTACCATCTCCCAGAGTAAATCTACAAAAAGAATATAGATCAATCATGTAATTTTAGAACCAATTCCCATTACTGTGATGCTACATACTGGGATTGTATTACAGGATATAAGCAGGAGGATTAACTTAAGAGTTCAAAGATGACCTGCGCTTATAATGTAAACCTGTATTGAGATGACCTACATCTCCGATTGGTCAAAATCAACAAACAAAAATGGCGGCTTCAAAATTTTCGAAATCACTTTGAATAATATTTTGTTAATTTCTGGCATGTTAACCAATATCATAGCTTCTATTCTTATTTCATATCAAGATAAAGAAATGTGTATGGAATATGCCTACATCAATAAAAGCATCACATTGAAGTGTAGTATTTGGAAACTAAGCCAGTAAAAAATTGAACAAACAAAGTGGTAAGCAAGACACATAATGATGTCTGTTATCTCTAAGCTCTAGGCTTTCCCTCATCTTGGATATAAGGGTTAATATTGATATTTGGTATTGGTAAAACCAAAACTATTTTGACTTTAAGTAGACAGGCATTTTTGAAAAATACAAAATAAAGCTACATTAGCATGACATAATGTCACCACCTGGTCACAAAAGGGTCATTATTAATAATATGTCCCCACTTAAATTGTTTTATATTTGAATGAGTGTTGCGCATGTATTCTACTTGCCAGTTCATAGTTGAATACATCTGGTGTTGGACTGTTTTGTATTGTACATGAAGACTCAAGGGGACAGGAAACTGAAAGTACATTAAGACATATATAAACTAGCACAATTAAAACACAATACCGATAGATCCAGTTAAATGTAACACATCATCACATTCACAGAACATTCACTGATGGGCTGGACTCGACTGGAAGAATTTTGTTCAAAAATATTTGTCTTTTCCAATCAAACAAATTTAAAATCTGATTGGCCATGAAATAAACTTTTGAATATGTAGAAAGTCCTCACATATCAACTGATTGGTAATTAACAATGTCATCTTCTTCCCTCTCAGTTGGTTGTCATTTTCCCAGTGACAGAATACTGTATGATTGTTATGACAATACAATTTGTTAGTACTTACAAGGATGTTTAGTACTCTGCACGTCCCTTATATCAATACAAAGAGAGTCCAGTGAGAATATCATCTCAGCCAGCATAATCTGATTCAGCTTTGTTTTAGGGTCTCTTGCCAGGACATCAACATAGGTGGCGTTCTTAACACAAGTGCCATCTTTGTTTACTTTGTCACACTGGTACATCATCACTATTTCATAGTTCGTGTACAAGATAATCACATGACCTTAAGTGCAAATTGTAATGAGTCACCAAAATATATCAAATAATACATGTATGTGAAGTAAACAGTATGTCTATCAATTTAATATAGATTTTTTTATATTAAAATCAATGTAACATATTTACAGGTTGTAGTGGCTATGACCCCCAAGAGGGAGTATTAGGTGCCACATAATGGTATTTACAATGATTTGTGATATAGAGGTGCACATGAAATTCTGTGAAGTATGATAATGTACATAATTGATAAAATATAGCATGTATACTTACTGAGCACTCCCATAGCTTTACCAAGGTATCTACCCGAGTTTTCCTTTATAGGAATCAATTCAGCAGTAATTGGGGTCAGACACTCTCCATTTCTATAAATAAAAGTTTTGTAGGGGCTCAAAAAATGGACCTTTTTGGACATTTTTTGGGCCAAGTTACCAAAAGATGGGCCTTAAATTTCCAAATTTGGGCCAAATTTTTGGTCTTAGGGACCTCATCGATGGGACATATTTTACCAGACTGGTGTGCATGTCCATTCCTCGTTACTGTGTGTCATATTTGACATTTATGTGATCTTTAATTGCCCCCATAGTGTAAAGTTAACACCTCCTTACCTGGCTGATGTGTATGTGATCTTTACTTTGCCTCCATTCTGTGGCACCAACTGAGCCACAGACGCCTCACCAAAGGAAGCTGAGTTTGTCTTATGATAAGCCAAACCATACCACAATCCTGACATCTGAAATTCAATGTGTTAGTGTAAATTTTTTTTTTATCTTTTTATTTCCTATTCAAAGTTTTACAATACAAAGTATCAGAGACTTACAATAAGGCATTTAGTAACTAACAAGAATATGAGAATGAAACAACAAGGCACAGGGGGAACAATATCGTACCTAAAATATACCATTGTGGGCTTCATGACCCAGAAAGCAAGATGGCCACCAAACTGTTGAGCAGTTCTAGAACTTTTTACCATGTAACATGTGTAAAAATTTGAAGTAAATCTGTTAAGTGGTTTTCCTGGAATCGCGATGACAAGATTTATGTAAAAACTTCCAAAATGACCACCAGAATGCAAGAAGGCTGCCGAAAATTTAATCAGTTCTAGAACTTCTTACCGTGTAACATGTGTGAAAATTTGAAGTGAATCCATTAAGTGGTTTTCCTGGAATGGTGAAATCAAGATTTATCTAAAAACTTCCAAGATGGCAACCAGAATGCAAGATGGCCACTGAAAAGTTAATCAGCTCTAGAACTTCGTACCATCATCCATGTGTGAAAATTTGAAACAAATTCTTTAAGTGGTTTTCCTGGAATCGCGATGACAAGATTTATCTAAAAACAGCGGAGACGGCCACCAGAATGCAAGATGGCCGGCGAAAAGTTAATCAGTTCTAGAACTTCTTGTCTTGTAATAATATGTGTGAAAATTTGAAGGAAATCTGTCAGGTAGTTTTCCTGGAATCGCGATGACAAGATTAATCTAAAAACTTCCAAGATGGCCACCAGAATGTAAGATGGCCACCCAAAAGTTAATCAGCTGTAGAACTTCATATTTTGTAATATGTGTTAAAATTTTAAGGAAATCTGTCAAGTAGTTTTCCTGAAATCACGACGACTGATTTATCTAAAAACGTCCAAGATGACTGCCAGAATGCAAGATGGCCGCCTAAAAGTTAATCAGCTCTAGAACTTCTGACCATGCAACATGTGTGAAAATTTGAAGAAATTTGTTTAGTGGTTTTCCTAGAATGCAGATGACAAGATTTATCTAAAAACTTCCAAGATGGCCGCCAGAATGCAAGATGGCCTCCGAAAAGTTTATCAGCTCTAGAACTTTTTATCTTGTAATATGTGTGAAAATTTGAAGGAAATCTGTCAAGTAGTTTTCCTGGAATTGCGATGACAAGATTTATCTTAAAACTTCCAAGATGGCCACCAGAATGCAAGATTGCCACCCAAAAGTTAATCAGCTCTAGAACTTCTGACCATGCAACATGTGTGAAAATTTGAAGAAATTTGTTTAGTGGTTTTCCTGGAATGCCGATGACAAGATTTATCTAAAAACTTCCAAGATGGCCGCCAGAATGCAAGATGGCCTCCGAAAAGTTAATCAGCTCTAGAACTTTTTATCTTGTAATATGTGTGAAAATTTGAAGGAAATCTGTCAAGTAGTTTTCCTGGAATTGCGATGACAAGATTTATCTTAAAACTTCCAAGATGGCCGCCAGAATGCAAGATTGCCACCCAAAAGTTAATCAGCTCTAGAACTTCTTATCATGTAACATGTGTGAAAATTTGAAGTAAATCCGTCAAGTGGTTTTCCTCGAATCATGATGACAAGAAAGTGAGAAGCCGCCCGCCGACCGCCCGTCAAGCTGACGACAATATCGTACCTTTTTTAGGTACGATAAAAATACTAAACTTGTTCACTTCTTATTTCAAGTTCTTTTTGAAATAGAAAAGTTATGTTTGGATGATCATCATACATATTTAAATTTTCTTATGCAGTTGTTTTTTGCAATGAGCATGACTTGACCTACATTGTACAGATTTCGAATTGTTCATAAAATAAAAGTATATCTACATCTGTGAAGGCGATGTTTTTACACTTTTTCTTTAAAGACGTTCTTACATCAGTCCATATGGGGAAATTTACGATAATTGATATTTAAAAATGTACTCAAATTCTGTTAATCTACCAAAGCCTGCGCCGTGTGTGTTAATGTCAATGACATTTAATGTGTGCTATATTAATGTTAACATAACTGGTTATCATGACCATTCAATATACTGAAAATAATGCTTATTAATTCTTTAAAAGAGCTCTAACATGATTTTTTTCAAACAAAAATCAAAGTTTGCTAATGTAAACTCATACTTGATTAACAAGTTGGATATTATCAAAGCATACAATACATTATTTGTTATGTTGTCTTAGTTAATATTAGCAAACTTTGTGAAATTTTTGTGAAACAAAATCATCATTAAAAATATTTTTAAGAATTAATAAGCAATGTTTTTAGTATATATTGCATGGTCATGATAACCACTTGTGTTGGCATTAAAAAAGCACACATTAAATGTTGTTCATATTAACAAACATGGCGCAGGCTTTGGTAGAATACCAGAATTTGAGAAGATTTGAAATTATCAATTATCGTAAAGGAGGACGGAAAGTATCGCAACAGATTTCGGACATATGTTGGATTTTGGCTATTTTCTGAGGATTTAAACAGGTGCATATGTTAGGCCAATGCATTACCTCCAGGAAAAGCACTCATAGAGATGATAAAATAATTTCAACTTTGAGACAGGGAAGATGCAAACAACCCACCCACATGTTTTTACTGAAATGTTGTCCTGATTTTCAACCCCTTCCACCCCTGCTTTTCAATTTTTGTTGCATCAATATTTTGCGTTTTGACACACAGTTAACCCCTTTAAAGGAATAAGTAATTCCTACAGGGGTTTTAAAGATATCCATTATGGGTGACCAAAATTAAGCTGAAAGCAATGGATCGCATGAGTTTCCCCTATGGGAAAATAACATGGGAAATATTGTTTTCCACTCTATCTAAAAGGAATTACTTATTGTGGTCATGCTTATTCTCATCCATTTTATAAGCCAATGTATTTAACCCAGCATGTTTCCAACTTTGGAAATACATGTACATGTACATGTACATAACATTGTTTCTATAAGAATTGTTTCTGTTCCAAATTATATCTTCATTTGAAACTCATTTACTTCTTTTTAATACCAACATTTAACTAAAAAAATGTGTAGAATTCATGAATATTTCCAACATGAGGCTTTGGGTTTATATCTTTGAAATTACAATCATACAGAAAAAAGTGTTCAACACCATGTTTTGGTGTAAAGTATCAAAAGAGTATTTTATCAATTTTAACATTAAGTGTCACTATGTGTGATAAAAAGGTCAAGGACTTTCACGTTATAGCTATGAAAACTTCTATTGTAGCATGTAAAACACTTGCATTATTGGTTTTATCAATGGCACTCAACTAAACTTAAGAAAATGTTGTTTTTTAATCCACATTTCTATACATGTATATGCAAATTTCTATGTTAGTGATTGATTTTTATTGATAAATCGGGTGATATTTTTATGTGTATATTTAACATGTTTTTAAATATTGAATCTCGGGTGTTTCAATTCTAAAGATTTTTGCAAAGTGAGGGAGTACATAATAGAATCCATTGTAGGAATGCTTTGAAATTTACCCTTTGCATTCGTTTGACTTCACTTCTTAAAAGAGAGCTTCGTCTTCACTCTTTCAAACTAAAATAAACCTGTGAACTCACCGCGCCAATCAGTTTTCGTCGGCCAAATTTTACCGACGTTCTATATATGGTCATTCCTTCTGACGTCATCGTTGAGCCCGGAATTGACCAATGACATGCGCATATATAATTAGAACGCATTTGGCGTATGTTTCTTCAAGCTCGCTAATTGGTGGAAGAAAGGTCAGCGCGTAGGTCAAAAGTGATTTATTACCCAAACTGTCACCGGTACCCGATGCCGGGGGTGGGGCTACTAAACTGTAATATGGTCTCTACTAGGCAGAGTGTAGTTTAACTAGACTCTGCACGCAGGGTATTTGAAATTAAAAATGACAAATACAATGTGTTTATGAATTTAAAAAATAATTGTAATACCAATTCGGTAACAAAGTATGTAAGAGATTATAAAATAGCCACTTTTTATGTTACTCAGTGCATGTATTAAATGATAAATAAAACTGCTTGTAATATGGCCATTCATAATTAATATGTTTAACATCCTGATAAAGGGCCACCTTAGGAGGGTGGAATGTACAAAAACAATTAAAATTTACTGTATTTCTTTAATTATCTATACTCGTATTATTTCAATAGTAAAAACACCACTAAAATACAAAAAGTGCAACTTATTAAGTGTCTCACCAATATTGAGTTCACCTTTACATTTAAATGAAGGCAATAATGAAAGCTTCAATAAATGGAGTTTTCAATCTAAGAACTCCTTTCACTTTTATATGATCAAAGATCAAAACTTTTACTAGTATTGTCAATTGAATTCACTTTAAGTACATATTTAGGCACTTCAATTTCTTTTGATTTCTGAAAATTTGCCTAAACCATACAAGGGAGGAGACTTTGTTTAACATATATTTTTCTTTGAATGGCCTGAAATATTTTATACAGCAGCACTTATGAGATGTTTGAGTGTGAGGTTAATGTACACGAAGCGATCAATAGACTCACATTTGTACTGAAGTGAAGTTCAAAATGGCGTCATATACTGGGGATTGTTATACGGAAGCTCTCACTTGTGTACTATGTAAAGACATATTAACTGAACCTAGAACATTACCATGTTTACACCAATATTGTTTAAAGTGTCTACAAAGTCTAGTACAGAAAGAAGATGGAATCAAAGGAGGAAGTTTAAAATGCCCAGAATGCAGCAATGAATACCCTGTGCCAGAAAAAGGGGTGGAAGGGTACACAATTAGCCCTACAATTAAGCTTCTATTGGACAACTATATGGATATTAATCCAACACAAAACATACATGGGCCAAATTGCAATGTTTGTTCAGAAACAGACAATGTCAATGTTCCAGCAAAAATTAAATGTCTGGACTGTAACAAAAGATTTTGTAAAAGATGTCGTAAAACACATGACTCTGTATTACCTCACCACAAAATGTTCAACTTGACAGGTGATAGTGCATCTGACTTTCAAACTGCAGTACAGTCTATAAAAGAATGTACTGTGTTCTGCCATCAACATCCAAACAAACCCCTGGAAATCTTCTGTAAGGTAGACGAGGCAGTGTTGTGCCAGCTTTGCTACACATTGAACCATTCAGGTCATCCTGCTGAGGACATTAAGCATACTGCTGCCAAAAATATGAAGCCCATTGGCACAGTAATAACACAAGGCAAAGGACTTGTGGACATTTACCAACAGGCAATTGAGGAAGCACAGATGTATACAAATCAACAAGAGAAAAATGTTGAAAACATTTCAGCTATTATAAACAATGATATGAACAACCTGATGCAAGTTATTCGTACTAAGTATAACTCCTACATAGAGCAAATGGTGAAAGAAAAGGAAACCAATATAAAGCAGGTCTTATCCTACATTGATAACTTGAAGCTTCATAAAGCCACCATTGAAGGCCATGTCAAAAAGTACTGCACCATTGAAGAACATGGACCACCAGCAGAAATAGCAGGCCTGGCCAAGCAAGTTGAGAACCAGATGCAAAAATGGTCTCAACAGCCAGATGTTGCCCTCGATTTCAAAATGGATATTCGGTTCAAGGATGGAGTTATCAGAGATGATAATTTGATCTTTGGAAAGGTACTGATAAAGAAAGAGACTGTTACCTTATGTGAACCAACTCTATTGAAGAAAGAAATCCTACACCCAAGCAATATAGAAGGTCTTATTGTTACAGCAGCTGGTGATTACGTTGTAACAGGTGGTGGCACATCGAATGCAGCGATATATGGTACTGAGTGTCAACTTAAAAAGAATATGGGTAATGAGTTTGTAGATGCAACCCTCACAAAAGATGATTATCTTGCATTTATAGATGGTTCAAACATCATTCAACTGTATGAATCAGATGGTACGTACAAACACGACACTGAGTGCACAGGATTATCAGAGCTCACTTGTATAACATCGAACTCAGTTGGTGAGCTTGTTGTATATGACTCTACCAGGAAGGAGGTGTATCATGTGGACCCAATTAATGGTGAAACAACAGCTGAATCTAAAATGGGTATGTGGAAGTATCTATGTGCTATAACATGTAACTCCAAGGATGTGATAATTGTATGTGGTAAAACATCTGATGATGAACTTTGCATCAAAGGCATAGACAGAAATGGAGGAAATGTATTTGAATATTCTGAGCAAGATTGGGGTGAGAGATTTTCAAGTTATCTCACATACCTAAGTACAGATAATAAAGATAACATATTTGTGACTGATACTGATTATGTTAGGATCCACATGCTCAACCATAAGGGAAATTACATCAGATGTATCACACAAAATGTTGATATGGAGTACCCTGGTGCTGCAACAATAGATGGTGAAGGACACTTAATTGTTGGGGACCATTATGGCTCCATCTATATAATAAAGTATAGGGAATAACATTACCCTACACTTGGATGTAATCATTCAATATTATGACCCCAAGCAAATACTGTCCCCCTCTCAATTGGTTTTTCCTAAAATGTCTACATATACTCAATCAAGCAAGTAGTCAACATTACATAGGGGAAAACTAATCCCAAGAGGACCATAATTCTACATGTACAAGTTCTCTATTTACTGCCTGCAATTTGTTACATCTCTTATTCATGCAGGAACAGGAGCAGTATGTTTATGGAGCCAATATTTCAACATTTCCATGAGAAGTTAAAAGAAGGAAGACAAGAGTCTGAGACTTAACATTGGACAAATAAAACAACTTCATAATATTTCAATATATTTATGCATTAATGAGGGAAAGATTATTATGAAAGTACATTATTTATGTTTGCATTCATCAATTTTTAGAGAATCAGTCTAAAATGTAATTATTCAAATTTTGAAAAAAACATGAGATGATGACCTTAAGAATGTTAATGATGAGTTGTGTTGGTTGACCAGGTTTTAGTGTTATAGTGATATCCACATTTCCCTTTGTTTTACAAATATGGTAATCAATGTATGTAAATAAATCTTTAAAGTCTCTAACATCAGCTTGTTTATTAGATAATTAGAATCAGTGAAAATTATTTGTATAAATCTCTATGTTAGGTGAAAATTAGTGCTGAGAATAAACTCATTTGCAATGTAGCATGTAAATTTTGATGTTCTAATTTTCCAAAGGCTGGTGGCAGCCATGTCAACTCTTGATAGCCCTCAAAACTAATGAAGACATAAAACGTTACATACAATGTAGAAAGAAACAAGCAATATTTTGTCTGGATCCTGTAATTCCTTTACCCCTGTAATTCCTTTACCATGCCCAGAGTTAAAAACATTTACCTTAAGTAAAAAAATGTATTTATAAATGTACAGTGCTCCACAGTGCTCTTTTATTTTAGAATATATTTTAGAATGTCAAGCGCTATATAAAGCTACACTACCTTTTCCATGTCAATGTCTTTCTGACTTGTAATGTCATTCAAGTTGCATGAGTATTCAGGTTGGCTCACTTCACGGTCTATTTCACAATGAACTACATGTATAATACAAAAAGTCAAAGGATCAAAAACATTCAAACACAGTCATAGATCTAGAAACAAAATAGCTGTAATTCTCATTCTACAGGGTGACCGGAAAAAAAGGAGACCATTGAAATAGGCAATATCTCCTAAAATAGACTAGTGACATCAATGAAATTTTGCATACATCAGGACAGTTCTATGGAAATTTGTTCCTGAAAGTGTCAATACAAGCAGTCAACTGGTTCAGGAGCTATGATCATTTACATAACATGCTCCAAATAGGCGCAATTGAGACCAACGCAGAGCTGGATACATTTGGCAAATACCCTTACATATTCCGACCTTGTTATGGCATTACATTTAGCATTTATTGCCACCTTTAGGTCAGCAATTGTCTCAGGATTGTTTTGGTACACATTGTCTTTCAAATTGCCCCACAAAAAGAAATCAGGTGGATTCAAATTTGAGGTGTATGGAGACGAAGCTTATCTGACCTATGGCTTCTGACTCAGTGGTCCCACTCAGTTACAGTATCATCCTAAGGAGGTTTTGCAGCCCTTAGTTTTCATATTGTGCCATATAGTGGTTTTAGTAACATGGCACTATGCCCAATACCTAAAGTGACTCTTAAGATTTGGTAAATCAGCACTTTGGCAACAGGATGATGAACCACATGTCAGATAACCCTTCATTGCCATTACAGCCTAGACTTGAATCCTGCTGATTTCTTTTTGTATGGATATTTGAAAGACAATCTATACCAAAACAATCCTCAGACTATTGTTGACCTAAAGAAGGCAATCACTGCTATATGTAATGCCATAATAATGCCATAGAGGGCAGAACATGTAAGGGTAGTTTGCCATATGAATCCAACTCTGCGTTGGTCTCAATTGTGCCTATTTGGAGCATGTTATGTAAATGATCATAGCTCCTGAACCAGTTGAATGCTTGTATTGAAACCTTCAGTAACAAATTTCCATATAACTGTTCCAGTGTATGCAAAATTTCATTGATGGCACTTGTCTAGTTTAGGAGAAATTGATTACTTCAATGGTCTCCTTTTTTTCCGGTCACCCTGTATATCGCAACACAAATTCATAATGATACATGTATATACATTTTATCAGTTGCAGAAATATCATTGAAAAATAATATAAACGTTATGTGAGTTGTCTTTTAAAATTAAAAAAGTGCTTTTAAAAAAAGTGCTTTTAAAAAAGTAGTGTTTGCAATTTGGAACTTGTCAATGTTTAATAAGCCAAGAACCATTTCCACGCTTTGATGTTTTGAGAAAATAAGTTTGTACCAAGGTCTATTATTGATTATGCAAGAGGAACAGTTTATAAATATAGACTCTTTCCTGTTAATATTCCTTTACTTTATTGATTTTCCTCTATTACTTGAATCAGAATCTGATATTGACCGAATCATTGATTTGCAAAATGATCACCTTCATGGTTAACAGGCACTATGAATCTTGGGTCCTCACACAAGTTGTCCAATACAAATGCATCCATAACAGCTTTATCTTGTTCACTTATAGACCTTGTATTTGAGAAGTATTCCACATAAGCAAGTCCATTGGGACATGGTTTATCACGTGCCATATTCCCACTACAGCCATATACTATCCCTGTGGCTCTGTCCTCAGATAGATACACAACTTTGGAAATGGCTTTAAATATAAAATGGTTAATATGGTAGATATTTTACATTTAATGAAAACATTTTGATTGTGTTGAAATACTTGTACTCACTAACAACTAGTTAACATTGTCAACAATCAAAGAAAATTCAAAATACTTCATGATAATCAAAAAAATATAGCATTTTTATCATGATCAAAGTATAAAAATTTTCTATGAATAATAATGTTCTAATACTAAACCCTTTCTTTAATCTCAAATCTCATTAATATTTAACTTACTTTTTATGGATAACGAAATGTAATAATTAGGCCAAGTGATGAATGGGGCCAGGATACCATACAGAGTAGGTAGACATCTGCCATTTTGTGCCCCTGTCACCCAAATGCTGACCTCATTCGATAATGGATCGGAGGATACCTCATAGTATGACATAATCGACTCCCAGGAAGATTCTCCGTACATTATATGTGTTGTGTACTTCACACCAGAATACATCTGAGAAATTCAACAAGGGTTACTGTATATTGTACAAATTGCCAGGTTTTACAAGTTTTACAAAATTCTTAAGATCACATTGTCATCTATTATAGTTTGAGTGCTCAAGAAAGTTGAAAATTCCAGAAAAAGAAATATACATGTACATCAATAAATTAAGGGTATCAATGCAATGAATGAAGTACAGGAATATTAGCAATTCTTCACAAGATTCTTCTTAAACCATAAACATCTAACAAATGAAGCAAACCAAAGGTCGAATTAAAAAATATACACGATGCCCCAGAGGACATTGTAGTCCCTTCTGGGAAAAAAGCAATACAATACATATATAATACACTTGCCTCTGATGCCTCAAATACAGCTGCTGGAACAGAGTTCATTGTACATGTCTTTTCCAGTGGACACTCAACTAAAATGCACATACATGATATAAATTGATCTTCATTTCTATTTGTTAAACATAAGAAATACCTCTTTACTTCCGTGTATAGGGTCAGAGATATGCATTAACCCTAAGAATAAATTTATTGAAGAATGATAACTGGTACCTGCATGTTCTGTTGGGACCACATCCTTAATATTAATACACATTGTTTTCGCTGCACCAACAAATTCCAATGTTTTCAGCAAATCAAATTTTGAGTTTCTAGTTCTGGATAGCATGTTTAGATGGTGCTTTGTTGGGTCACATGTGCCATCTTGTGTGATTTTATCACACTGATATATGGTGAGTACATTGTCATAGTCAGTGTACATAACCTTAATCACACCTTAAAAAGAACAGAGAGATTTATGTTAAAAGCTTATTATTACCACCTTGCCGGGCCAGTTCTAGGGGTTTTAGTGCTAGTTTAGAAGGCGTTTATTTTACTATATCGACCTGAGAAATGTGTGACGTCATAGTGGTGGTCCATATGGACCGGTCTAGAATATATTCTGGACCGGCAATTTTCCCCGGGAAATTAGATATCGTTCAATGCGTAAGATTTTCTTGCTGTTTCAGTCCTGGTCATTAACGGTGGTAATAATACTAATAACGTCATTTCTGCGAGCAATATAGTGAAATATTGGACCTTGGGCCTTTGGCCCTCGGTCCAATATTTCACTATATCGCCCTTAGAAATGACATTACTGTACTAATAAGAGAAGCCAGTTGAAAGTTTTCATTGGTTTTGATTATGGCAGATAAACCATTCAATTATTTGAACATATATACTTTATACATATTTGATATGTATGCTGTAGATCGTTCCTAAAGCTGACTTATTCAACCTTGAATTAAATGTCTAAAGAAAATGTGTATCCAACATATATGTTTCAACACTTCTTGAGAATTTTAGAAAAGGATATATGGTTATAATTTTGTATCTTAAAATCAAAGCGGTATATTCTATATGTTTTCTTACTGTGTAATCCATAGGCTGTGGCAGTGAATGTAGAGGGCTTACTGTGTACAGGTACCAGAGACAATGTTACAGGTATAAGACATTTACTTTCCCTAAAACAAATACCTTATTCTGACCATATTATACATATACATACATAATATATACATACATAAGACATTTACTATCCCTAAAACAAATGCCTTATTCTAACCATATTATACAAGTACAGTGTGGGCCAAATAATCCAAATTCGTTTATTTCTATTACCCTTGTTCATAATACGTACATTATTTTATAAATGATTTTGATGGGGGTGCGGGAATAACTTTTGCTATCGGAGGAGGCAGGATAATATTCAAAACAACAATCTTACATTGATATTAGTATTATACCTCAAATAATTGAAAACTGAATAATTCCTAAAGTGCATCAAACCCAAACAACCCATAACTTACAATGATGAAGCATATGTGACTTCTAAGCTGCCATCAGAGCTTGAATTTATCCTCAGGACTGACGAACTACCAAATGAAGCCTCTGATCCTTTTAGACTGGATGCACCATACCAAATACCTTGGAGCTGGAATGAAATATAAAGTTTGACAATGTATTGTTTTATTTCACACTGGAATAGTCTGAAAACAGTCCACAATCTCAACAACCAGTGTACATGTACAAAGTTAAAGGCATATCAATGAAGCAATGAATTGTTTAATTGTCTGTACCCTAACAGTGATAAGAGCTCTGGAAAATTGACAAATGTCAAATGAATACAAATTGATCAAATGTTTAATGTTATTAATTTACCTACCTTGGTCACTTCTAGATCTTTATGACTTTCTATATCTTCTACTTTACAAGTGTACACCCGGTCATAGTCACATTCAGCTGCAATCAAACAACTTAGGAAAATGCATTGAATTCAGCACTTTTTCACCTGACGAGCCTATTGTGCCAACCAGTCTGTTGATCAAGAATTTTCATTCAATTGTTTCTGTACATGTATCTGCTATTTGTCAGAACCAATGCTCAGATCTATTTTCGAGATATTTACTTGTTACCATGCGACAGCATCCACTGAATTAACTTATATGTATGGCCTTCTTTGAACTAGAGTTCTTTCTATTGTAAAGACAAATACTCGTACAGTTTGTCTATCCTGTCAAACAGGAAGAAGAATGAGTCCTGCTAGACACCCTGTTTTGCTTTCTATTTTTACCTGTATCATGGTCCACTTGCTCCAAGTTGGCAGGGTCAGTACATAGTTGCTGTGGAAGCAAGCTGTCAAACTGGGTTTTGTGTTCAGCTGGTAAAATACTCTCTCGAGACCTGTAAAAACAGCTGTAATTAGGATCATTGCAGCTAATATGGACTGTTTTCCTAAGGATACATTTGTTAATTGACATAGCACTCTATTTTTCATATTAAATCATGACCAACAAAGACAAAATACTTCTCTCATGGATGTACCTGTATTCTACAAGTCTAAGATTATAAGGACATGGCTTGTCTTGTTCAGTTTCAGTGAGACAGGTGTAGGCCAACATTGAGCGTCCATCAGGAGATACAGACACGATCATAAACTTTGTAATACCTACAATACAATATATAGACATGATTATGTAATTAGAGAAGAAACTTAATAGCTTGGGTTTCATATAATACAATATTTCATATACTTCATATTTATCATACATACTGTACATGTGAGAGTTTCCACATTTATTTGAGAAATGTCATAGGTCATGGTATCGAACTTATTTAGAATGTGAGTCATTGCTGTTGAAAGGTAGTTGAGATCAATGACTTACATGTATACGTAATGCATGCAAAACTTACTATTGGCAGATCTTACTGGAAAAACAAAACTTACTATTGGCAGATCTTACTGGAAAAACTAAACTTACTATTGCCAGATCTTACTGGAAAAACTAAACTTACTATTGCCAGATCTAACTGGAAAAACTGCTGTATTGTTTCTGTCAACATCAATGTGTTTACATAACTTAGGCTGGCAAACACCATTCCTGTTAAAAACACAACGTATACAACTAAACCTTTTATTTTGAATGGTTAAGAATGATACTTGCCATAAATCAAAGAATCAAGGTCATTATTAAGAAAAGCAACATTTTCTATTATTTTCATGTTCAAATACTTTCACGGGGAAAATTCTCAATGTTTTGGTGATTCTATTTATGGGTTCCTCCTCTGAGTTCACATAAAATAAATGAAACTAATTGAAGTTGATTGGTGTTGACTGGCTGCTTTCAAACACCAGCATGGAAATGTTGTCTATCTTTCACAGCCACTACATTTACTGGTCGAAATTTACAAGTCATACTTACCCCAATACTTACTTAATCAATTATTCAACACATATAATGTTCGAATTAGAGACATCAGTTAACATTCACAAATTGTTATAAACAAATGATGTCACAAGTAATTTTATCTTAGTTTTTATCTTAAAATACATTGCTGTATCTTTTTTGGAGTAAAGATGGCTGGATTTGAGGGTCGTGTGAGAACAATTCAACTTACCTGGCTCCAGTGGCACATGCTTTGAAGTGGATTTCATTTTCCTCAGGATCAATGTGATAATTGGAAAATAAAAGAGCTAAGGAATCCCAGCTCCTTGATCCTTTTAAGATGTGTGTGATGAACCATTTGCCTTGGAACTAAAATAAAATAGATGCCAATTGTGAGTTGCTTAATCTATATTACAGCAAACATGGTGTATATTTATTTGGATGGAGGTCTACTATCAGGATGCGTTTCATAACATTAAAACTAGGGATGAAACAAAATGTAAATATGCTGAGTACAATAAAACCTGTATATTCTAACACCTCTCTGATCTGAACACCTCTAAATGTGAGCACATTTCCAAGTCCCTTTTTAATCTGGCATAGAAATGTGAACACCTGCCAATCTGAACACTTTGGCATTCAGATTAGACAGGTTTTCCCGAATGACATATTTTATCTAAGTTTGCAAAGCGCTATTCATTTTTAAATATTTGCAAACTAAGATAAAATATGTCATTCGGGTAGCGCAAAATTCCTAAATAGCACATACAATGGTTGCTGCATCCAGATTGGTGGCAAGGGGCACAGACTGAGGTGTACACTCATCCAGTGGCTTCACATCCAGAGAACATCCAACTACAACAACACATATATACACGTTTTCAGAAACAAATAATAGAAATAATGCCATTAATATAGAAGACCGTAACATTGAAATGTAATATACTTAATGTAATAATATGAACTTGTGAGGACAAGACTAGAGCAGTGTACATTCATATTGATGGGTATACATCAAGTGCAATTGTACGAAAATGCATTTCACAAAGGGTAACATTAAACCATAGACATATATTATTACGAGGCTCACATTTTTATTCAAACCGAGGCTTGTCACGTGACCGAAACACAGACAAAAAGTAGGTCGACTGGTTGTTACATGTAGATATCCAGTAGATATACGTCCATGATTAAACTGACAAGGCTTTTGGTCTGATAGATTTTGATATAATATATGAATTACCTCAAACTCCACAAAATCCATCAATGATTGTCATCAGTTAAAGCAACAAGCTCAAAATGTAAAATAGAGAGGAAAATTTATTTCTAAAAATTGTCATGCACTTTTAAAAATTGGTCATTCAAAATTCTGCCTAGTTTCTAAGAGTTAAAAAATTAGGACTGTGACTCTATCCCCATGTCCCACTGAAAATTGAGAATGTTACATATAAACATACTACTGTGGTCTCTGCTGACGAGGTCTTCCTCCTTTACACAGACACTGGCAAGTGACACTTTGTAGTTAAACACTGACATAAGATTTAACTCCAGAGACCTATTCCTTAAATCAAAATATCAAACATAGGACTTTTAGAGGCATTCATTACAATTTGTACACTGTTTTTGTAATGTTTTATTTTGTAGACCACCATTGTTGCCTAACCATGTTCATATAAACTATAACCTGATCTCATCAATTCCCTCTTGTATTAGATTGACATTCAAGCAATAAAAGTGCACCACATCTTTGATGGGACATACCTAGTCAGTATATCAACATGTCTGCCTGTTGGATCACACTGGCCGTCTTCTGCTATTACATCACACTGGTATATCAATGCCAAACTATTGTAGTCAGTTGTCAAAACCTTGAT
This sequence comes from Owenia fusiformis, assembly GCA_903813345.2. Lineage (NCBI taxonomy): Eukaryota > Metazoa > Annelida > Polychaeta > Sabellida > Oweniidae > Owenia > Owenia fusiformis. The sequence goes on along the minus strand of CAIIXF020000006.1, from coordinate 13,477,314 downwards.
GAAACCTTACCGCGAAAATTCCATAAACTACAGTTATTATCTTTCGTCATATCACACTTGTACAATACAGATTGAAATGTTATAATGCGTTTATAATTTATAAACTTTGCCATATTGGTTAATATTATATTCATGATATTTACTCACTTGTTACACCATGTGCTCTGGCAATGAAAGAACCAGTTTTAGTCCCATACTGATGCAGAGACACTAACACATGGGGGAGGCAAATGCCATTTCTAAAAGTAAAACATACAGAGCTAACAAAATTACATAAAATAATGGACCGTGTTGTTGCATTTCTTGTGGACCTTATTCTTTTTAATTGTCAATGTTACTTGGCATTACTCAGCAAATACATCTACTTTCAATAGAAAGTTTAATCCATACACATGTATTTCAACATTTGTCTATCTTATCCTTTATTAGTACTACATGTATATGATAACTAATTAGGAACTGTAACTAAGACCGTTCTAAATAACCTTTTAATCTTTTTAAAATGACAATTTTGCATCATGAAATATTCAAGTTATTTGAATATAATCACTTACACTAAAGAAGTGTATCTGATCTCCATTTCCCCCATCTCCCCTCTATAAATCTTCAACACAGAGGCATCACCAAAAGAGTTAGAACTTCTCTTCGATGTGGCAAGACCATACCAGGTACCAGAAAACTAAAAAGGGTTAATGATATCTAATTAAAAAAATACACTGAGTTGTATTCCTTCCTTGCAAAGCTTAAGTATAGACAAATACTATCAGGTTACTCTTCTACAAATGTGACATGAAATTTCGGTAAATCTAAAAACATTAAAATTTAAGAAAATATCACTGATTTTAACACAGTTTTGTGATTAACAAAAATACGATATTATACAGTCAGACCTTGTCTAATTGAAATCCTTCCATTGAATGAATATCACTAAAGAGGCATTTCTTATTTTCCAGTTCAGTGATGGCCCCTTTTTCTATATCCAAGGGACAGTCCACTGTAAAATAGAAAATGAAATTCTGGTACATTCTGAGATTTTGAAAAAATCACATGTAAGTACCTAGTGCAACAACCTTGACTGTAGATGCTGTATGTAAATTGTTAATAGTATAAATGTATCTAGAGCAACAGGCTCCATTGTAAATGTTTTGTGTTAGTGGTATGCATGTACAATGACTACAGTAATTGTAAATGCTGTAATGGTTATATACACACACCTAATGGAACAGGCTTGATTGTAGATGGGTCAACACAGGCATTTGCAACTATCTCATCAAACTCTTCCTTTACTTTAGAATCAATCTCCATCTTATCAGATATGTATTCCATAACTACGTATTGTGCTGGGCAGACTCCAGTGTTGACAACATCATCATACTTTACACAGGATAATATGGCAAACTCATTATTCTTTGTTGCAGCAATAACCTTCATGACAGCTGAAAACAATTTAGTTTAGAAATAGAATTCCTTCAGAGCAGAACTCTTGTCTTTCTAGGCATCAGCATAGAAAAAAATTGAACCCAATCAGTCCACTGGTATTTTGGTTATCAAATATTACGTATTTTATGAAAAATGGCAACCATTTTTAAATTCAGCTGCCATCTTGACAATTCCTTTTTGAGCCAAACTTTTGTGTCCCCATGCATCATCTGAGTTATCAAACATAATGTTTCTCTACTATAAATGCCAGCCATTTTGAAATTCAGTGGCCATCTTAAAAATCTCTCCTTGAGCAAAGCTCCTTTGACCCTAGGCATATAAAATTTGAACCAAATCTGTGATCTACAGTATTTGAGTTGACAAAGATTACATTTTTTACAAAAAATGGTGTCAACACCCTTGACCATCCTACACCCATAAGGGTGTACGATGTGGGATAATTATACGGCTACAGTATTTAACAAGGTTGTTCTCATGAGGGATTAGATGTTGACAATCTGCTAGTTGTAGTGTATTCTATGTTTCTAATTATGTAAGCAATGAAAATTCTCACATTACCTAAACTTCCAACTCCCAAGTGCCCAAGTTAAATCGAATTTCCTATGTGTAAGCACAAGTGCCAAAGGGATAGAACTCAAGTTGTCTAAATAAAGCCTCAAATATTTGTTCCATAACTCCCTAGTTCTCACCAACAATCTTAAGCTATGATTAAACATATGAGAACAAATAAAATTCCATACCATTTGCACCCTCAGTTACAATTTCTGTTCCATCAATACTTTGGTAGCCTGAAATTTTCAACGACTTTTGATCCTGACATATACCATCTCTAAAAAATAAAATACAATACATCAGTCGAAAATAACTAATCATAGTGTAATACAGGGAGCAATGTTATGTCACTCAATACCATAAAAAGCTATCATACATTTCTTGGCCATCAATATATCTATCAAAGTGTAATCTCTCCTTACTTTAAAATATTTGTTCCATAAAATATGTAATTGTACATGTTCTTACACAGCAATTCTGAATATGACCTCCACACTCTCTGTTTTATTATACATGTAATGCACTTTTGCAAAGCTTGGATCAGTGTTCCTGAAATGAGTCTTCGTTTGCAATCCCCTCACCTAAAAATACACAACAGTGATACAAATACTATTCAAAGGACACAAGAAGATTTATAGTTGACACTGTGAGATCAGGGGCCAGACATGACATTTTTAAAATGCACTTAATTAGCTAAAGCGCCAAGCTTTTCTTTGTAAAATAGCCCAAATTTTCCCAAAATTTACCAGGGGAATCATCATTTGTACTTCATTTGGATTATTTTATATTTTTAAATTTATGGCCCACCTCAATTCAAGGTTTCCAGATCTACCTGCATGTATTTTCAATGACTTTCCAGAAATGTGAAAGTATTCATGAAATGAGCACACATACCATGTTAAAACCTCTATGAACTCCTGGGATGTCATCCCACTGGCACGCTGCACTTGGGTCATATTTGATACTGCAACTAACTGAACATACACATTCAATGAATTAAAACTTGTAAAGATAATAATCCATCAACTGAAAAGTATGTTATTCAAAATGTATTTTAATCCTAAAGGATGGTTAGAATTTTGTCACCTCACTGGATAAAAGTACCCTTTTAAGATAAAATCAGCATGAAGATAACACATGATGAAATTAAGGAGCACTATACAGTGCTACAAACTGGTATTAAAATTACAGAACAGAAAAATAAAACAGTTTTGTAATGCTTGATCAAAACTGTTTTAATTTTCTGTTCAGCACTGTTAGAATAGTGCTGAGATATGACACAGATTAGATGTATTAAGATGAAAATCAGAGGGCACATTAGTGCAATAAACATCATATTAAAGAATACAAAATCTGCAATGGGCACAAGAATATTATTAATCAATCAATAGAAATCTTTCTGACTTTCATGTATATGAACGCTTACCATCATGCTTGCTGTTAGTCATCTGTGACACGTCGACACACATCCAGTCAATTAACACCTTAAATCTCTCAATGAGGGATCTACTGAACTTAACATTGGGGTCCCTGTGTATCACGTTCAAGTGTACTTTATCATTCTCACATAGACCATCATCTTTAATAGCATCACACTGGTATATCAATGCTACAGTATAGTCTGTGTAGATCACTTTCATGATACCTGTATTGTTGAAGAAAAGTGTCATAGTTATCCAACAGAGATCAAGTATTTCAGTTCAAGATATTCAATATGCAATACTCACCAATGTAACAATGTCATTAACTAATGAAAACACAATATCTTTCATAAAGTATCACTTTTGAAAATTGTGTTCACCTGAATTAGACTCGATTCAAATATTGGTTATTTTTGAGTTAAAGATAAATTGTTCAAACAAGAGTATGTGAATCATAAGTAGCCAATCCACTACTGTAAATATTTCTCTTACTTTGAATTCCATATGCTTCTGCCCCAAATGTAGCAGGATCTTTTTCAGATTGCTGTATGCTGACAGTGATCGGTGGCAAGCATCTACCTTCACTGAAATATACAATTTGTATTAATTGTTGTTTTATTTTTTAAGTGTACATATTGATATATATTCAAAGTCATACATGACAGCAGTGTATTTAAATAATCAATAACGCACTCAAGGTCACTAGTTAAACAGTTGTCATGGTGATGAATGGACTTTTCACATTGGATTTGATGACTTGGCAACTTGATCATTGCACTTTTAGTGATTTCATTCTTTTTGGAGAAAATATTTTGCAATGTGTGAAAAGAATTTAAGCCCCAAGACTCAATGCATTGTAGCTGCTTCATTCCACTCAGGCTGCGCAGTCATGCAAAAATTTGGAAACAACACCTTCATGGTATGATTCTAGCAAACAATGCACAGGGCTTAAATCCTTAACTAATTAAAGACTTACTATAATGAGGTGTATTTTAGCTTCAATCCAGTTGGTGCTGATGTTATGTTAACCACTGCTGCATCGCCAAATGATGAAAATGAACTATCCAGTGTTGCTACACCATACCATATACCTTCAAACTAAATAAATATAGTTGCAAGATTATCATCATTTGAGGTTAACATGTTACACCTTTCAGAGTACAAAATAAGTATATTTCAAATCTATTTCAAAATTACATGAAAATGGGTATTCTACACATAAAGGTGCAGTAAGGTACAAACCCTCTGTTTATCAAAGTCCCGGTGTGTTGTAAACTGATTTATTGCACAGGTATGAACAAGTCCAGTATCCAAAGAGCATTTTGCTGTAAAAGAGAAAATAGACAAACTGTACAGGACTCCGAAGAGCAGAAATATACAAGGCACTAACAAAATGTCACCACCTATAATAACACTCAACATAACAAGTCATGAGGAACAAATTTCAAAATTAATTTTTTCTATATTATATAATAATTAAGAACCACAAAAAGTGAAGTCATTGGAATAATTTTGAGGAACAAAAATGGCCTAGTTTTTGCCTCTGACGTGACTATAAACTGTTCTAATTGTGATTTATGTTATTTTTTGAAATATTGCATTCATGCTTGCTTATTGGTATGAGAGTTTATATCTTAAACTTGTCCCATTGTAATTTAGGAAGATGTATTCCTCTGGATACCAGACATTCAGACCCCCCCCCCATAGTATAACCCTGTCTTACCTGTATTCTGGAAGGAGATGATATCCTGGAATGACAGACAAACAGAAGAAAGAATATGGTTCAGGTGTTTTATATCCTGGTCTGAGTAAATGGCAGGATACTTTCTTGTGATAACATTAAAGTAAAGCATAGAGGGATCACACTGGCCATCAGGGAGTATTTTGTCACATTGGTAGACAATTGTTGCCCAGTCGTAGATACTTCTTATGATTTTGAGATGACCTTTGGAAAACAAAAAACACCTTATATAGAAAAATACATAAATGCACATAAAGCAATCCAGTTTATAAGGTGTATATACTTTTTGCATAAAATTCTACCAATATTGTACAATTCTTGCTTGAATGCAAACAGGCCCATATGTTATAGTACAGGGTGGTCAAAAAAACGGCAACCCTAATTTTTCCTCATATCTTTGTCATTTTTAGAAATTTTGCCCTGATATTTGGCACACATGTACATCATTCAATTTCATACTAGACTGTGTTATTTCATGAACATTGGACTGATAGTCGCAATGTTACAGCACTTTAATCAAGGTGCCCCAGTTTTCCAATATCGTGCTGTAGGCAAACCTGCACACATTTTCCAAACCTGTTAATGACCTAACTGCATTCCTCAGCAAGTATGGCCTGAACGACACATGTGATCTTTATTTTGAGGTTAAATGTCTTTCTGGTATTATTACCCTACACTCTATCTTTGGGGTATCCCCACTGGTAAAGATTAAATGGGGCCATATCTGGGCTATGGGGTGGCCATTCATTGTCTGTTGTACTGCTGATAATGTGGTCATTGAAGTGGTCCCAAAGCCATTATTGTGCATCATTGGGTGTATGGGGTATGGTTCTCTCTTGGTGGAACCACTGTTGCTGCCTATCAACCCCCCTGGGTTCAACTAAAGTCCCTGTCTTCTGAGAACACACTAAACTGTGCATCTGTCTGTGTGAAGGTGCCTCTCCACTACTTCATCAAGTGCTTGGCTCCCCAAGAATACATAATTGTTAGAGTTTACCAGTGCATCAAGTTGGAAATGGAGTTCATTTGAATACGAGACCAGCTCAGACAGCCCAAAAGTGGCCAAATGGGGCATGTTGCTTAAAATGCAGTAATATTGTGACTATCAGTCTCATGGTCATGAAACATGGTAGGTTGGTAGGAAATTGAATGATGTACAAATGTGTAAAATATCAGTGAGTTATTTCTTAGAATGACAAAGATATTAGGAAAAACTAGGGTTGCCGTTTTTTTGATCACCCTGTAGATCAATTATCTTACTTGTAATGTTCTGATATGTTCCTATATATGTTCCCCCGTCTGCTGATGATCTGTTAAAGCGAACATTCACAGGCTCAAAACAGGTCACACCACTGCAGATGAAGATACATGGTATGTTTAACAAGTGGTACTTACTTGGATTGTACATGTACATCAGCAGCCTTTCTACAAAATTATTTTCTATTTCAACAGTTTACAGCCATTATTGATTTGCTTATTTGCCATATTGATATTGATTCCAAAAAACATTCAACTTATGAAATTATTTCATTTTCCCAATTAAGGTGAGCCCTACTAATTTGGTATATATCCTGTGTTATTTAGTCATAATTAATGCATGTAACCATGTGGACAGTCTAGAAAGCTCTTTTAGGGGCTCTGTTCTTGTATTTTAACTCAAGCATATAAGTACACACAACAGCCATCCATATAAGCTCGAAAATACTCAGCCATACCATTTTCTTCATAAATGCTTTGTAAACATTTTGCCTAAGTGGGGATTTGAACCAGTGACAGCATGTCATCAGAATCAGAAAGACATGCTGCCATTGAGTCACTTTAGCAGTTACTTACTCTGAAGATGTATATGTAGCAGTGAAGGAGTCCTGGTCTATAGGCTGTACATAGACAACAGCTGAACTACCAAATGATTCCAAACTACTAGGCAAACCACCAACTCCATACCACAGACCTGCAGCCTACATTAAAATGAAATACCTTATTAAATTTTAAAATTCTATATATTTCACTTTAAAAATAATATTTCAAGCTTTATGTTCTCAAAAATACATAAATAACATGATAGATTTTCATTTTTGTGTTTTATGGATTAAGTCCCCTTCTCCTTTCAACCATGCAATAAGCATATACAATACTACCTTTTGATATAAAATAATACCTTATAATTATCAAAGTCTTGCTGAGTCTTGATGTCATCAACCTTGCATATCTTATCCAACTTTTCTCTTGTGAAGCATTTTACTGTAACATAGACACATCTCAATTGCTGATTCTGTTATTCACAAAAACAACTTGGGGATCGTTCTTCAACTAAAGAAAAGACTAATTCAAAGGGCAATAATTTGTTTATGGAGTGATCAAATTACAACCACACACCTGGGGCTAGGAAATTGGTATGGGTAAAGTTTTTAAGATTGTTTTTAAATTTATTTATTTTTTACCCATTTTTGAAAAATGTTCCAAATAGTGCCAAGTTTATGCCCCAAACATTTTGGAACAAGTACTACTAACCTTTATGATTGACAGGCTTCATTTGTGTAGGATCAGTGCACGTTCTCTCCAGAAGTTTAGAGAAGACAGCTTCATCTTGTGGAGAGAGAACGGTGTCAAGGGAATAATATTCCACATACACATTCTCTAACATACAGTTACCATCTCCATCTAGAGGGCCACGACATATATAAATCATCGAAGCACCTGTGTCTGTTAATGCCATGTACTTTAGATAAGCTGCAATGTTATAAGAGATATAAATGAGATACGGTATACTATATACTGGGTCAGTTTTGAAAGAGCTATCAAAAACTACGTAAATACATATGTATGACAGACAATTTTCTAGACCCTATTTGGGCAATCTCCTGATTAATTTAAAGTAATCACATTACTTTCATGTTCTGCTGTTTTTGCAATTCCCCTGGAGACATATTCATATTGTTGAAGAAATGTTGGTTGACACGTTCCATTCCTGAAAAATAGGAACCATTCAGTGATCATTATATATCTTGCATGTGAGAAATAAATAATTTTGATTGAGATTGCATATAAATGGATAGTGTACAGCTAACAAATATAAATGTGTTTTTTACAGATCGAATATAATGTGATTTATTTACAGATTACTTCGTAATTACACTTCATATATGTTTAATTTACTAACTCAGGGGAAGGAATTTCTTTGTTTTCTTCTGACTGGTTGTAATATCAAATTTCTACATCTGTGTTTCCAATAAATTTTTGCCCTAATGGCATTTGTACTTATAAATTTCTTATTACCTTGATCTTGATATCATGACATCCATTGTTTTTGGATTATTTCTTGCATCCTTTTTGGGTAAAGGTCTCACACTCACGGAGTCCATCAATGGGATTCCTTTAGTGTGTGTCACATAGTAGCCTTTCATAAAGTTTTTCACCAGCTATGAGACACAAATGATATCCAATATACCTTCTACATTATGGTTATGATACAGTTTACATATACACTTTTAGTAATAAAAAGAGACAGTACACTTTGATTTGACGAGTTGCATTCTTTCCATTTTAAAATATATGGCTTTTTAACACTTTTAAACTCCATGTAAGCAAAGAAAAAAGATGTTCCATATCATTTCTGAACTTTGCTGCTAGTTACTGAAAAAATATTGTGTACATATTTGTATGTGTTTTCAACTATCTTTTATTGGTTTTCACTACTTTTTAACTTACTTTTATACATGCTTGAAGACAAGTGGTTAAATACAATATCTGCTTGCAGAAAAGTGATTAAATACAATATCTGCTTGAAGACAAGTGGTTAAATACAATATCTGCTTGGAGACAAGTGATTAAATACAATATCTGCTTGCAGACAAGTGATTAAATACAATATCTGCTTGGAGACAAGTGATTAAATACAATATCTGCTTGCAGACAAGTATTTAAATACAATATCTGCTTGCAGACAAGTGATTAAATACAATATCTGCTAGGAGACAAGTGATTAAATACAATATGTGCTTACATTTTCTGCAGGAAAAGGAAGAACTTCAGCATGTGTAAATGGACAAGACCTCTGAGGTCTTCTGACATGGCATATAACTGCAAAATACAGGTATACAATTATTCCAAGACTATACTACTATATAAATGTACATGTTCTGTATCAGAAATTTGAATTGGCTTGAAATATTTTTTGTGTATGCCTACCACATTATTCATAACTCACCATCATGTTTAGCTGCTACCACATCATTTGTATCAACACACAGTGAATCGAGTGTTACTTTCAGCTCTTTAATGAGCACCTCATTTAGCCTGCTTCCTGGGTTTCTACTGAGTATGGTAACATGTGTGGACTCTGGCTCACATAAGCCATCTTCCTCTATGTGGTCACATTGGTAAAGCACACTGAGCTGGTAGTCTGTCCAGACCACCCTGATATGACCTATGAGTTATGAAACAAAAATTTATTTCAATATATTTTGATGGAATCAAACGTTATGTAGATTTATTTATAAATTGTATCATCCAATAAATGCATTTGGACCGTGGCAATTACTAGTGACTTAGGATTTTTAAAATATTAAACCATCTGTATCCAATCTTCAATCATTTTTAACAGAATGTATTGAGCATGTCATTACTTACTTTTAATACCAAAGTCGACTACATTGAAAGCTGATGCATCCTCTAAGTCTGGCTCCAGTCTTAGCTTTGTAGAGGGCAGGCAATTCCCATGCCTATATGGAGGGAAAGTTCATACAATTATTACCAAATCTTTTGTGGAAAAAAGCAGTTGTGCATCTACATGAAAGGTATTCTTCAAGCAAATATGGATCAACAGTTTTAGCATAAATTAAGTACTTCAGCAGGAAATGCTTTTTAATCACATTCCTTTCAATTCGCTGTATGAAACATCTTAGAATAACCAAATTCCAATGAACTACTGTTTCGGCCATGGTATATAATTTTTTCTTAGTAGACAATGTTTTACAAATATGAGATCATACATTTACCTTACAACAAATAAATATAAAAAAGTGAGATGAGGATAAACGAAAAAGTGTATACTAACAATGATGATGTATATGAGATATCAATGTGATCCTTTATGATGTCACTGGTGATGTGAACAATAGCTGAGTCCCCAAATGTCCCAACGTCATTCCTCAATGTTGCAATACCATACCACGTGCCAGAAAACTAGACAACCATCATTAAAAGTACAATATATACAATATAAATGTCTAATCATTGCTATATGTAGATATTTAAAAAAAACTTTTGTGATAAATTTTGAGCTTTTGAAGGGGAAATTACTATTACTCTAACAATCTTTGTCACAATGATAAGCACATATCCATGTAGACTATGTACTAAACCTTATTTTTTATGCCTATTTATATAGATATGCTACTTGTGCAGGTCGGAAGCCAGGATTTACAAAGGGGTGTTCACTTTTTAGAAAATTCCAGAGGGGGGTCCTTTGGACTTTGGTCCAAAAATGGCCAAAATCACTTGAAAAGTGCTCAGAATGGTGAAAAACTGTATGGTTTTAAAATAATATTTGGCCAGGGGGGGGGGGAGTTCGAGCCCCTGGCTACGGGCCTGATGTATGTAGAATCAATACCTTCACATAGTCTAAGTCTTGAAAGGTTGTCATCTTTGTAACCCTGCACTCTGACAATGATCTGGTTCCAATATTAAATGGACAATTCACTGTCAATAAAGACAGTTAGGATCAAAGATAAGATTATACAATAAAAGTGGTTTTAAGTACAAGTATCAAGCCATGTATCAACCTATTTCAGATTTTACATGCGGATACAATAAAGTTTTATTTTAGAAATAACATCTACACCAATCAAATAATACATTTGTGACTCAGAAATAAGCGAAATTCAAATTAAAGTTAGATGTATGTACAAGTACTTACAAGAATGACTAATCTCATCCATTTCGTTGGGCTTTGTACAAAGAAGTTCCAACTGTCCATCAAGCTCCTGCTTTATAGCGGCTGGCAGGTGGCGTGATCTGGAGTAGTACTCAACAAACAGGTACTCATCTGGACAGGCTTTGCCATAGTTGGTATTCCCAGCACAACCAAACAGGATAAAAGCTTGCTTATCTTTACTAAGGTAAGGGATGTGAAATATTGCTGAAGAAAACATAAAAAGACTACATGTATACAACCAACCTTTATAAACCATGATATCACATGTATAATATAACAAATAAATAATATTTTTGAAAATAAATATTTTAAATGATTCATAGTTCAAAACGTGACCCCTGAATGTGAATCCTTCACATTTCTCCTGGTATTAAATGTGTATTAGTGATAATAATGGAACTAGATACATGGCATGAGAAAAATTTAAACTCACAGTTTATTGCTGTTGCCATGGATTTGTAGGGCTCGGTGTCATTATAAGTTATTGTTCCAAAATCAACAATTCTAAGACATTGTCCACCGCTGAAACCATAACAATTGCCCATAAACATGTACCATTATTTAACATAATACCTTGCCTGCCACCTTAAGCTAATTAAATATTTCATTCGATTCAAATTCTCAGTTCCCTCCGAGAGACCCTGATCACTAAGGCTTCTACTTTAAAGACACTGTACTGTACTGCGTCATTGTTGTGAATAATAATGATATCATGATCGGATATACACTGTTCAACAGTTCAAAGGTTGGCCCAAAACATAATTTCAAAATCTCAATTCAAATTATTCTTTTTTATTCTCCAAATATATGTAATTGAACATTTATTGCAATTTATTCTAATTATTTATTTATTCTTTCCATTTAATAAAGTTAGCAGTCAAAAAGAACGAAGCAAGAAATAACCAACCTTGCTCCAGTGGTCCACATCTTAACCCTTCCAGGTCCAAGCAATATAAAGTGAGTACTTATAGACTGCCATGAGGTCATCCCTCTTTTTGTATGTGTACTATAATATGTACCAGTGTATATCTGAAACAGTACATAAGACCAAATCATAATCTTACCATCATTTTTCCAAGTCAACATCTGCTAAGCTTACCGATACATTGTATATAAAATACACATATTGTTTGATTCGTGTTGTGGTATATACTGTATCATCTTTTCATCAAAATTCATTGCAGTTGTATCATGTGACACTATGTATAGAAAGTGACTGTATATTTACTATACCTGCTCAGGGCTGAAGTTCAGAGGTGTTCTCATATTGTTTATCACCGCTTTACATTCCTCTTCCAGAGAACAAACAACTAAAACATATGATAGACCAATCCAGTACTTCATGTCACCTATTAGTTATGGTGTCATTCTTGCAATTTCAGGGCAGAAGTATTTTATTACTATAATTAACAAGGCATTTACATCCAAAATGTCATCACTTGCCATTTGTTACAATTGCTGAACGCCAACAGGCAAACACCAACCACCGAACCTTGACTGTCAAATGCCAAATTGCTGAACACTGTCCAAAAAAAAAATTGAGACAATATGTCACCACTTCTGGTGGTGACATAATTACCATCATGTTCAGTCTGAAGAAGATCACCAGGGGGTATACACAATGGAATAAGCTTATCAGCTAATGTTTTAAAAGTAGCATCATCAATATTGTCCTCTCTACTAAGGATGTTCACATAGGTGGAGGAATGGTGACAGTTCCCATAGATGTTCATCTTGTCACATTGGTAGATCACTGCGTAGTCATCATCCAGGTAGGTGACCTTTAAGACACCTATTGTAATAATCAGTTACAGGTAGTATAATTTTAATCATGTATATGTTTTATGAATACAATTCCATGTGTTTATAATTGTTGAAAAATTGTATATCAATGTAGACTTTTGAATTTCAAATGATTTGTAGGTATATGGTTGTAATGTTAATCTTGATTAAAGTTTCTAACACAATTTCTTTGTTATGTTGAATGGTTAATAATAACTGATGAATGGACTGATCTTGATTCCTAGATGATGGTAAACTATGTAGTCCGTTTTGACTATGCAAATTGAGATGACCAATTATTATAGATCTTTTTCTCTGATAACCCACATGACCCAAAGTAAACATACTGGATTGCCCAAGTGCTTCTGTTGTATAAGAACCAACATTAGTGCCATCTGGTCTCAGTGTTGCTACTACAGGGGGCAAACATTGGCCCTTTCTGAAAGATAAAAAGTTTATTTTAATTACATATATTCTAAAATATGATCATAAATGAATGTTGTGCTGGATACACATTTACACAAGAACAATACAATGTAATACTCACATTTAATAATTATTGTGCAATGAGCAATTGGGCAAAGTTTGCTTTTATCATTAAAAACAAAAAAGTATGTATTTAGCATGAAAGAAATCAAAAGATATAGTGACACCTACATGTACTCTCTAGGTTCTTATGCTACATATAAAATATGAACTTACATTGATGATGTATATTTGATCTTGAGTATGTCACCATCCATGTAGATGTTTAGCAGTGCAGAATGACCAAATGATGTTGCGGTGTACCTTAATGTTGCAACTCCATACCACTTCCCTAGCATCTAGACAAAAAGACCAATGTTATAAAATACTAGTAATCTGAGTAGAATAGTCAAAAAGAAAACTCAATATTCAAGAAATTGAATAAAATAGCTCAGATATGTTTACAAAATGATAAAACAAATCTCAACATCTGTACCAATAAAATATATAGATCCACTGTTGTAACTATGGAAATTATGATTTCATAATTGGAAACAAAAAAAGTTATTTAGGTATTCTATTTTAAAAATGTTTAAAAATGCTTCCCTGGCACAAATGCTTAATTTGTAAAAATAAGCATGAAAATGAAAAACCTACTTTTTGCATGTCTAAATGATTTTGAGTTTGTATCTTGGAAACTTCACATGTCTTAATATCTTCTGCGTTGAAGTCAGCAAATTCACACTTTTCCACAGCTGCAACAGTAATAAGAATGTCAACATATTATTTTTGAGGGACTTGTATAACCAATAACAAAACATTTAGCTTGAGGAGTTCTTATGGTTAATTGTTCTCTCTTTCTAATTGTCGTTTTATTTTCCTATAGTCTGACACTTATCATCCTCCGTACACACGGGGCTCCAAAATCAATCCAGAATACCTTCTTTCTTGAAGGAGGTACGGATTCTGAACACCTGCTTAGGAGGATGGACACTTATATATCCTTATGACTGTATATTGCCATTTCATTCATTAATATCCCAAACTGACTTACATTCTAAATCCTTTTTGTTGATTTTTGAAGTATCATAACAGAAAACAGATGATATTTTATCCAATAATACTTCAGTTTCTTCCATCATGATTGGCTGGCGGGAACTCCAAGTCACAAATACATCTTTGCATTCATAGTCAGAGTCTGGATCCTCAACCCCCCAGCAAGATACGTGAATTAGTCCTGGGGGAGAGCTATCTGTGGTCAGCCAATCTTCATATGGGATATATGTTGTCAAGACTAATAAGGAATGAAATGCATATCATGTATGTATATGTATAGACCATGAAGTCAAGGTCACATAAAGCACAAAATTTGAAATTTGAAATTTAAAATACAATTTGATTAAGTCGGTATACTTTGGATTCATTGTATATACTCATTAGGACATCAGATCAAATAGTAATTGTAGAGTTATTAGTTCCAAGAAAACTTACTGTCATAATCAGGATAAAAAATACTATTGCGCTTTGGGATATAATAGCCTCTTATTCTTGGTGACTGTGTGCATTCACTGAAAACATAACAAACAACTTTGAGAAAAGTAGCTGCATTTAGAATTCAAACACAAAACACAAAAACATCTATACTGCGATCAATATTGTACCAAAATTCTATGCCAATTTATATGTCAAGATGAGACTATAACGTGATATCATGGGCTATGGTGATATCAATTAACAGTAAAACATACATTTACCTTGAATGTTTTGCAAGATCTATGAATGCTTTATTTTCATCAATGGTAACTTTCATCTTAAAAGGATCTTCTTCAACTATCCCATGGTTGATGTAATGTACTCCACTCAGTGCCTATTGTAAAAGAAAACAAGGCATTACCTTGGAGAATGTCATCACATGCCATTTGTTACAGTCACCAAACACCAGAGACCATAACAAAGGTAGCATTAACATCACAGATTCAGTCAATACTATATTTAGTATTTGGTGGGAATGTCAATATCCTAGGAAATATACTTGATGTTATCATACTATATAATATAAACAAAACAAGAACACAAATGTGTACAAAATGTCCCCACCAATGGGTGATCCCATGAAATGGTTATCCTGAAAATGAGTAGACAAGACTTTACCAACACAATTTTAATTGATCCGTCACACAGTTAACTAGAAAACATGTAAACAAGACTTTACAGACAAGATTTTAGGATGGAAAATCCAAAATGGCTGCCTTGACATTTACCCAGAATGTCAAAAAACTAATCTGTTCCTAGATTTTCATACTAAGAATCATCCCTGAAAATATGACATTGATCTAACAAATGGTTCACCTGAAAACGCGTAGACAAGACTTTACAGACAAGATTTTAGGACAGAAAATCCAAAATGGCTGCTATGACATTTACACAGAATGCCAAAAAACTAATCAGATGTAGATTTTCACACTAAGAATTATCCCTGAAAATTTGAAATTGATCTACCAAACGGTTCACCTAAAAACGCGTAGACAAGACTTTACAGGCAAGATTTTAAGACGGAAAATCCAAAATGGCAGCCTTGACATTTATCCAGAATGCCAAAAAACTAATCAGATCTAGATTTTCATACTAAGAATCATCCCTAAAAATTTGAAATTGATCTACAGAACGGTTCACCTGGAAATGCATAGACAAGACTTTACAGACAAGATTTTAGGACGGAAAATCCAAAATGGCTGCCTTGACATTTATCCAGAATGCCAAAAAACTAATCAGATCTAGATTTTTATACTAGGAATCATCACTGAAAATTTGAAATTGATCCACCAAACAGTTCACCTGAAAACACGTAGACAAGACTTCACAGACAAGATTTAAGGATGGAAAAATTCCAAAATGGCCGACAATAAAAAAGTGATTATGTGTTTTTGCTGATTTCTTCTTACAAAATTATCACATATTACTACTGTTAACAATAACATAGGCTTTTACAACAAAGTAGATCTGAAATTATTTATAAAGCTACTAAATAGTTAAAGTATGAAAACTCAAAAACACCATTCAATATGATACAAAGTATTATCGTGCGCTAACTTTTCTTAAGACATTCAAAATGGCTGACATGACTGAGCTAACAGGTCTTAAACCTAATCAGATCTAGAATGAAGTAAGCTGAACAAGATGTTAAAGTTTTAAAAGCAACTGTGAAGCCGTTTTTCTTAAAGTTTGCAGACAAGGATTTTAGCATTTGACTTCAAAATGGCCGACAGGAAGTAGGTATTGAGTTAAAATTTTTTCATCCACATCTGTATGCACTCATAAGTTATCCCTGAAAATTTGAAGGTGATATCTGTAGCGGTTTTGGAGAAAATTCCCGGACGTACGGACAGACGGACGGACGGACGTACGGACGTACGGACGGACAGACGGACGCGCCTAGGCCGACAATATGGCCCCACACTATGTGGTGGGGACATAAAAAGGACCTAAGATAAATAGTGAATAATGAAATTTTTCATTTGATTGATCTGATTACCTGAATAGGGTATTGCCTTCCCATAAATTTGCTTATCCTCGTTGCAGCATTGAAGTTCACTTTACAAGGTTCGGCATCTTGAAGACAGTTATCTAGGAGAGATGGCCAGTCACATATCAATGATCAAAATTATTTCATAATTAAATTTCTTATTATATTATTTGACTGAGGTAGTACTGTGCCCGTTATTATTAAAGCGAAGGTATTATAAATGCAAATTGTATTATTGTTATGAATATGGAAGTATTCTTCTGAGTTTTTTACAATTTTGAAACTTCAAAATGTACTTAGACATGGGATATGTCCCTCATGAGATATGCACTTAGCAGTTATGTCCCTATTATTGAATATATGCCTGAGGTCTGTCATCAATAGAGACACTTGTTGTGTTACCTTTATTTCCATGCCTACGTTATATATCAATGATGTCACACGTCTGTTTGCAAGTGAAATTTGGAAGAAATGAAACATGACGTCAAAAGATTGTCATGGTAAAAAAGTTTGGCGGCTATACAGGAATATATAGCCGACCTTCAGTTCCATTCACAACGAGAAACACTATATAATAAACATCAATACGACGAGATAATAGATTTATTATCCAAATTGAATAATAACTAATAAGATCTGTTACTGCTGAATAACATTCTGCTGAATAACATTTGTTATTAATCATATAGAAATGTCTTATCCGAACAGCTTACATGTACGTATTATCCGTTGCGGCCATTAACAATTTTACATATCTAATTAGCTAAGTAAATAAACATGCGTCGACACAGTCGCAGTTGACTATGAAAAGTTCAATCATCAATCTTATTTTTATTTTCTTGATTTAAAGATTTATTATGTTTAAAAAAGAAAATGTTTGGTTTTTAAGTTCAACCTTTAATTCTTATTATCAAGAACGCGCATGCAAATTCGCCAACCATGTACATTGCTTGCAGTCTGCGCAATTTAATGTAAATCATTGTATATTTTTCGATATACTGTAATACTATTCATTATTTGTAAAATTGAACCGAATATAATCTAAAATTAATCAGCTTTAAATACATTATATGTCATAAAAGTTGCCTTAAAACAATACAATTCGTGCGTTTGTAAATGCTCTAAAGCCCCGCTAGTATATGAACGAATCCTAAATATAAATGAGTAAAATTCGTTCCCATTAGTGTGTACACGTTCTACACCGAGACTTCTCCTTTAAATCAAATCAGTCCACCAGTTTGAGTTAAAAATGGACAGAGGGACGGATGGCTTCATTCAATGGGATAATTAAGATATTTCAAAACCAGTGTCATTCTTCTATGCATACATCACTCCAATCATAAAATAAAACAAGCTGTTTATTTTAAAACTATTCTTTACGAATTTATGATAAGTGTATAATGTTCAATCATACAAATCGCAGTCAGTGATTGTTCTCTACACTCACCCCTCCCCCTTCCTGACATGAACTATTTTGTAAAACCATTGACAGTGTGGAAAGGATTCTTACACTCGAGTGTCAAGGGGGGGGGCAGTTACAGAAATATACAAGGCGATGGTTCAAATTGGACAATTTTCAAAACTGTTCAACATGGTGAAAACTTCACGTTTTTAAAGAATGCTTGCCCGGCGAGTGGTTTGCTCTGGATTGCGAGAGAACAAAAACTTTGAGTTAGGATTTTTCCTAATACTATCATTAATCTAAACAACTTTTTAAACCGTCTCTGACTACATATCATGCCAATTAATACCATTATTGTGTTGACAGGATTAAATATGATATCTATGGAATTATAATTTAATGAACTCAATAGTCTAAATGATAATAAGTTCATAATTTAGTCTTGGTTGACTAGTCTTGCATCATCAGAGTTGGATTGCAAATACCTCCCTAAATCAAATATTTAAAATTTACAAATTTACTAGTGTATCGGGTGGGGAAACAAGTCTCCATCCAACCACTAAAGTTTAAATATACTATATACTATAGTGTCCCGTGAATTCATTATAATTATCTTAGACAATAGTGAAGCGGTACAATCATTGGAGTGTTAATTAATCGGAATGCAAGTTTGATTTAAAATAACTCCTTTGGATCAAATATTTAAATTCTACTAGAATGCGGGGAGTGGAAACAAGTCTCCATTGAAGCACTAAATATCAAAAGAAAGATTTCAGTACCCCTTAACTTCACTCCCGGACTTCACTATTCACCACCACCCCTCCCTCTTCCCCAAGTATCCCTTATGACCCCAGAATATTCGTTTCTGTGCCCCCCCCCCCCGTCCATGGCCAGTAAGTAATCTATGTGTATATTGGCTCCCTCCCAAAGGTGGGAAAACCAGATTCAGGCATCAGGCCTGTCAACTGTCCTGCAATTTGCGTATTTGTCACGCATTTGCTGAAGAATTTGAAGTCACGCCAGTTATTTTTGCGTGACAGAAAATGTCACGCAAATACGCATTTTACCTGGTAATTGTCAAGCAAAAAAATTACTGTAGAAAAATGTCTAAAAAAGTTCGTCTACACAGCAAAAATACGAACGCCGAAAAAAAACGTACGCATTTCGTTCGGACTTTTCACGCGAATCACTAATATGTCACGCATTCCGTCCCGAAAATGTTCGTACCTACCCCCCCCCCCCCGTTGATGGATGTTTGAAACGCGAGCGTAGCGATCGCGAAAAATTTGAGGTGTTCAAAATTTCACAAGATGTAATAAAATTTAAACCAAGGTGTTCAAAATTTGGATCAAGGTGTTCAGATTTGGACCAAGGTGTCCACATTTAGAGGGGAGGTGTTCAACATTTCCAAGTCACTCATGTTAGGTGTTCCCAAGTTGACAGGCCTGAGGCTTAGCATAGACATTGACAAGGTGAGGGGATTTAAATATAAAAATAGTCTTGTTTTTGGCTCCGACTTATATATTTTGGCACTGTTTAACAAAGCCGGTTTAAGGAATGAGAGGCAGAAATAATTCCTAGAAATAAGATGGCCTCATCGCGATAGCCGCAACCCCTTTGTCTTTATCTTTCCACAATCGGCAGATAAGAGTGGCTCTGGCATACCAAAATGAGATGGCCTGTCTTAACTGTAATCAAGATATGGTACCTAACCGCAGTTATTTTGGTTTTATAACGGGGATATTGCTGGAGCTTGAATAACAAATAAAAAGCATGTTCTTATTTCTGTATTCTGACCTTTGATTGTGTATTAAGTTGAGCTGCACGCCAAACGTTAAGATTGTTAAAACGCTTAAAATAAAATTTTATTCCTCTCAATTTACATAAAAATGAAACATATTAGATTCGAATCTCAGTCACACCAGCACCACTGGTCAACGGAAGTACAAATATCTATATTAATCAAATGTCTGAGAATTTGATAACTGTCTGGGATCCAATGTTAAATTTTATTGAAGCAAACTAAGAAAAGTATAAAGATGAATTTTAAACGTTTAGAGGGAAAAGTCAAATATGCATTGTAACCCTAAAAATAATTCATTAAAGTGTCGTACACATTTATAACATTATATAAATAAAACAAATAAAGCACAACCCTGCTAATGCCCTATAATGAATTATATTATCGGCGCTAAACGGCCCTTGAAATAAAAACGCATCGAAGCAGGGAATGCTTGGAAAATTCTTCCGAGACTGACTTTTCAAAAATGTTTATATGATGATTGCGTTTGCTTCTCACGAGTTCATTGAAACGTTCAGTCGTAAAACTTTAGAGATCAAAAGACTAATTAGGCACCTGATTGCGAAAGTTTGATTGCATTTCGATCGCCGGGATTTTACAAACGTATTGTTTAAGTAGCGATCGTGTTCTTGGAATCTTGATAACTTCCTATTTTAAGTTTTGGGTTGAAAGCAATGAGTATGTCGGACTTTCTCAAGTCCACATAATGAAACAATATCCCTTTATATTAGTCCAATCGGAATTTGCATAAACATACCAGTTTTATATTGCAAAAAGAACTGTAATTAATAGCCTACATAAAATTATCATGCTAAATAAAACATTAAAGCATATATAAAGCCTATTGTTATCGCACCCATCGCACTCCCCCCCCCCTCCTGGCTACGCCTATGGATATATATGCAACTTTCACGTTTACCCCGCCCCCTAATTATTCTTGCGCCCCCTCTAAATATCAGACCCGTCAGGCGTTGAGGCATTGATCAGGATACCCTGACTCCCAAGCTGTGCGACTTCTGGCAACCGCTACACCTATATTCCCAGGGAAAATGCTTTTAGAAAAATTGTCAAATGTGGTCGTGTGTGGGCAAACACCGAGGATGAGGACAGGGGTGCGTGCATTGTGTGCGACCCTTCATCAGTTGTGTACCTTATTTTTTTACGAATTTCTTCCGAATAGTTATGCTAGAGGGGTTCTGATATTTATTTCTGTTTTCAAATGAAATAATTTCACCCTTGCCCGACTGACTTGTAGATAATGCTCGAATCAAATAGCATGGGGATCAGATAATCAGATTGATTCGTATTTTCGCAATCAGATGAATTAACTTATTGTTTTCTCTGATTAAAAGGCGGTTTGGAGCTACTTTTACAGGATTTGTAAATTCGCAATCAGACTGACTTATTTTAATATTTAGTCAGTGCAAGAGGAGGGGACTATAAAGTAGAAAATTGTTTTGATTTCGACACTAACTGAATAATTTATCACAATTGTTAAATAAGCAAACAGAAACAGGTTTAAAAATGAGAATAGAGGCAAAAAGTCTATACATAAAATGTAATTAAAACCCGGGAATTAAAAGCAATTTTAGACTGTTAGATGATCTCTTCTGTAATCAAGGTGATGTTGGTACACTTCCGCCGTTAGAAAAACAAAGACTAAGACAAAGACTATATAGCAATTAATCCTTTTGTAATCATTAAATGTTAGATTCTTATTATTTTGTTGGACAATGTTCAGACTTCTGACCAAGGTTAAATCATTTATGTTTGTATTTAAAAAATAGTATTTCAATCAGACAGACGCTCTAATGAGTTAGAAAAATACATTTGTCCATTTCCTCTCAAGAAGTTTTCAAAGGTAATCAAGTCGATTTGTTTGAGTGTTTAGCATTGTTTTTCATAACTTGACGCTTCCATGAACAGAATGACTTTGAAATGAGTTTTTATAATTTTAGCTTTTATACGGACATGCTTATTGTATATTTCTATATGAACGTTGTAGTTATGTGATGTAACATCGCCCCCCCCCCAAATTACAGGTATACAAATTTTGGTCGGAATGCATTAACTTGCAATTAAAAGCAATTTTAGACTGTTAGATGATCTCTTATGTAATCTAGGTGATGTTGGTACACTTCTGCATTTAAGAAAACAAAGACTAAAACAAAGAGAACTAAGCAATTAATCCTTTTGTTATCATTAAATGTTAGATTCTTATTTTTTATTGGACAATATTAAGACTTCTGTCTGCGATTGTTGTGCAGGTATGTGCATAAAATCATGTGAACAACATTATCGTGGAATCTCCCATATTCATTCTCATAATGTCTTACAGCTATTTCGCAAATGACATAATCTTAAACAACATATGGACATAATATTGCAGAACTGAGCGAAAAGAAAGGTGGAACAAATCAGATTAAGATATTTTATTTTTGAAATGCACAAAGGGCAACAAAACTTAAAGGCGTTGTAAAATAGATCGTGCTTTTATATGATCCCCTTCTATAGTACCCTACCCTTTGCATTTGTTCGACTTCACTTCTTAAATGAGAGTTTCGTCTTCTCGTAGTTTATAATTAGACTCTGCACGCAGCGTAATAGAGCCCCTATTATCCATGTTCATGTTCTCATTTGATTTTTCATCAGTTATGACTTGATAACATTTGCTCCGATTTTCATTACGGCGCCCGGCCGATTGAGTATCTTGTTCAGAATTGAATACAATTTTGAACAAAATACTCATCGGCCGGGCGCCGGTGCTGAAAATCTGAGCAAATGTGACCACGGCATTATAAAAGCATACTCTTTAATACACGAACAGATTCAAAATTAGACTTTATCTATCAGAGAAATAAAAATGGAAAATTTGTATTCTGAAAATATTAACTGATGCATTGGTTCGTATTAAATATTAAGTTTTACAGTCGGAAACCTCAAGGGGCGGGAAATTTGATTAAACAAAACGCTGGATTAATATGTGGACAACTTGCAAATGAAATGAAAGTAACATGACAGAACGAGTATGTACGCCCAATAAATACTTTTATAGTTTTAATGTGCATTCAAAGGACCCTGTTTGTTAAATTGATAGAAATGAATAGTTTTATTATCGGAAAAAAACTGAGAAATATCTACCCGATTCGCCAGAATAGTCATCATCATATCAGTGCGAAAAATTAGCTATATTTATTTTCTATCCGATATACACCTGATATTGATAGCCTTCCACGATCATGGTCCGTTGACATCATCAACCTTGTGATTTGCCATAAGTGATTAACCAACATTTTTTAATTAAAAGTCGGGGTTGACGTTTCTTGACTTTTCACACTTACATCAAAACATAATTTGAAAATAAAAGGCATAAAATGGCCATTAAAAGTACATTTTTGAACAAAAGTATCAACTTATATTACACTGCACGCAAATACAAAGTGAAAAGAACGTCTTCCCGGAGATTGAAATACGGATCGGTAAGTCAACAAATCTAACTGTTAAATAAACAAGCTTAGCCTATGTCTGCGATTGTTTGTCTGAGTGGCAAGATGTTATCCGTTTCGGATAATAAATTTCTGAGAATACTACTGATATCTAGAATACATCGTTCGTGATATTTTTCATAAAACTACCCTTTGCATTCGTTTGACTTCACTTCTTAAAAGAGAGCTTCGTCTTAGTGTATACGTAGTTTAACTAGACTCTGCACGCAGGGTATCATAAAACAGGCATCTTAGCTGCAATTTTGAATAATAGCGTAATTCATAGTACAATATAAATTAACCCGCCTCTGTTTAATTCAAATATGCATTACCCTTAAGATTTATATCCTTAGACACCTTTTCATTCTTGATTCGGATTTTTATCTTGTCTTCATCTAAATCTGTTGATTAATAACAGTTTTTAGTATACAAATTGAACATACAAAATGTAACGTTTTGATTACACGTTACAGTGGCGTAGCCAGCTTACAGTCGGGGGGGGGGAGGGGTGCGATCGTGGCATTAAAAATGTTTTTGAAGATTTGTTTTGAATTTTACAAAAATTGGTGCAACTTCGTTCAAAATCGAGCTAGAAGCTTCAAAAAAAGCATTTTAAGACTTTTCTCTTCTATCTAATGGTTCTATTTTCATTGGTTATGGAGGGGGGGGTGCGACCGCATCCCATCGCATCCCCCTGGCTACGCCTATGCGCTATATTAATATAACAAGGTTATCAATATCATGCCAATAGTTACCCTGCGTGCAGAGTCTACATGTAGTTAAACTACAAGACGAAGACGAAGCTCTATTTTAAGAAGTGAAGTCAAACGAATGCAAAGGGTAGCCAATAGTTAGATGGTTAACTAATATTAACACAAAATAATAATACACGATAATCAAAAAAATAAACCTCGGTATTCGGGCCTAAAATCCAAGGATACGTGTACCATTACTTAAGTGTAAGCTGCAATACCATATCGGATACCTGTACCATTACTCAATAATAACCAGTAGTAAGACCATAATAACAAGCTTAATAACCATCTTATTGCCATTTATTCCATACGATTTTGTCTTGTGATTGACTTCCATACTGTAAGTGCTTCGCTAGATATGTAATACATAGGGGTTATGCACTGGGAGGTTTTGGATACAGGGAATATCCCGAGGGATATACAATATATCTTCCCGAGGGACCGAAGGGACCAAGGGAAGATATATTGTATATCCCAAGGGATATTTCCTGTATCCAAACCGACCGTGCATAACTGTTGTATTCCATACCTGATGAGGTTTGAAATAATAAGCATGTATCCCATATGCTCTGGTGTTTTATCATTTTCAAAAAAAATTAATTTGTTTTCAATTTATTCAAAAATAATAAATAATTCCAAAATTTTTTCCACATTTTTTTCAAATTTTTTTTTACATTTTTTCCATAATTTTTTTTTCAGAATTTTTTTTCAAAATCAACATTTTTCTACATAATTTTTTCCACAATTTTTGACAAATTTTTATTTTTCAAATTTTTTTTCCCGAATTTATTTTAAAAACTTTTTTGAGTGGGACCGGGACATACGAAAAATATTAGCCCGGATATGGAATGTATTCCCGGTTGATATGTCCCTGAAACCTCATCAGGTATGGAATACACATGTATATGTCAATGATCTGCAAAAGGCTACATGTATATTTCCCTCTGGATTAACCCTATATCCAAAACCTCCCAGTACATAACCACGAACCCTTATGTATAGATACCTGCTTTCGGAGTAGTTTTGAGATTCTGCATTGTTATACATGTTGTATTGAGATTATTTTCCTGTAATCTTTTCACAACTTCTTCTAACTCTGTATCTTTAGATCTGCTGTTAACATAAATAATAGGAGATGATCCACTCTCACTGTCAGAGCATGGAATATCTTTGCCCTTTGACAGGCAACTGTATATAACAGCAAAGTCCTCATCGGCATATACTATCTTGAGTGTGACTACAAATAAAATGATGGTTTATCCTTTATCATGTACAGGTGGAATAAATGATGTAATATTTAATCTATTTTAAAAATGATTATTTCTGAGCCAGGTTTCAAAAAATGTCAATAAACAGAATAGAGAATGGTGTTCCTCCATACATGTATTTGATTCCATAAGAGGATTCCCATATTTTTCAAAATGGAACATTGACAAAGTATTTCAATAGTAGTGTTCGTCTACATGTACCTTCAAATCCAACACTAATTACACCAATGAAACTGTCATTCCTTCTTTTGAACAGCACTGTCATTGGAGCAATACATTCACCTTTCCTGTAAAGTACATTAAAGTTCATAAAGTACAAGAGCATTTTAGGTACACTACATTGTACATATAATACTGACATTTTTGATGATGTGAATCACTTTGAAAAGCAGTATGACTATAACTGTATGCTTTAAGTTAATATATGTTTCTAAATGACAAAAAATATAATTTTGTGATAAGTAATTTATTATTTATGGGCCAGTGTAAACTTTAAACCATTCTGGTTTTGATTATAATATAAACATGGACCTAAATTGACAAAATGCTGTAGAAATTACAGAAGTTTGACGATTTGTTTCTGACAGGCTGAAAATGAAAGCCAGCCCCCAATAGCAATCACAAAAAGCATGCCAATAATATATCACCACTTTGTGGCAAAAATGGCATGGTTTCATAACTTACAGGTTGGCATAGAACACCATGGATATGACATCATCAGATATAACCTGAACTTCTGTAACCATGAATTCTTCCTTCTTTGATACAGCAACCCCATACCAAATGCCAGCAAACTAAAACAAAAATATTGAATACCAATACTGAGATGTTTTTAATCTTAGGAAAAGTCAATAAACCATGGGTGGGCAGATAATTCTTTATGTGTAGAATTAATATGTTTAATAAAAATTAAACAATTTTAAAGTCTATTACTGCGCATGTATTATCAGAGGCTATAAAACTGTTATACATATGTTGTGCCTGAGACTGTCTTGCTATAATATTAGTAGTGTATATATCATTTTAAAGCTACCTTTTCCATGTGTACTATGGCTTGAGCTGGTGAATCTTTGTATTTACATGTATGACCAACATCTGTTTCTTGTGTAGGTCCACAGTCATCTGCATAGCAATGGTGTGAATGTGACAAATGTTATGCTGAATTGGTTATCACATATTTTTTCATTATCACTATGATTCTTATTATTTGAAAGTGTGTTTGATCATCATACCACATCCTATCTATAAAGTTTCATGAAAATTATAATTATGTAGTTCTAGCTATGGTATTTTAGATAATCTTTATAGTTAATAGTGATACAACTTAGTCTGGAATAGGTCAATATAATATGTATCCCATCTTTTTGGCATTGGTATAAATCCCTTATTTAATACCTCTGAGGAACTAATCTTTATTGTACTCAACCTTGATAATATGAGTACATACCTGTGATTTCATTTCTAATGATATGTGATCTCCCAATGAAGTTCACCAAGATGTCATGTACTAAATCGCCATATACAGATGCATTATTAGGGAAACCTGATGTTGAATTTCTTGTTGCAAAAAGCATAGCTGAAGAACCCTTTTCACATTCCCCATCCAACAGCAGTGAACTACATGCATAGATACTGGCTGTATTGTAATCTGTCTCAATCACCTTCAGCACTATAGTACAAAAATATACAAGCTAATGTAGTTGGGTTTTAAACTATGTTTTGTATCTAGTCAATAAACAACAAGAATATAAAGAACAAATATTCAAGTACATAAATCATTTAAACAAAAAAATTCAAACCCAACATAGAAGAGAATTTAGAAAAATAATATCTAAAATCTAAATGTAATAAGATTATATATCATAGCAAGCAATA
This sequence comes from Owenia fusiformis, assembly GCA_903813345.2. Classification (NCBI taxonomy): domain Eukaryota; kingdom Metazoa; phylum Annelida; class Polychaeta; order Sabellida; family Oweniidae; genus Owenia; species Owenia fusiformis. The sequence continues at coordinate 13,449,869 of CAIIXF020000006.1, read as the reverse complement.
TCTACAAGGCACATGAACTACTTTACTAGTAACAGTATGAAAACAATTTGTGTATTACATAACAAACCTTTCTGTGTCCCACCTATAGAGTGCTGAAATGTTGAGTCCCCCTCATAAGTATATGTCTCTCCTATTTGGGAACAACTTAATGTAGTTGTCCTGGAGATGCAATATAAAATACATGTTCACATACAACAAGCAAACCATTTCTGTAAGTCACATGCTCTTTATTTTTCAGAAGAATGACAGAGTTCAGACTTTATTCCAAGCCAATTCTAACTGAGGAAACATGGTACATCATAAAAGATTTCATGTATTTCATGCCTTACATGTACTAAAGGACTATATGTATCATTAGTATATGGCAAAATAACGTAAAATAAGTAGTAGAACTATATACAGGGTGTCCAAAAAAAAACAGGACCGTAAGAAAGTTGAATAACTCCGTCAATTTTGCATATTTTGCCTTGAAATTTCAGAATTATTTAGTTCATTCATTGTGAATTTTGTTGTGAAAGTTTGATAATAATCTACCAATTGAGTCAAAAACTACAGCTCCTTACAAAACATGCTCCAAATGTGCACCTCTCATCTCTATGCACAATTCAATCCGGCGAATAAAGTTGTTGATGATTCCTACACACATTTCTTTCTGAATGGACAAGTTTGTTCCAAGAACAATTGCTACTGGGGCTTACATCCTCCTGATGAAGTGTTACAGCATCCATTGCATTCTGAACAATGCACTGCCTGGGTGGCAATGAGGAAACGTGGAATCATCAATCCCTTTGGTTCGAAGGTGACTGGGGACGTGCTATCACCATGAACAAGGACCAGTAAGTTCTCACCAAGTTTTGGAGGTCACAAAGCACCAGAAGGGACATCTAAGGAGATAATTAAGCAGTGGTTTCAACAAGCCAATACCAACCCAGCACTGCAAATGATATGCTGAAATGGTTTAGGCAATGCTTTGGTGGTCAGCTCATCAGTTGCAGAACGCAAACCATATGGGCAGCTCATTCGCCAGATCTAAATCCCCCAAATTTTTATCTTTGAGGATTTCTCAAAGCCAGGGTGTATACTGACAGACCCCTAACCATCTTAAGAGGGCAATAACTACCCCAATATTTACCATCCACATTAATGTGTATAGGTCAGAGTCATTAACAACTTTGTTCGCAGGATTCGTTTGTGCATAGAGAAGAGAAGTGCCCACTTTGAGCATGTTTTGAAAAGGGCTGTAGTTTTTGACACAATAAACAGATTATCATCAAACTTTCAGAACAAAATTCACATTGAATGAACTAAATAATTCTAAAATTTCAAGGCAAAATATGCAAAATTGACCAAGTTATTCAACTTTCTTACGGTCCTGTTTTTTTTTGGACACCCTGTAAGTAGTTGCTCACATTTAAAAGAAGAGTTCATATGCTTAGTTTTAAAGAGGAGTCCAAATGAAAATGTTGTCCATTTATGGAGGATATCACATTAAAAGTAGTGAAAAGAGAAGTTCAACTGTGAGTTATACTTACATATGATATTGTACATCACCATTGTTGCTGGAGGTGTGGCTGCTTACAGTAAAGCATTCATATGGAACATCCATTTTCTTTGAAATATATGAGTTCACATGCCATGTTCCTAAAAACTGTAAAATTATATATATCAAACTTTGGATTAAAAACTAATTATTCATAACAAGTACCTCCCATTTAATTGGCTCCAAAAACAAGTTTCAACAGCATTTCATTGCAATATTCATACTAGTCAGAACTTGCTTACTACAACACAAATCCAAGAACTTACCTTTTCTATATCAAATAGAGGTTGTGTTTCGATGCTTGCAACAACACCAGGGATGTCCTCAACAGCTTTTCCATCCATATATGTTAAATTACACTTTACTAAAATATAGCAATTTATGCTTAACATATTTGTTGATCTTATTGACCGTGGTGCAAAGGGGAGCGTCATTTGACAATTTTTATTTGCTCACTGGATCATTTGTCAGAATGTTGGATATTCGTTTCCACACATTTTAGATGTATTTTACACGTGTCTGACATAAATATCTTTAGTACATTTTAGTATATTTTCCCCTTGATGTCTAAGCTTACATAACAAGTCTTCTGTTCGTCACAGGTTGAGTGTTCTACTGATCCCATTTTCATCAAAACTGAAGCAAATGCCATTTTATCATGATTTACTTCTACTCACATGTATGATTTATCTTAATCATGAATGCAGGATCTATACACATTTTCTGAAGGATTCCATAAAATTCTTGCTGTATCTTAGGTGGAAGAACTTTTGTTTTTGATGAGATGTCTACAAAAGTATATCTCTCATCACAAGTCCCATCCTCTTTTTGCCCCCCTGCTAAGCACCCATGTACCATCATATGTTGTCTGTCACCTGACCATGCCACAAATCTACCTTCAACTGTAATGAGGAAGAACCTAATGTACATTTTAGAAACATCTCAAAGTTGCCATCTTATCACACTAGAGAGCTACAGTATAGCTTACATGTACATTCCATCACACTGTAAGCCACAATTCCACCTTAGTTACAATAAAATATAAATATAAAAATAATTTACAGAATATGATAAGAAAATATGTTGGGTTTTGAATTGAATCTATTATTTGTAGTTTCAAGGTGAACAATTCAGGCCCGTAGCCAGGATTTGCCAAGGGGGGGTTCAATTTTCAAAAAATTCCAGGGGGGGTTCACATTTGACAATTTTGGCCCAAATTAGGCTAAAATCACTTGAGAAGTGCTCAAAATGGTCAAAAACTGCATGATTTTGAAAGAATTTTTGGCCAGGGGGGGTTCGCCCGAACCCTGCGAACCCCCCCTGGCTACGGGCATGAACATTATCATTTTCTTCAGAATCCCCATCTAACTGACCTCTAGCTGAGCTGCTCTTGCTTTTTAGAATGCCAGGGTTATTTTCATCAACTGTGTACCTGATCGTAAATGTAGGAAGACATCGCCCATTTCTGCAAATGAAAAACATCACATTGTAGACTACTAATCTTTACTGTAAATTAACACAATGAAATTACCATTAATAGATATTTAATTTGATAAAAGGTCAGGGTCAGGGACCATTACCTCTTTCTTCTACAAAGCTATGATTTAATCTGAGATAAACATATAAGTGTAACAATTATGAGAACATTCTGGTACACCTAAAATCTGCAAACATTATTAAACTTAGTAAAATGGTTATGGAAAATGGACATCAAGCTAGTGTTTGTGTATTTTCCGGAAAAGGTTGTGACCTACTGACCTTGAGCCAGATGTATAAGTGACAATATCCCCCCAGTCCAGTGCAATATATTGTTGCAGGTTGTCCCAAGATGATCCCCTGGACAAGGTCTCCACTATGTACCAGTGGCCAAACAACTAGGTAAAAAACAAGAGCTTAGTTTTACTTATCACATTTATAGACACATAAATTCATCAATGTAAAATCCTTCAGTTTTCCTGGCTAAAATAAATTATATACTTTGGGGATTTTTAAAAAAGATATGACAAGGAATGATATATGTTAAAATATTCAAAAATTGGAGCATTTCCATGAAATGTATGTTGGTATGGAGGAACTCTTCGAATAAATCGAATAGCGATAAGTATGAATGTACTTACGAGATGGGCTTCTGTATCAATCTCTTTCTTAGATAGGAGGGGAAAGTTCTTCAGTTTGCATGCCTCATTCTCTATCGGTATTTCACAGTAAACTTAATAAAATAAAATATGCACAAAATGATGTCAACTGCAACATTATTTTCTTGTATGATTGCCCTTTTCATTTTCTCAGTATCATTTTAATTGTCAAGATTTAATTAAGGAATAAAGAAATTTAAAGTATGTGTACGTGCAATAATAATACACGAGGGCAGAGAAAAAAATGAAACCATAATCCATTGTAAATAATGTTTCTGCTTAGTTGAAAATATATCTTGAAATTAACACACGAGGCATATTTGAATGTTAAATGTTTCATGAATTTCACAATATATCCCATGTTGCATTGTATTAGATGACATAGATATGCTGTCATTATTATCACAATGAATATACTCCTTACCATCATCATTTTTAACTGGTGAAATTTCACTGATATCAAAACAGAGCTTCTTAGTGAGCTCTCTCAGTGTGTTGTTAAGTTCTTGAGAGAGTCCCATCTTAGACAGCGACCTTGAAAAGACGTTGAAACGTTGGGCATCTTTATTACATGTCCCATCTGACATGATCTTAGTGCATCTATATAGGATAAGCTGATTGGAGTAATCCGTCTCAATAACTTTCAGTGTACCTATAATTTTAAACAAATGCCAGTCTGAATATAGCAAATCAATTTTAACTGTTAATTTGCTGTAAATTGGTATTATAAGGATTTTATATACATGTACATGTGAAAGTAAAGTTTCATTTTAAAACACACATGGATATCTGAACAACAATGGATACCACTGTATTGTTATTTGTGGCCATTTTGCTACCATATTATTTTAGGTTACCTATAGATGAATATATACCCACTCACTGTCAGTACTCCGTAATACAAATGTTCCTGATCCTTTTTCAACAGGGGTTGTTGTGAACCTTCTTGGAGGTAAGCATCTGCCCTTGCTGAAAATATAATCATTATACATTTGAAACCAGTATTGAGACTTAAGTACCAATTTTACCTTAAAATGCCACTCTTAATGACTGGATTCATGAGATTGCATTTTGTCTGTCCCACATCATTTGAGACTGAATGCTCAATCTTGTACAGTAATGATATTTACAGCTATGTTGATACCAAGAGTATAAGAAATCTTTTTTACTTTATTCTTTCACTTAAATATTGTGAAGGTTGCAGTATGAATGACATGTTCCATTTAGATTGCATTCAACTCAACCACGAGGTTGCGAGTTCGAGACGCGGTGTGCTCCGTGCGTTTATTCATTCATGTAAATGCTGATTTCCACATTTTTGCCACATGTTGAAATTTGCCCCCCCACTATACCGCTGATTGTGCCTTTAAATGATAATAATCATATCAAATCAATGTAGGTATGTTCACTTCAGAGATTAAACAATTTGAGCTGCAGTACTTGTAACTTACAATGATAGCCTGTATTTTCCTTTAAGTTCTCCATTTGAACCAACTGAGAATTGAAGAGCAGGAGGATTTCCAATTGATCCCTTCTTGAGATCCAATGATGCCCTTCTGTACCACATTCCAGACAGCTAGATATTACAAAAATAGAGATTATAATATAATATCAGTGTCTCATATATTATTCACCTAATTCATCTGATATTACTTATGAATATTGGTTAGTTTGTGTCATCAATGATTCTACTGGTGTTAAACAAGAACATTTTTTAAACTGTATATACATCCTCTTGTTTTTCAAAAGTATGAATAGCTTAAGCCAATATCTGATTCTTAAAAGCTTAGATTAATATGAATGAGATTAGGTTAAGCCAATAAGTGAACAGGATTTGGCATCCGACCCACTGTAAATTACCCTTACTAGTATTAACACAATGCTTTAATAACAATGATTGAATCTGTTATTAATTACAATGACAGAAATGCAAATCTTTTGACATTAAGCTTGATTATATCCTACTAGATGTGCTCATCTAGAGACTTTTTAGGGATAACATATATGTATGTGTGACAAGACGAGTACATTTCAAATATATGCTACAAAATGAAGTTGACGAAATTTAAATATCCATTCTTGGAAACATCTTGACTTATTTTATCGGTAATTCATTTAATAATTAAATGCTTATTCAGCAATATTGGTTGCACCAAGTTCGAACCTCTCAGTAACAAACACCTGTCTACAAGGAACAGTTTAGCCAGTCTGGAGAGTGTTCCTTGTGCAAAGATTTTACTGTATTTGGATATACACTGATCAAACAGTGTGTCCTATTGTATACTGTATAGCTGTTTTCATAATGATTCATTTATCGTAAACTATTTGCACCATGGTTACCCCTTTATACTTATTTTAAAGTTGATATGATAGTACGAAATGAGATACCAACAAAAAAACGAATTCACAATTTGCGTTTGAAATATTACCTTTTGTAAATCTAAGTTTTGCTCGACAGGCATGTCTTTGACATAACATTTATTTAGTGTCGCTGGTGAGCAGCTCTCTACAACAAATATGTCATATCTGATTATCCAATATGTACAGTTTTGTATATTGTGGCAATGGAGAAAGAAGGACCCTGATATATGGCTATCTATAAGATGTTGAAGATTATATACAGGTGATATAATACTAACTTAGATTAAAAGAACAACAAACAACATTAAAAGAGTAGATGTAGTAAAATATCAAGTACACAATTACATGTCACAATTGTATGTCTGAAAGGTATAATGGTTAAGAGGTGAAAGTTGGTGAATACATCCTATTTCATCACTCTAAAATATGTGATATTGTGATAATAATTCATGGATGCTTGGAGGGGGGGGGGGTGTTAGACATTTTTCATTGTTGGTTAGATAGTTTCAGATATTGGGGTTTGTTTTCCTTGTGAATAGTTGTTTTCTTTAATGCTTCTTTTTCCGACAGTGTTTTGTATTTTCTTTGGGTTCTCTTTTAACACCTGAGCTAACATATTCAACAATACCTTTATCCATTTTCTTGACCAGTTTAGCACTGTCTATACATATGGAGTTCAGCATGTCATGCAGCTCTGCCCTGATGAAGCCATATAATTTTCTAGAAGGATCCCTAGATATGATATCAATATCTAAAGCATTCGGGTCACATGTGCCATCCTCCAGTATGTGACTACATCTGTACAACACAGCTATAGTCTTATAGTCGTTGTAGATAACCTTTGTTCTTACTGTAACAAAAACACATATTACAAAACCATTATATCATATGAATAACACCAATATTTATAATACAGATGGCACATGTAAGGTAAAACCTGGTTATAATGTCAATATAACATGCCCAGTGTAACAGCTTATGGCTTTTCCATATATAGGCTTCCCATTGAAAAGTCTAAAACAATATGTATATATGGTAGCGTATATATCATTTAATGATGAATTGTTCTGTTCAATAAACATCAAACAATTCTTTAGGACATTTTCATTGGGCAAAAGAACTAAGAATGTTGCTATTTGATTTAAATATTAAACAAAGGGGTGTCATTGGTGTGTTTTTAATATATTGTCCTGATATGGAGAATCATACCAGAAAAGGATACAATAAAGGCAAATATACGAGATTTATATAACTATTACCTTTAAATTTGCCAAGAGTGACAATTGTATCTGCATATGTATCATCTACTTTCTCCATAGTAAAAATCACTACACGACCACACTCTCCATTGCTTCAAAAGACATGATCATGAACATAAGACAATGCTTTTTTATTATTTTGTAAGTGCAGTTCTATAACTTATACATAGGACCTTTAAAACTTGAAATATAAACTTTAATTTACAAGCTACAAACAAAACCTTCTCAACGGTTTTCAAACGAATAACAATATCATATTTATAAAGTACAGCATGAATAATATATGTACAGGATGTATATATAACTAAACGAATCAAATGTCTTAGTAACTGATACATACAATAAGGAATAAAATTGAGCTACATAGTATCATGTACATGTATAACAATTACAAATTCAGCAATGAATATCTTACATAAGAGGTATAGCTTCAGCTGTAATATGACCATGTCTTTCTTCACCAATGACCAAAGTGAAGAAGTTGGTTTGGTCACCTGATCCTTCAATACGTTCTATGGCATACCATACACCAGCATTCTGGAAGTAACCAATAATCTTTTATTCATTATTTATGACTGCAATTCACATCATAAATCTGACAGTACATGTACCTCACAAATAAGGATACTACTTTGGAATTAAGATAAGGTGGTAATGTTATACAGAATACCAAAATACTGGGAATTCAATCATCTTTAATGATGGATAATCTGTCTTGTTACCTTTGGAATATCTGGATATAGTCTATGGTCTCGGTTTTGTAAAGGATTAGGGTCAATACAACCCACGTGGGATTTGTTTTGGTCATGGTATAGGAAAAGTAGTACTTAAAACACTAGTTTGCTACTTTGTAGATGTATGGCACGTATATGTGTACATGTATTGACAATTAATGTTTGGTAATAGCTAGTAGGAGTGTCAGGGACCGCTGACAGATTATAATTTTGAACCAAAAAATTGAATTATATTTTTGGCGGTCTCAGTAAATCAATGGGGTAATCAGGTCCTACGTGCTTTTTACAGGCCCAGAAATCAATGCTCTCTTATAAATGTAGCAAAATCTTTTTTCGCTCGTGGGATATTTTTTTCACCATATAACCGTACGGGAAGTTTTTGAATAGGACTACATGATCTGAATGGATGCGAGTTACTTCCTGCGAAAGCTATTTGGATTTTGATATAATAGCTTTCCCACGGAGCATTTGGACAGCTCAATGATCGTGACCTTTGAAATCGAATTAAGTCGATCAGCGGCTTACTTTTGGTCTCTAACTGTGTCTTACATCAGTATCATCAATCCGTGTAAGTATTGGAGCGCTGGAGTACTTCTTTTTCGATCAAGACTTGTAATTGTTAGTCGAGTGAATCGTTTTACTGCCAAATTCCAATATGGCGGTTTCTGCTCGGACATTTTCGTAAATCTCCGGAGGTTGTCCGAACCTAACTAATTCTCAAAATTCATTTCGTTTGATGCGTATCTCGCTCCTAGCGAACTGCCATATTGGATATAGGTCTAAAAAACTTTCACTCGATGAACAATTTGCAAGTCTTGATCGAAAAAGAAGTACTCCAGCGCTCCAATACTTACAAGGATTGATGATACTGATGTAAGACACAGTTAGAGACCAAAAGTAAGCCGCTGATCGACTTAATTCGATTTCAAAGGTCACTATTGATCAGCTGTTCACTTTCCCGTTTGAGAGCCATAAGTTTCAAAATCTAACATGGCTCTCGAAGTGAGTAAGATGCGAGGATTCGATGGGCTGTGATTTGAGAAATTATGATTTGAACTTTGCCAATTTTACATGTATTCCAATGGGTGAAAAAGTAAGTTGCTTTCTACCTTAGGTCATTGCAAATTTAGTTCAAAATGAGGCTAGGATGGAGGAACATTATTTATGTAAAATAGTAGTTCATAACAATGACTAGCTGAATATTGTGTTTATCATCTCTATATGAACACAATAAACAGAGTACATTTTTGGAATAATTCAGGCATACAAATACAGCAATTGCCTCAATGCTATACCACTCACCTTAGATGCATCAAATGCTTGTTGGTGCCTAATGTCATTCACTTTGCATGACTTGTTATGAACAACATGTTTCTCTGTACTCGGCTCACATAACACTGCAAAAACATATTTTTGAAATATCGCCATGTACTTTTAGTGAAAAACAAACCACCACAAATGAAATGTACTAAATAGACTAAAGGGACAAGTACAAAAGGACGATTCAATTTAGCAAAAAAAAGGTGCAGTAACAACAATTTCAATGTTAACAATAATTTTTAAATTCTTACTGTCATTATCATAAGTTTGCATCTTAGTCACATCAATACCAGCGATGTGTAGAACATCATACAGGTTGTTCTTGTCTGCTATATCTATAGTCACATTCCTGGACAATATCTCTGCCATTGCGATATGTTTACATTCCCCCTCTGATTTTGTAAATTTACAGCATAGAAGCACACGTGATCTCATATCTGAGGTTACCCCTATAGTCTTACATGATGCTGAAATGAATAAAGCATGGTTTTATGAGGCTTAACAATCATAAAATACATGTACACAAACTGTGTATATTTAGAATTAGTCATCATAATAATATTCTTACTTTTCAGTGGTTTCTTCGTATCCAAATCCATTGGTTTCATTTCCCCATTCTTTTCAAGTTGAATTTTAAAGTGTGAGGTTGGTCTACATTCACCGTTCCTAGACAGTAAAAACAACACTTTCAAGTGAGAATATACATGTATGTACATATAAAATGGAAACATAACTGGTAATTAGCTTTATAAACTTTTCACCACCTTTAGTCTCAAATGACATGTTATTTACTTCTCATTGCAATAAAATCAATGCTTATTCATGAATACAGAAATATTGATGATATTGATGTAACTTTCACCTCTGCCCTGAGATTGCCATATCTATAAGGCCATCTTCATGTAGATTCATGTCTGTCACTACTGATGCCATTGTTGTCACCTCATGGTTGAACCTTTCAATACTGTACCATCTCCCATTTAACAGCTATTGTTGGAAGGAAACATAAGTCAAAGCATGAATACTGGACATAAATACAGGGTGAGCCGAAAAAAGGTAACCAAAACAATTCTTCATAACTCAGTCATTCAGAATAGGTTTGTATTCATACTTGGCAAAATCAAATCTTGTTCAATGTTTTTCATTCTACTTAGTTTCACTAGTCTATACTTAATGATCACAATTTTATACCGATTTTACAAAACATGCAATAAAATGCTGGCATGAAGTCTGGAGGCAAACTTGAATGTTTCAGGCAAAAGTTTTTCACTACACGAGCACAGACATCTTGTGTAATGACTTTAACCTTATCTTATCTCTTGTTTCAATGTTTCAAGGGTTGATAGTGATTAGCCCCACAGATAAAAACCTGGGGTGTTGCTTGTCTGGTGTGGCCTGTTTTGGCATTTTGAGCATTTTTTGTAAATGGCTATAAAATTGTGACCATGGGTGATAGACCAATGAAACTTAGTTGAATGAAAGAACATAGAACAAGGTTTAATTGTGCAAATATGATTTTAAACCCATGATGAATGATGAGTTACGAACATATACATGTATTTATTTGGGTTACATTTTTTGGCTCACCCTGGTCATCCATTGCCTGTTAAAACTTGCATAAATTACAAACAACCACAGATAAATCATTTGCACAAAAAGAATCGATCTGCTACATTGGTATATTATCAAAATATGTTCTGAAATTTAAAATGGCCATCTTGTATTTGATGACAGTTTGTTTACATCATAATTGATATGAAAAAGGTTAGACAGTGTAAAAAGTGTTAAACAGTACTACATTTTTCGATATCTTGCGGTACAACATTCTGTGTATACAGGATGTCCTGAAGGTCTCTAATAATATCATCATATAACTTTGAAATGCTAAAAGGTAGTACAGTACATGTATGATTTCTGATCCTTACTTGTTTGTAGACATCTGAGGCAAATGTTGGTGGAGCACTCCAAGAGTATGTATCATTTAAGTGATCACATGACACTACAATACAATAGGATGATCAGTTTGAACTACATACTTAAAATACAACACTATATATATCAAACTTATTATTAATTGTGGGTGACATTATATCTATCCTCGTGAGCAGGTGTCCAGAATCAGTGTCTACTTTTTTCAGATATCATAATAAACATAACATCAAAATATCATGTAATGCTGCAAACAGGCCCACTATATTTCACTTACTCATTCTCAAATTAATAAAAACATTGTGAAAAAGAAACGTCAAGCAAGACATCTAATTTAGTTATGCTCAAAATATACTTGCAAATCATTAAATGATTAGTGTGTGAATATACCCATAAACATAACTGTACTCACCTTTAGTCTCTATAAATTCAAAATCTTCAAATTTGTAACATAGAGTTGATATGATTTCTTGTACTTTTGCTTTGTTTTCTTCTTTCAAATTTGATTCTTTTTGGTAGATCTCAACAAATAGTCGGTCATTCGGGCAAGTATTATTGACAACAGTATCTTCACAACCATACACAACCAATAACTCATCATCGACATAGGCGTGGCGCACAAAATCTAAAATAAAAAGCAATTAGAATGGGTAATGATATACAAATAATAGTAACTAGAATTTTTTTTTTTTTTTTATTCTTCTTTATTCAATTTTAGTACATAGAAAATTAGAAATATGGCATTGTCCAGTTCTTTATGAAACCAAAATGTATTGTGATAATGTCAATCTTTTACCAATAATGGTACTACCCAGTTCATTATGAAACCATAATGCACTTTAAAAACACGTTTCAGGTCAGTTGACCATATAACTTGAATTAATGCACAAGAATACTCTAACCTGATTGGCTTAGACAAAACATATTTGAATAAGAATTATACGGCTGATATTGTCACTCCAATAATATTGATAGCAATTCAATGTATTATTTCAAAATGCAATACCTGATGTTGCTCTGGCACCCTGCAACTTCCTCATTTCTGCTGGATTTGACTCATACTCCATCACCCCTCTAGCCACTGGTAAACATGACCCTTTATTGCTGGTAAAGATATACTACCACATATATTATAGAATCTCCATCAAAATTTTCTTTAATGGGCAGGGGCTGGCGCATAATTAAAGTTAATTAACTACCAGAATCATCATTTAACTTATAACCCACCATAACAATTATCCCTACTCTTAGAGATAAGTTGTCAATAAGATGGCTCATGTATTGATTCTCACAAAACATTATGTTTAGTATGTACATCTATACTATACTGAACAGCTAATTGTATATTTTATATTTATGTGTCTCCTTTGCTAATTCCTACTGAAGTATCATAAACATTTTTAGTGTCTGAAGAAAAGTCCCCTGATTAACAATGTAGTATAATATAAAACTTACTCGGTTGAGAAATATGTTGATATAAAATGGTGTTCTCCATAACCTTTCTGTAGAACTAACACCCCATTAGTCCAGGTGTGGTCTCCCTTCAGTCTCATGACATTATACCAGGTACCAACGGACTAAGTACATGACAATAGAGAATTTGCTATTAAGATAAATAAATAGATGGAGTTAGTAGTTTTGGTTAGGCAAAAATACCATTCATAAAATGGAGACAACCGACCAAAGTAACTTGTTTAATTGAATAATCAAATATTTATCTATCAAAAATTACTCAATTTACCAAACAGTAATTTGATCTTTAAAAAATTCTCTTTTTTATACTATAATTTCTCTTTCTACCATATCTACAGTTATGTCCTCCGCAAGTGGCATATCCTGAAGAGAACAGGTTGGTACAGGATTCCCCTTTGACACTGTATCAACATCTTTACTGCAGTCAACTGAGAAGTAGAAGGATAGAGATAGAGAAATGAAACAATTGACAAATATGCAACGATCAGCACCTGGATCACCATTCTTAGGGACAAACTGGTTCCAGCAGAATATTACTATGACTCATGGTTGAAAATCAAATACAGAAACTGAAAAAAATATCAATAAAAAGTCCACATACCATTTTGATGAACCACTTCAAAAGCATTGTAGCTGAAACAAATGTCTTTGAGAAGAATCCTAAATTTTTCTTCATCATGTTTTGGTAGTTGTTTTTCTCTGTGATAGACCTCCACGAAGATTCTGTCATCTGGACACATGTCATTAACGACACTATCCTCGCATCCATACACTACCATCATGTTAGGGTCAATGTATGCATGACGTACATAATCTGTTTTTGAATATAACATATGTGAAGATGAACATACAATACAATCACAAATGTACAATTTTAGATTCGAGATTACATGAATATTGATAATTGAGACTATTGAGACTTATAGTTAGAATATTCAATAGTTGCATCATACATGGTTAGTTCATCACAAAATGAAATGGCCAATAGAACAAGAAAAACACATATATTGTCATTGTCAGTGAGTCCATGCACAAGTATACACTTTTTGACTAAGTAAAAGCCAAAGTACAAGTGCACTGTATGAAATTCAATGGTTTTATTGCATTGATTCCCTGCTGATTCCTGACTAGGATTGTCTCAAAAGTTTTGCAGTAATTTCTGAATGTATTCCATCAGTTGAACATACTTATATCAGACCTAAAGCAAAGTGAGAAAACATCTTTTCACCATTTAAGCCAGTAAAAATGCCTCTTACCATCCAAAATCTACACAAATTATTTTTGTGTAGAGCTTATGTGTATAAAACTTACAGGTGCAAGGCATCACCTTAATTATTGACAATCAACAAAGTCTCATACCACTGGTTGCAGAAACACCATCCATCTTATAAAGAGCAGCAGGAGTGTCCTTTAGGTATCCCATTACCCCCTTCACAACAGGTAAACATTTCCCAGAAGCACTAGATAAAAAATTGTTAATTATTATAGGGAACTTCATCTGGAGATGTTAAAAGAAAATGTGAAGGCAAAGGGGTATACAGATAAATGTGCAGAGTTATTGTTGGTTATTCAGATAATGTTATTCAGGTGACCCAACTTCTGCCTTCTAAAGCTAAACACTGACGTTCATAGAGGCTATTTTCTATAATGCCAATAGCTGTATGAGGTACAAAGTATCTCTAGCAGTCTTGATATTACAAAAAATAAATGAATAACTATTGGTGAACCTTTTGATAAATATTTTAAATTGAAATTAGCATAAATAATTAGATTCTCAAATGAAAAAATTCAATTTAGAATGTTATTATGTTTTCCTGTTTACACTCTTGTCCATATCATTTTGCATCTTTTATATCAAACCATGACCATACGGAACAAGATAATGAAACATGGCCATTTTGAAAGACTATCCAGTACCTGTCTGCTGAGAAGTATGTCAGAAGGACAGTATTTTCTACTGTCCCCTCCCTCAGAATCTGTGACCCATCTGTCCAGGAATGATTACCCTTAAGGCGAAGCACATTATACCATTTACCATATATCTAAAATAACAGCCAAAGAAAATAAATGTTACAGTATTGAAAGCATTTAATTCTTTTTCTTATGTTGGCTTCTTTATAACAAATACTACTACTGTATAAATGGTAACATGACTTAAGGGTGAAAGGATGTGTCCGGGTATATGCCCTTTTGGTCCCTCAGTCAAATGTATGTTAAATATGTTTTTTATTACTGTCCTAGTTATATTTGATAAGTATATTTACTTTTTCACGAGTTTTGATGCAAAATTAACCCCCTGCTGAGAGTCAGAATAAGTATCTTTACAAACAAAAAATAGTCATTATCATAGACAAAAACACCGCAATGGCAACATGTATGACTTGCAAAGAAGAAATAACTTAAGACCCATGAAGAATTTAAAAGAAAATCATATTTTTGAAATATATTTAAGGATTAAAATTTTTTTCAAATTTTTGAATTTCCCGCCAGTTTATTTTGAAGGGGGAAAAACAAGATGGCTGCCATTTGATGTAAGAAATATCAGAAAAAAAGTTGCTTCACTTTTAGTTTTCACAATGAGCACAGTTTTCCGGTTTAGGTTTTTTGACTGATTCTGACTCTTCATCACCAGGGTCATGTATAGAGATTATAAAATTGAAACCGGAATGTTGTGCTCAGCATGAATTTGACTGAAATATGTGTAACTTCACCAACTCAATTGAAGTCTCAAAACTGGATGCTCAGTAACTTTGAGTGACTATAATCCCTTGATTACCCAGATAAACACCAATTCACTTATCCAGAAATGCCATTCAATGTCTATACAAAGAAAGTAAGCAATGTTTTGGAGGATATGTTTCAAACCTTTTGTATAAATAATTCATTTAATATTTGCCATTGACTTTTTTTCAATTCTGACAAAGTGATATGCACTGTCTTTGATGCCAATATTCTTCATTAATTGTGATACAAATTGATATTTTTGTACTCTCAGAAGAAGGATAAGATATTGATGTTTAATAATATGTGTGATTGAGTTGGTGTTTCAGACATTACAATTTTCAATATTTTCTAAGTCGATACCAAGACTCATTCCCAGACTCATCCTTTATGTTGACGTTTTATTACCTTGTGTATTTCCATACTTTTCGCTAGGGTCATTTCTTTGATGCTGCACGTTGGCCGTAACATAGAAGGAAATTCTACTGGGAAGGGACAGTCAACTAGAAATTGAAAACATACCAGTATGTTAAACTACTGTAAAACATGTAATGTGAAAAACTTCTAGAAGTGGAATACTTCTGTAAATGCTTTATTGTAACATCATTTTACCCACAATTTTATTATAAAAGAGATAATGCCTATGTTGCATCATGATTTTCAAATCTCTCGAAAATAAGTTTTGGGTACATTAAGAATTCGCAATAAAAAGAGCTCAAAATGAACATACATGCACGCAGTACTTACAACAGATATAAGGTGACATAAACCCATCAAAAGGAAAAGACCAAGAAAATTTTGGAACAGGAGCAACAAGAGACTGCCACATACCTTGATGATCTATGTACTGTAATTCATCCACAGACAGGCAAAGTCCATTTAAGATATCTTGTATCGTAAAGTCAGCATCTTTTGGGAGTTTCTTGGTGGGGGATACTATCTGTACTTCGATCTAATATAAATAGAAGTTTCAAAGAAAAATGTGTATTTGTACAATACAAAATATTGAATGACAGGAAAAATAACTGCTTTGATGTGGAAAATTTGAAACACTAACGATATTTGTTTAGAAAAATCAACTAATTCTATATTCTTGGCATATGTTGCTCAATTTATATGGTAATATGGAGTTTTAACCATATTTACCAACAATTACCAACATATTTTTGATATAAGGCTAAAGATACATCCCAGTTCATATTTCTTTTTCAATTAAACTTAAAAATTTGGTCAATTTCTTCATAAAAGCGTTACCTTGTCACATTTATCATCAGGAGTCTTCACGGGACATTTCAAAATAACCATAAACCTGTCATAGGGATCATTATAGACTATTTTACCAACTTCAACTGAAATTAAAAAGGTGTAGAATTATGTAACAGTGGTGAATTCACATAATTAATTTGGGTGTAATACACCACTCAAATTGTAGGTAAAATGCCATTCAACTTGAAATTATAAATTGAAGATGCTAATTTTTTCTTATCTTTGAGCTCTAAATCCACCTCTGTTTGGGGTCATTTCAATGAAAAAGATTATCTCCATATACATTTGTACATGTCTATGTATAACGCAAGAATCATTTATTTCAGTTTCGGATCTAAAAATGAGTATTTTTGGGAACAGAGACAGTTTTGAAAAATAGGATTCCAATTTTATAAAAAAAAATCAAGACAACAAAAATTTCACCCACCTCTGTATTCTCCCAACTGTGCATATAATTCATCACCCTCAGTGATATAGTAACCTTTCAATGGGGGAATACATATTCCATTCCTAAACAAAACCTGATATCATTAAAAATTTTATCAAGAGACTTCACCTCTCATTCTCATTCCATTTTAAGATATATATTGATAAGGGGGGTAGGAAAATAAGATTTAAAACATTTACTAAAAGGTCAATTCAGACATTGCAGTAATACTCTTTGAGTAATAATCAATTGTATCAATCCTTTAAACATCTCTTCTAAAAATCCTAAAATTCATGCTTTATTCCAAAGCAATTACTTTTTCAATCAAGTTTATTTTTTTATGAATATCCATTTATTATTTCGAATAAATTGTCTTCACTATTTTATTAAAAATCATAGTTCTTTTAGCAGATATATTTGAGATGGTAAAGAATACATTTTGCTACCACTATACAAGGTAGGTCTGGTTTAATATTGCAGGATCAGACTGACTTACATGGCTCCAGCTATGATGAATTCCACAATCCCAGAGCTTGATGTTTGTACCCAACTTCGGGCATTTTCTAATTCAACTGTTCCCTTTGACTGTGCAATGACATACCATTTCCTATTTTCAAGCTATACAAGAATGGAAAAGACATACCGGTAGATTACATATTGATACCAATGCTAATATCATGCATTTTCTCTCTTTATCCAACTTAAAGGGATTTTTATACAATTTTTAGAGTGAACTTCATGTTTATCCATCTTTTGTCTGCTCCATTTATCATTTCAAAATATAGCAATCATCTCTCCAGTTCCATATTTTCAATTTTTAAATATACAAAGTTACCGATTTTTTATTGCCCACCCTGGTATATCACGAAGACATGACATGAATCAAAATAAAGAGAATATTACTCAAAAAAGAAATCATGAATCATAAAATGCATGCAAAAGCTGGTTATTTCAGTTTACAGAGAAAGCATAGAATTTTGTTCATTATTAGCATTTAGAATTCAAGATATACACTATAAATTATAAAACAAGGAAGTCCTTTTCTAGTTTTACTTGATCATTTAGTCATAAGGATATCTTAAAAGGTTGGAATATTATATGGGGCATAATATGGCCTTAATCTTCCCCTTCATCAATATGTTCGATTCATTTCAACTGCGGAGTTATAACAACACAAAACAGTTGTCTCTTTGTCAATCTAAATCTGTTGCTTTTTGTTGTTTTCTGTATTATAGGTAACATTTGTAAACTCACGAATGGTTGATTGGTATTCTCAGATGGTAGATTGTTGAAGTCACATCTGGAACCATTCATTTTAGGAAAGGCGCAATGGGCTGAAAAAATTGAAAATATTATCACATTATCCACTTGCAGAAATCTTTTGAATCTGTATATTATCAAAGTCATGTTTTTAGCTAAACATTGCCTGGTTAAAGGGCATAAAAGTGGGATAAAAGCCCTCCTAAATTTGTCAAATTGTATTCAGTTCCTATTATATAAAATCATTTTTGACTATTCTTTTGATCAGTTGTAAACCTTTCTGAGAAGATGATATTTAGCAACAACATTTTGGAAAAAACCTCACATATGGATGTGGGGCCCACCATTCACCATCATGTGAATACTTTAAGGGTGTGAATACTTTAAGGGACAGATGGCAGGGCACAGCATTGACACATGGTGTGCAAAACAGCTTTATAGAAAGATATCTTTACACCATATACAAAATTTAATTAAAAACTGAATGCCCAAAATTATTCTCACTGTGGCAAATAGTGACCCCACATGGACTAGTGTGACAGTTATTCTAGGTATCATCCATAACTTTGTCCTTCTGATTCATACGATTGGAATAAATGTGAATAAAAGATGCACATACTATCATGTATTGTGTCCTCCAGGTCCATTGTACTGTTGATACATAGGGTCTTAAACACCTCTTGGGCCTCTTGTAATATGCTCTCTGGTACTACTGTAGACATTCCCCCAGCCTTTATCTCCAGCTGATTTAATGAAATAAACTTATTTCGATACATTGTCTGGTATATTATTTGCCATTCAATAAGACTACATACCGTATGTACAATTAATAGATTTAGTTTTACAAATAAATTGTGCAAGTATTTCAAAAAATGATAAAATAAACCACAAGAAAAATTTTCCATTTGAAGACTTCTATATAACTGAAGGTTACGCGATTTCTCAACTAGAGAATGTGACTGAGAATTAATTTGATCGCTCTCAATTAAAGTAACAACTAGTTTGTACCTTTACACATTTTCCATCATTGTCATAGGCATCACACCCATAACTTATGCTGAAATGCCCCTTGGAGTCTATATAAGCCAGTCTTGCTTTAACTATACAATAAGAAATCAGAACTTTTTTATCTGACAGCAATATTTAGATTATAAAGTAACATGATGAAATCAAATAAAACAAACATCAATTTAACAGTTCAAACAATATAATACTAAAACATTTCAGAAAAAATAATGAAAATGGTATGTTTATAACTGTACTACTAATATTTTGGACGCTACTTAATTTGGCAGACTTGCAATATTAAAATGCACTAATGGTACTAATGTACATGATACTAAAATTACAGGGGAATTTGACAGCTATTTAATTTAGCAGACTTTAACAAGTTGCAAATCTCCAGCACCCAAATTAAGTAGAAGTACAGTATTGATTACAGAAATCAAACAGCGAAACTTTATATTTTATATTACCAGTGGTTCCTTTAATCCTGGTCACTATTTCACTTCCATCGGTGCTTACTATGTAACCAGTCATAGCTGGCACACAAACATTATTGCTGAAATAATAAAGTATGTGTACAATAAGATTCTCAAATAATTAATAATTAAGCGGTTGTAATTAATGACCAATTTTCATCTAGGAAGCTGCAGCTACAAATTTTCGAATATTGAACATAATTTGCTAAATGATAATTTGCTATTTCTTTATATACTTTAATTGTTGGCATTTTCTAAAATGAAATACTTGGCATGAGCATGTGATACAAATTAAGTTATACTTCTAATAAGTTACTCTAATCTACCCACAATGTTGCAAGAGTTGTAATTTCAGCAAAATGTCCATCTATAGGTGGAAAAGTTAGCATCTTTACATTCTGTATGGGCAACCCTCCTTTACTGCGGGCTAACTGATACCATATCCCATAGCGACCCTGTAATATGATGAGATTAATATGAGATGTCAGCATAATACCTACTCACATGTATATGAGGTTTAATTCAAATGAACATCTCAAGTCTGTGAGCTGACTATAGAATATTTACTCACATGTACAAGACATCAACTTACATTAAAATAGTCACATGTGGGTAAAATATAACAATTGAATATCTACTTAAATTATAGAATACATGACAACTGACTATAGACTTACATGTCTACATAATTGAAACGAAAAATGCAGTGTTGCCCTTTACATATAATATATACTATAATAGAATCTCGGTTCTGATAACATTGAAAGTGAAAGATATGGAAAAACAGTCTGTGCACCTGTTTTTCTGCAGACAATCTGGGAAGATTTTCAAATTTACATCTTTCCTCATCAGTGTCAGCCAGAGAGCATCTTACTGAAAAGATCAGAATTTACTAGCATTAACTAGCATTTTGAGATCCATATATTTGGATTTTGACCCCCTATAGGTAAATTGTATCATAGATCACAGTACTTTGGTTTGCTTTAATTAAATCATAACTGTATCAGTGATCTTTTCTAATCCTACTATTCAATTCAAATGAAAATATGATCATTTATGAAAAATGACAAACTCAAATTATATTGCCTGAAATCTACAATAATATACATTTTTGATCATGGCAATCAGGACACATACATGAATGCATGCTTTAAACAGATACTAATTTATTTCACTCACAAGCATGAGATGTCATTCGAATATCATTGGCACTAAGACATGTATCTGTGACAGTATCACGTAACGTTTTCATCATTTCTTGCGAAGGTGTATCAGTGGTTCTCATATACATTTCAACAGTGGCTCCCCCTGGAGAACATGTGCCATTCAGATAGTGACCACCGCAGCGGTAATGGATGAGGTAGTTGTCAGTAAGATAAAGAGTCCTTGTCCAAACTGTAATGGAAAAACTCACTATCAGTAAGTAATAAGGAAGAACATGTACAAAATAAATACATGTATAGCAAGCAATCTTTAACATATTACCTTTTTGACTTGTATATATAACTCTAGCACCACACACAGATGTTAATTTGCTGATACTGGTGCAAAATGGCTGTAATCACTTCTACATGTGAAATAAAAATATTTTGCTGAGTATATACAGGGTGGTCAAAAAAATGGAAACCCTAACACCATTTTCCTCATATATTTGTCATTTTAAAGAATAACTCCCTGATATTTTGCACATTTGTACATCATTCAATTTCCTACCAGCCTACTTTATTTCATGACCATCAGATTGATAGTCACAATGTTACAGCACTTTACAAAACATGCCCTAGTGGCCACTATAGCGCTGTTGGGCCACCTGCACTCGTCGTCCAAAATGTCCCTACCTGTGGGGATATGGCAAGGAAAAAGTGTATGAGAATGACCTCAGGGCATTCACGAACCTCAAAAGTAAGATCATCTGTATCATTCAGGCCTGTATCATTCAGGCCATACCTGCTGAGGAATGCATTTGGATCATTGACAACTGTGTTGTTTTCCCTACAGCGCGATGATGGCCAAACATGAAGCATGTTTTTCAAGGTGCTGTAAAATTGTGACTATCAGTCTAATGGTCATGAAATTTGGTAGGGTGGTTGGAAATTGAATGATGTACAAATGTGTGAAATATCAGGGAGGAATTCTTTAAAATGACAAAGATATTAGGAAAATGCAGGGTTTTTTGACCACCCTGTATGTAAATGTAGCTCTTAACATTATCATATTACTTTCACATAATTATTACTTACATTTTCTGCCTTGAACTTCAAACTTATTGTTGTTAAAATTATTCTGCTCATATTCTGTCAAGTTGTAGGATGCTCGTCTAATGGGTAAACAAATTCCATTTCTGAAAGATGTAAAATCTCTTAAAAACTGGATTGTCAAATTAAATATATGATACAGTTCATCCTTGATCATATGCCATCTTTTTCATTCATACAAATGACATAAGGAATATGGTGATGTAAAAAAACTAAGACCGATACCGATTCAAAGTTTGTCAAAAAAGATAAGGTATTCAATTTAGGATGTCCAAAAAGGTCTGTATGTATTGTTTATAAAGACCCAAAATCACTAAATGAGAACATCTTGCAATAATGAATTTCAATAATAAATGAATATGTCTTAACTATGATACCATCACTTACAAAGATCCTGTAGAAATGAAAGAAATAGACTTGGTATTGTCATTAAAGTTCAATTTGAATGTTCTTGAGTCTTCCATCTCTTCTTTCATCTTTGCTACACTGAACCACTGGCCTTCATACTGAAATGAAAGTTTTTTTGTTTTTTGTTTAAAAAATATAATCAACGTAGGAGACAACCTTTAACCCTTCAATTCGAAAAACACTAAAAACATGTATAAAATGTTGTAGTATATAGTCCTATATGAAATAAATAATATGATATGAAAAAAAATTAAATGAGACAATAACTTTTGTTTCATTTTCACCCTACCCTACTACATGACCATGTTTAAAAAGGATACAGACTACAGTGAAGTTGCAAATGAAACGGGTATTCTGAGATTCTCCATCTTTGTCTATAGGGCTTTTCTGGTAATAATACACTCCAAACTGTCCGATGAATCTACACAATATATAGTAAAACACTTGGAATATATGTAAAATCGAGTATGCATCCTCCATTTGCAACTTCAATGTAGCCTGCATCCCTTTGACAGAAATACAGGATACATTATGGGGGTAGGGTAGTATGATTTTTGGAATATCTTGATAAATAGTTTCAAATTGCAAAATGTACATGGTCTATTTTCCTTTTTCACCTCAAAGTTGAGGCTGAGCCTCATTTAGTGAGATAATTTACCTTTTGCAGATCACTGGAGGCTATTGCCTTTGGAAAGTTGTCAATATGACACTTAATCTCTTCTTTTAAAACACAAGACTCTAGAAATAGAAATAAAATTGAAGTATTTCACTAGAACATAAATCCTATCCATTCATGAGTTGTTTCAACCCAGCTGTTAAAGCATCATTTCCCAGCTGTAAATTCATTGAGTCAATCTTTCTTACATTCTGTATCTTTTTGACAGTCATTGCAAGCAGTATAAGTCAGAGAGATTGCCAAAAATTTGATGCAACACTAAATTGAAATCTAAAACATGGTTACTCAAATCCATATGCTATCAATGATTCGATGATAAATTGCGTTCGCTGGTACCAACTGCTGCCTTGCGATAATCAACTCATTAAAATATGAAAAGTACCAGTGCTACTATTCATATTCATATTTAGGTGAGTTAGCCATAAAATAGCTATCAAATTGTCAGCCGACAGCCAGCAGTTGAATTCACGAATGCTAACTCAAACAATTACCTGATGGTTTCTCAATAAATACAATTGTCTCAACATCAACACATGCAGCATCAACGAACTTCTTAAATAGTTCCTTTGCTTTTTCACTAGGGGGTGCTAAAGTTGTACTGAACAACTCAATCAACATTGTTCCCTTCTTGCATGTACGTCTTTTCTCTGATTTGTCAGTGATGCAACTCAAGATGATGTTGACATCAGAGTCTATGTACAGAATCTGCATGTATTCTGTCAACATAAAGAAATATGAAATTCAGCAAACTCAGAAAAGAACTTGGGTCTAGGCACAGCAAATATTCTTAAAAATAAGAACAGATCATTTATACTTGAAACATAAGCACAATTATAGAATTTAAAACACAAAAACTGTTCTAAGATATAACCTCATAGTACACACTATTAATATTTTCCCCATATGGAAATTCTTTGTAGCCTTGAACCAACAGTGGATCATTCCCAACCACCTTTATCACTTTTGTATCTCCACACACTCCATCCCTAAAATAAGTCATACATTATCATACATGTAGGCCATTATCCCAAAATAGATAGTGTTAAGTTAAATTATATAATGTAGCTTTTCTCTTGTTTTTTCAGATTTCTTGAACCAGTTTTTTCATAGTATGAGTGTCAATCAACTCAATCAATAAGTATCAATCAGTATCTTTATTTCTTTTTTTCAAAAGTTGAAACATTGGGTTCCTTGAGTGACATGCAAGACCATTTACATAAAGAGGAATATTAAGAGTACCAAGGGTGGCATCTTACCTATCAATTATTTTGTATTTCAAGGCAAAGCCATCATCTTCCATTGTTGTTTTAATAACACCCCATTTTGTATCTGATTTCCCACTATAGGCCAATAAATATTCCATTCTTGGTATCTGAAACGCATGTATACTGTATATACACATTTGCATGTAAGTGTTGATTTTCAATGTAGATATCTACTGCTAGAAACATCTCTTGCATCGGGGTCATACATGAATTTGTCTGCTTAGGTCTTTCATTGTTATGTACTGTTATACATGTATTATCACATACATTTTCATATAGGGTAGCTGCTATGACCAGATACTTCCTTGTTATCCTTGTTTTAATCAATTTTAGAATATCAGTATTCATTTAAAAACATATAAATGGAATTATTCAGGATTATACAAAATGTTTTAAACATAGAGTAACCTCGGTGAGTTTAAATGACATGTACAATTTATACTAATCAACTCACTGTTCATTTCATAAAATGACCATTCTGAACCTTGATATAGGATTAATAAGCTTTCTGTAAAAGAATGTTATATTTACCTGCTCAGAATTTTGCAGATTTGCAATAGGAAGATTTGAAATCTGACATCTTAAGCGGTCTTTATAAAGACATGACTCTGAAAGGTAAATCCTGATAACATGTAATGCAACATTTTATTTTTCAAAATTAAAATCTGAAATGTTTATTTTATTCATTTTAATGATATATGTTGACTTTCTAGTGAGAAAATTAAAAGTTTTCCGAGACTACAGTAGTTCTCGCCAGCCCTACCTTGAGTAATGTTGGAATACACAATATCATTTACATTCATACAAGATGCTTCTGTATATTTTTCAAATAATGCTTTTGCCCTTTTACTCGGAGTGCCAGGGCTTAATGTAAAGAGTCCAATCCATTGAGGATTATCATAGCATATTAAGGTGTCATCTTTGGATTCTGTCAAGTTGCACTTGTAACTTATAGCAAGTTCATCATCCATGTACAGATAACGATAATGAGCTGAAACCAAAACAATATATATTTTAAAGTAAAGGCTGATATCAAGCAGGTTAATTTGGCACATTTTATTTTGGCAAATTTCTTACTTGTTCGCCACACCTGAAGAAAAATCACTGGGAAGTTCTATTCAAACCATGCACACACAAAGACACACCAATTACATTCAAAATTAATCCACACTGCAATTAAGTCCAATCTGCACAAAATAATACTCACTGATCATTTGTTTTAGGTGAATTACTGAATAAGTGGCAATGCTATGTAAGATTCACTTACTATTGTTCTTTACTGTGTACATAGAAGTGCTCAACATTGAATCTTTAAGGTGTTCCTCAAAGTAAACGTCAGAACACTGCTGGGACCTAAATGTACATATACATTACTTGTACGAGCCATATTATCCAAGTAGTAGAAGAGAAAAAACTATATTTTATAAGTGAGGACTTGTTAGAATGGATTACTAATTATCAGATTACTAATGTTTTTCATGTATAATATATATACAGGGTATCACACCTTGACACCTAAAATCATTTTTATCTAAATTCAAAACTTCAGGCATTTTCATGTTGTATGAACTTTTTGTAACAGCAAGAACATCACTTGCTGTAAAGTGTTTCCCTCAATCATTGGTGATTGCCACAAAGAGATACCCTATTATACCATATAACATATACTGTATCTGGTATATTGTAAAATATGATCTTTATGACGTATTTCATGTTGAAACAGATACTTACTTATAATTCCATGCCTTATATCTTACAAACAGCTTTTCACCATTAGAGAATGTATCAACTGCTACTCCAAGAGGAGTTGTGTGCCTTTTAACTGCATAACCAGTTACATACAGAGGTCCTTTATCACTCTAATGAATGAAATAAATGACAGATACAGTACTCTAGGTAAATATATTGGCATACCAGAAATAGGACATTTAAATAATTGTTAGCACAAGTGCAAAACTGAAAAAGACTAACCCAGTCTAACTCAGTGTAGAAGGCTGAAGCAATCTAACTGTTAACCTCCTCTGATACACAAATAAGTGCCTCTTTTTTAATACTTACCTATAGGGAGTTAATTTATACTAACAGTAGAAGTGAAAGTAATGTATGTTGAATGCATAAGCCAAATTCAACATATATTATTTTTTAAATTACTTGGAGATAATGTAGACTTGGACAATAAATAAATGCATTTTAACACAAAAAAGGATATTTGGCCCTCCCTGTACATACCAAATGATGTGGGTCTGAATATTTTGCTACTGGCATTTTATCTACTGCAATATCTGGACACCTGCTTCCTAGAGAACACACTTCCTTATCTGAAAAGATGAACAAATGGAACAGTATTATTTACTACATGAGTATACCACCAATCTACAGTGAAAAAAGGAATTATTTTACACTATATTCAGTAATTGAATGACTTCATAACTTCAGACTTCAACAAAGTGGTTTAGACATAAAATTTTGTAATGATTCTTTGAAATATCTAAGGCCAACATCAGGTCATCCTTTTATACATTCAAAATGAACTTTCTACCTCTCTCAGTTTTGACATATGACGAACTTAATATCAGAGAAATGTTTAGACACTATACATTAAATACATTTATATCATTAAATCATGTAAAATATCTAACAAATTATTATATGTACGTCTCTAACATCAAATAAATCCAATGTTCCGAAATGTCTTACTTTTACAGATTGTGGGAGAATTCAACTAAGTTTTCTAACCTTTGTATGATTTGAAAAATATTTTCTCTTTACTGATACACAGCTTCTTTGCAAAATCTAACACAATTTCCTTCTCTTTGTCATCTAGGTTGACTGGTCTCTTTGAGAAGACTGTGAATATGATCCCCTCTCTGGGACAGTATCCATCCTCAAAAGGGTTGATACACATGTATGTAATCTCAAGACCATTGGCATAGTAGACAGTCCTCATTCGGACTGGAATAAAAAATCACAGCAAATGTCCCTAATACATAAGGGTTATGTACTAGGGTGTTTTGGATACGGGGTTTATCCCAAGGGAAATATATCTCCCATGGGACCGCAGGGACTGAGGAAGATACACATATTTCCTGAAGGATAAACTCTGTATCCGAAACCAAGTGTACAAAACAGATGTATTCCATACCTACTGAGATTCTAGGTACATTATACCTCATAAAGTTCCAAAATTCAATACATACTTTAAGGTACACAATTTTTAAGTTTGTGAAATTTTCAGACTTGTTATGTACCTAGAACCTCAGTAGGTATGGAATACAGAAGTACACAAGGCATTAACATGCATCACCTACCATTTGTTACAGACATCGACCGCCAATTGTGGACTGCCACATACAAATAAATTGAAGACTATAAAATTATGTCACCACTTCTGGTGATGACATCATAAAACAATCTTAACAAGCCATTGTCATAAATACATGTGATTATTTGATTTAACTTAACTAACATTATTTCAAAGACATTTATATCACCTGGAGGTGTGATTATTATATCTAAATACTGTATATTTCTTACATTTTTTATTCTTTCCCAAATCAAATGAACTATCTGCTATGTCAATTGATATGTCAATAGGATAATCCAACGTCCTTGGTGCCAAACATTTTCCATTTCTGAAAGAAAACAAATTATTTACCTGTTATGTTGTGGATTTAAGTAACTCAGGTAATAATATGTAACTTGCATGTGACTAAAAAAATCTACCATACATTGAACATTAATCCAAAAAGAAGATAATTAGACACTGAGAATTCAGAAGACCATAACTCATAGACTGGCACTCCATTTTAAGACTTGATAGCAGGGATAAAGGGGAAAATAGGTATACGATAAAAGAATGGTCAATTCACAAATAAAACATAATAAAAAGTGTAACTTTGGGATTTCACATGTAAATGACAACATGTATAAAAGCCATTCTGAGATCACATGATCGACATAACTTTGTGGCGAAGGTCAGTAACCATGTCAGGAAGGAAGAAATTTTTAAAACAAAATGGTGTTTTGAAACCTCAACAAAGTACAACTTAAGGTTGAGTCAAGAATAAGTTGTTATTCACCAAATATGCTAGAAATACTTACTGTTCTCGTATGAGGGTGTATATGAGATGTGTTCCATTAGAAACAGACGAGGAGACGTCACTGACCCGTATTGCATCTGTAAGATATGCTACAAGATACCAGTCACCAACAGTCTGAAATAAAAATGCACATGAAGTATGAATATATAAGGGTTATGTACTGGGAGGTTTCAAATATGGGGTTTATCCAGAGGGAGATATGCATATCTACCTGAGGGACCGTAGGGACCGAAGGTAGATGTGCATATCTCACGAGGGATGAACCCAATATCCCAACCGACCGTACATAACTGCTTTATCCTATACCAAGTAGAGTTTTCAGGGACATATGGCCATTTCAATAGTACAAGGTGTAAAAATAAACAAATCATTCATATGCAAAGTCGTTTAACTGCATTACCGGAAGCGGGAAGATATGCACTGGAAGCAGGAAGATATGCACCTAACCAGGAGATATGGCGGGATATATGGAGGTTCTGGATATGGAAACCTCAAAATCAGGATACGGGATATATCTTACCAACTTATCTCCCTAAAACTCTACTTGGCATAGGATAAGTGTATATATGCATTCTTATATTTAGAGAAGTGCTTATTTTGTATAAGTACATGCATGTACATCTAGCTACACTACTTAATACAACGCTTCTTTGCTACACAAATTGGTAAAATGCTTCCTAGATCAGTATATAGGGTGTCTCAAAAAAATGTACCCAAAAGTATATCAACACCATAGATACACCAATCAATATTTTCAGACATTTTTTGCATGATCTTGTAGATAAAAGATGAAATTTTTTTCCCCTATCCACAGTTTTTAATTCAGTTTTGCCTTTTTGATACTTTAACCCATTACCTTTTACACGACATATTTAATGTAACCTCATATTTCGATGACAGTCTGCATCCTTACCACTACATTGTTCATCACATTTGATATTTCTGGTGGAATGTTTTGATTTCTGTTCGGATGCTGGTCTTAAGTTGTTCTAGGTCTCTTAGCTTGGGTTTAGCATAAAAATGGTCCTTCAAATAGCCTCAGAGAAAAAAGTATGGGCCGTCAAATAAGGTGAATAGGGATGCCCTCACAATGTCTTATAGCCCCCTTATACAGAGAGGTCAGAGGTTCAAGAAACTGCATTGGTTGGGATTCTAGTGTAGCTTTTGTTGTGTGTATCAATTTGAGACCACTGTATTTTCATTTGGATATCATTTGGTCTCCAGGCTAGCCTGCCTAACTCTGGATTGTAACTCCTGAATCATTTGCCGATAATTGACCTGATTATCTGTGTTTGTTCTGCCATCGTCATCCTCAAACATCTTTCTCTGTGGCTATTTGAAGGAGTGTTTTAATGCTAATTCCAAGCAGAAAGACCTAGAACAACTTAAGAGCAACATCCAAAGAGAAATCCAAAACATTCCACCGGAATTATTATCAAATGTGATGAACAATGTAGCATTAAGGATACAGGCTGTCATCGAAATTTGAGGTTACATCGATTATGTTATGTAAAAGGTAAAGGGTAAAAGCATCAAAAAGACGAGACTGAAATAAAAATGGTGTATTGGGGAGAAAACTTTCATGTTTTGGCTACATGACCATGCAAAAATTGTCTGAAAATATTGATTGGTTTATCTGTGCTTTTGATATACTTTTGGGTACATTTTTTTGAGACACCCTGTATATGTTATTTCATGTTGTGTATACCAATATTATTGCCACATTAATAAAATATCAGTACTAATTAGAATAATATTATAAAAGAAAATGTACAGATCTTTGAAAAAAGGAAGAATATATAATTCCATATACAGTTTATTTAAAGATGGGATTCCTCAATCTTATTTACACTATCTCCTGTTGACATGTTAGCTTTAGGCAGGTCAGCAAATCTGCATGCTTTTCTGAATGGTTCTTCAAAGTTACACCTCACTGAAAGCAAGAGAGTATGTCATTTTCATAAGGTAAGATGTTTATAATAGAGATATGACATTTCCTATTACTGTTATACCACTGTCCTGATTCAGCACTCTTCTGAGATATCCATTTTATATATTTGAGAAACATATTAATCATCATGTGACATAAAGAGAACACAAAAGTACATATTCTATTGAACTTACCACCATGAGAAACTGGGGTAAGAACATATGGAACACAGGTCCTGGTTGCAAAATATTTAAACTTCTCTCTCAGCTCTTTTGATATTATGCCTCGTGTCCTACTATAAAGCGTTAAGTTTGGTCGGAATATACAGGTTCCATCAGGCCCAACTTCACGACAAGCAAACATTATAGCATGCTTGGTATAATCAGTCCATAAGATTTGAATTCTTTCTGGAAACAAGGATTCAGTTAAGGAATTTCAGGAAAGAGGTGTCAAAGAAATAATTTCTCAAAAGTAAGATTAATTAGATTTTGTAAAATGGCTGTCAGAAAAAGATCCGCACGGAAATTCAATCAGTTGTAGAACTTCATACCTACTAAACAATGTAAGTGATGGGGATTCATTATACACTAAAATGAGACATTAATGGCCCAGTTTAATAGACCAATCCAGTAAATCATGTCATTTATTGGTTATGATGTCATTCTTACAATTTCAGTGCAGAAATAGGATTAAAATATTTTCAAAAACGTTGACTTTCAATTTTGTTTACAAGCATTGCTGGCTGTAAAGTATGACATCATAAATCTAGCCAATATACCCTCGTTTCCTTGGTTCACTAATAGGGGTCAGGATTTATTGGAAAGGTCTACTGATGCAATATAAGATTCCAATCAGAAAATCTCTACCTGATCCCTCTCCGAATGATACTGTAACATCAGGGATGGGAACGGTCATATGAGCATGTGTTGATTCACTATGTAAAATATCTGAACATTGACCATTTCTACAACATGAAAAATACAAGTTTTATCAATTCTTATAGTTTATTGTTTTCAATACAAAATGTCAACACTTGTCATTGGTTAGAGATGTGGAACACAAAACGCTACACTGTCCACAAAAAAGTTGGAGACTAACAGTATGTCACCACTTCTGGTGGTCATAACAAGAAAGTATACAGTATGTCACCACTTCTGGTGGTCATAACAAGAAAGTATACAGTATGTCACCACTTCTGGTGGTCATAACAAGAAAGTATACAGTATGTCACCACTTCTGGTGGTCATAACAAGAAAGTATACAGTATGTCACCACTTCTGGTGGTCATAACAAGAAAGTATACAGTATGTCACCACTTCTGGTGGTCATAACAAGAAAGTATACAGTATGTCACAACTTCTGGTGGTCATAACAAGAAAGTATACAGTATATCACCACTTCTGGTGATCATAACAAGAAAGTATAAAGTTTTCTTCTGAAGTTGCCTCAAAAATCAATTGTCCAAATCAGGCTCAGGCTGGGGACAACAGAACAACAGAATGGCCACAACACCGATAAGTTAGAATATACCAAAAATTTTAAAGTTACAAAAACTAGCTTACTCTGCCCACACTACTGAAAACGTAGTATGTGTCTGATTCAAGACCAGTTGGAATGCCCCAGACTGATGAATGGACTCTGCTGAATGGCCAACTTCATACCAAGGTCCAGTGAACTTAAAATACATGTACAAAAGTACAGTGTGTATATTCAATGACTAATTCATAGGAGGATTGACATGCAAAAAATACCTCACAGTATGAGTATCAGATTACAAATTACATTATACTCATAATCACTTGTATTATAACATACAATTTGTAACATCATTTTCGAATCTGCAAAACAACTTTTCAACAAAATACACATATGTCATATGAATATGATGAACAATATGGCACTGTCATAATTAATGAAATTAATTAATTAATGAGATTAATTAAGGAAATAAAAAAAAGTGTGTCAGGTTTTTCAAACCAACTCATCTAAAATGAACACTCGGCATGGTCAGCATCACTGGAATTTAGACACACTTTAAGTGAATGATCAGTCCCTGCATATACAGGGTGTCTCAAAAAAATGTACCCAAAAGTATATCAAGAGCACAGATAAACCAATCAATATTTTCAGACATTTTTTGCATGGTCATGTAGCCGAAACATGAAAGTTTTCTCCCCAATACACCATTTTTATTTCAGTCATGTCTTTTTGATGCTTTAACCCTTTACCTTTTACACCACATAATCGATGTAACCTCATATTTGGACGACAGGCTGTATCCTTACTGTTAGATTGTTCATCACATTTGATAATAATTCCAGTGGAATGTTTTGGATTTCTCTTTGGATGTTGCCCTTAAGTTGTTTTAGAGCTTTTGCTTGGAATGAGCATTAAAACACTCCTTCAAATAACCACAGAGAAAGATGTTAGAGGATGACGATGGCAGAACAAATACAGATAATCAGGTCAATCATCAGCAAATGATTCAGGAGTTACCTTCCAGAGTTAGGCAGGCTAGCCTGGAGACCAAATGATATCCAAATGAAAACACAGTGGTCTCGAATTGATACCAACGTACAGCTACACTAGAATCCCAACCAATGCAGTTTCTTGAACCTCTGACCTCACTTTATAAGGGGGCTATAAGACATTGTGAGGGCCTCCCTATTCACCATATTTGATGGCCCATACTTTTTTCTCTGAGGCTATTTGAAGGACCATTTTTATGCTAAACCCAAGCTAAGAGACCAAGAACAACTTAAAACCAGCATCCGAACAGAAATTAAAACATTCCACCAGATATATCAAATGTGGTGAACAATGTAGGAGTAAGGACGCAGACTGTCATCGAAATATGAGGTTACATTGAATATGTGGTGTAAAAGTTAACGGGTTAAAGTATCAAAAAGGCAAAACTGAATTAAAAATTGTGTATAGGGGAAAAAACTTTCATCTTTTATCTGCAAGACCATGCAAAAATGTCTGAAAATATTGATTGGTTTGTCTATGGTGCTGATATACTTTTGGGTACATTTTTTGAGACACCCTATAAACCTACCTTCTCATCATCAAAGTTATTCTGGATGGGAAAATCATTAAGTTGGCATCTACTGGTCTGTAAATCATCAGGAACATCACATTTCTCTGGAAACAAAATCGAAAAAAACCTCTCTCAAACACCTCTTTCATTTCAGATAGTTTTGTGTGTATTCCTGCTTCTTTGAGAAAGGAAGCATCAGTAAGTAATAATAACTAGATTGGTAAATTGAACAAAGTTCAATTTAAGACTCCAGATTGATTTACTTGAGTAAAGAGCTGAGTAGGAAGCTGAGTACGTAGATGATTAAGTAATTGAGTAAGTAGCTGAGTAGGTAGCTGAGTAGGTAGCTGAGTAAGTAGCTGAGTAGGTAGCTGAGTAAGTAGCTGAGTAGGTAGCTGAGAAGTAGGTAGCTAAGTAGGTAGCCGAGTAGGTAAGTAGGAATTGTTGAAAGTATATTTGATGGATCTGCATTGTGGATACTGGCAAATGTGAATTTTAAACAAATGTGAATTTTAAAATGGCCCAGAATCTAAACCGGGAGTCGGATTGAAAGTTGCTTTGCAGATTTGGATTCCTGAGAAAATTCTACCCTTAATAAGTTAAATTTGGAGAACTTTTTATATTGACCTATATTTCGGACACCATATCTTAAAAGTGGGTCAAAATACTTTCTGACGGCAAAAGGCTTACACTATAAGCACACTCTTTGCAACATGTATACAAAATTTTGAAGCAAATTATAAAAGTGTAATGTCAGAATCGCAAAAATAAGGAAAAACTATGAATTTGACCTAGATTTTGACCTTGGCATTTTGTTGTCCACATTTTAAAGCTAGGTCGCCTTTGAGGTCCCCTTCTTTTATAGGCTTCCATTATGTTGAGCTGTACTCAGTCTATATTGGTATTTTACACTTCAAAAAAAACTTTTTCCCTATTGACATAACATGTCGAATCAAAATTTGGTTTGCAGATTCGGATTCCTGAGAAAATTCTACCCTTTTAGAAGCAAATCATTTAAGTGTAGTGTCAGAATCGTAAAAATTAGGAAAAACTATCAATTTGACCTAGATTTTGACCTTGCGATTTTGGTGTCCAAATTTTAAAGCTAGATAGCCTTCGAGGTCCCCTTCTTTTATAGGCTTTCATTATGTTAAGCTGTACTCAGTCTATATCTCGTATTTTACACTTCGAAGAAGTCTTTTTCCCCATTGACTTAACATGGGGCACCAAATTTAGCGATTTTGAGATTTCAAAATGCTATAACTTCTGAACCGGTATTTGGATCGAAATTTTGTTTGCAGATTCGGATTCCTGAGATAATTCTACACTTATTTGATAATTCACACGTTGAATTTGGAGAACTTTTTATGTTCTGACCTACTTTTCGGACGTCATTTCTCAAAATCGGTAAGAGTAATCAAAAAACGATTTGCATTACGGAATTAGCTTTTTTTCTAAGGAACATGATGAAAAAAACCCGGAGCAAAAATACCGAAGGACGACTGAGAAAACTTGTAAAATAGTGAAAACCCACGATTTGACCTAGTTCTTGACCTTTGACCTAGATAAACATTTGACCTAATTTCCCAGAAACTAGGTTTCATTACCTACTTGACTATGTTAGCAGATTTAAGTAAGTTCTTCTAGTTGCTGAGAAAAAGTGTTCGGAAAGAAAGAAAGAATAATAGGAAAACTGGCAAAAGCAATAGACTCCAGATTTTCATCTGGAGTCTAATAAAAACATTTAGGTTTCATATAGACCTTACAAAAATGATTACCTGCTTGTGATAGTAATTCCATATTTTCTTCCCCAATACAAAGACTTTCAAGCTCTTCATGG
This sequence comes from Owenia fusiformis, assembly GCA_903813345.2. Taxonomy (NCBI): domain Eukaryota; kingdom Metazoa; phylum Annelida; class Polychaeta; order Sabellida; family Oweniidae; genus Owenia; species Owenia fusiformis. The sequence goes on along the minus strand of CAIIXF020000006.1, from coordinate 13,414,449 downwards.
AATTTAACTGGCAGATCAGATGCTATGTCACGTGTTTTTCCAAGGATGTCAATCTGAAGCTTGTCTTTTATACACTTTCCATCTGCATTCACTTTATTACACATCATGGTCAGCATGTGACTCTCAGTTATCGCTATAATCTTTAGTCGGTCTGAAAAATTAATTTGTCAAAGCTATAACACTCAACTTAAATTCTCTATTTTGAAATGTTGAGTAAAAGTTCTTCTTGTGGATTTATTCAAATGAAACATTAATTGTCACACTAATGCATTATCTAGCAATAATTTACCACAATGTATCACATGATAACACATTTGATTAGCACATGTACTTACAATCGTGTCGAGACCCATTATGTTTTGCATCTGAAATCATTATTTTAAATATATTTAAAAATTGTTGATCAAGAATTTTGAATGTTTGGTTTTGACATTCATTCAATAAGAAAAGTATGTTTTAATTGTTAACACATAACAACAACAGGTAAGTTCTTTGAATTTATTCAGCAAAATAATGTATTTCAGTCTTGTACAATTAATAACAAGTTTATATAATTAAGATATATGCTTGTTCAATGAAGTTTTATATTTAATAGATAAGACACCTATTAGTCAATTTCTTTAAATAACATATCAGATTCACTAAAATATATAAAAACTATACTACTGCTTAACAAGATACTTACCATGAAATGATACATAATGGGAATACATGTCCCCTGGGGTGTCAGTGAGAGTCACATATCCATCAGTTGGAGGTAGACACTTCCCATCTCTAAAAAAATTACTTCAAAAATCATTTCCATCTTTTTCATTTTATCAGATTTAAAGTAATCATTTATTAAAAATGAAACAAGACATTTGAAAGAAAAGTTTGACTGTAATTAACCTACTTACAATACAGTAATAAGGTGATATGTAACTATTTAGTAATAAGAAGAAGGTAAATGTATAATATGTGTATAAAACTTCTTTCTGACTTTAAATGTTAAAAAGGAATCTAGTTACATTGCTCCCGAGGAGATGATTCTTATTAGTGTACTTTTGTCCTTTGGTAGACGGTAGAATTTTGTAACACCTGAACTCCATACTGTGGTACCCTTTAGTCTAGACAGAATATACCATTTGCCAATCAACTGCAACCATGCAAAAACATTTGAAACACTTTTTCAATTTTACTGGATAACTTTCAAAATCAAAGAATTATTCTGAGGTAAATTCAGCACTTTGGGAGGCAGATGGAGAAATGATGAGAGCAAAAAATATTTCAAAACTGTAACAATTTTTGTCCAGATTTACTCTCAAACCATCTATAGTCTTTACTCCCTGTTAACTTATGTTATGGACTTGCAATACAGATGAATAGATAGATGGCACCAGTAGCTTTGGTCAGGCAAGTTTGCTCATCTCTTTTGTGAAGAAACTTAATTCATCTAAGATCTCGTTGACATGCATATTGTGATAACATAACAATTGTGTGCCTTAAAAGAGTAAATCAACTGGTATTATAATTTCCAGGTATTATGTCAATGGTGATAGAGTATTTGATGAACTTTTTCAGGAAATCATTGGAAACTGAATGCAAAATCTAACTTGGGAAATCACAGTACATATACTTCTAGAAAAAATTGCATACATAAAATTTAAGAAATTAATTATGAAATATAGAAATCTCTTAAAATCACAATGATATTGACTTTTACCACATACCCACATAATGATTGTGGAGCGTTTATCAAAAATAGAACATTAAGTAACTATTCTTAGAGCATTACTGCACAAATCAATTACGTACTAAAGATAACCTTTAATAATCTTATGAAGATAAAGTAGAAATTAATTTGCTAACCTTTTCAATGTTAAAATCCTTCATTACAGGATAACCTTCAACGCTGCACCTGTCTAGGCTATCTATATTTTTGTTTACAAAATCAACAATACTTTCAGTAGCTCCAGACCCTTCAATTTCTTGTATACTTGTGATACTACCATTGTCAACATTATGTACAAGAACAGGTGCAATATTTTCTGTAATCTCATTAGCAAATTTCTGTGCCTCTTCAAGTTTAAATTTCTCTATTGCTGCATGCTTCAGTTCCCTTTTGCTGTCTGTATTGATCTCTTCCACAATTTCATTTGCTACAGCTTCTCTCAAGTCACCATTAATGTGAATATCAGTATCGTGCTCATCTGAAATGGAAATTCAAATATTCTGATTAAAAACATAACTATAATTTTGATTGTTATCAACACTACCACATTTTACTGTTAACTATTTCTATGTTGTTTTTCTACTTAAAGGAGATATTATGTTTAGATATTACAGTAGTCAACTGTATAATTCTAAAATATAGTTGATACTTTTTGGTGTATGTTGTCCTTTATGGATGTTGACCTCCCCTAATGCCGTTTTGGCTATTAAGTAATACTAGTATATGACTTACCATTTTGCATAAAATTATCTAACATTTTCATTAAGTATTTCTTGTTCCTGTCATGATTATCTTCTGACAGCGGGCAAAACACTGAAGTATAGAAAATATAAATGTTTGAACATCACTATCGGATTCCACATAGAACATTTCACTCATAAGTTAACTCAAACTCTAAATGGGAACTTGTATGACCAGTCAAATAAGAACAGTTCAGTTCTATTTATCAATGATCATTTAAAAAAGATTTAAAACAAATGTGAACAAGCAAATCAGGTCAATTATTGGCTAATCATGCAAAATATGACAGAATTTTTCGGAAATGAATTTGCCATACCACATGACTAATAGCCAGAACATTCATTTTATGCAGTTGATAATAATACTGATATGATTTTCAATATGTTATTGCATTTAAAACATTCAGGTGGGAACTGGAAGCATTCTAAATATTCTTGCCCTAAAAGAAAAATAACAACAAAAAGTTTTAAAAACAGTCAGAGGCATTAAACAAATCCAATACAACATAACCAATGTTAAAATAAATGTACCCTTCGAGTTTCTATACTGAAGCCTTCTTGGTGGAACACATAATTGATGCTCTAAGTGTCTGTGTATTTTATGTCTGAGATTAGCCCCATGTTGAAGCTGTCTCCTTCTACTGAGAATGTGCACAGCATGAGGTGCTTGGAATAACACAGCAAACTGCTTGTAATCTGTTGATGTCACCCAATAGGTCTCTGAAAAAACAGATTTAAAGGAAAGTACAGGGTAAGCCAAGAAATATTCAATCTTTGAGAAAATTGACAATTAACTACATATGAATTCGAGAAGCATATTGTATAAAAATTTAAGATACATATATGAATATGTCACAATGACAAATGGAATATATGTCTCTAGTAAAAGTGCTTGATGTAGTGAGAAATGTTTGTCTCTTATCTGTTTTTCAAGTAGGATAAATAACTCAAACAGTAAAAATGTTCAAGGCATTTAAGGACAAAAGGTGCAGACATCACATTATTTAAGAAATAAACTTCTGAAGAAAATAGAACAAACAAACAAATATCATGAATCAGATATATCCTTTTACTAGCAATGGGGATAACCACAAGAAAAAACACTCATATGAACACTTGTTTGTTTAAACACATCACTTGGCCTACTTATTACCTTCAAGATTTAGTAGATTTAGTTTTGATTTCTCTACTACATTGATGTGGATATGTCTGGATGCAGTACAGACTTCAGCATCTATGCCAGCAATATTTAGACCTGCATGCAACTCATCATGTGGTCTGATGTGAAGAATAGTTCCATTGAGGTGAAATATATCATCACGGTCTGTAGAGGCAACAGCATGCCAAATTCCTCCAAACTACAAAATGGAATACGAAAAAATCAACTATACGAGTTGATACATATATTTCAAAATATAATAAATTCTTTTTTTCACAAAAATGGCAGCCATTTTGAATTTAAAGACCATTTTGGAAATTCTCTCTTGAATAAAGATTATTTTAAATATGACCCAAGGAAGCTAAAGAGGCACTCAATTACATTTTTAAGAAAAATGGCCGCATTTTTAATTGGGCAGCCTCCATACTCAGAATTTCATCTAATAGAGGGGCCTATATACCCATAATGCATTAGCCTATAAAATAAGTCATCAACAGTTGAATGAATGAACAGATGGACAGAAGGTTTTTCTATAGCTCTATATATATTTTGGATTTTTCTTGTAAAAAAGAACTTAAGAACCCTAATTTTTCATCTAATAAAAGACTTCGCTCACTTTTGTGTCTTATAGTTTCAGAAATTGTCTGACAGTAAAAGAATCAGATATTGATATCATGGCTGGTAACTGCATATAACACATCAAAATAATTTATGTTAAATATGTAAACAGGAAAATTATCCTTTTGATCACTGGACTTACCTTTTTCAGATCAAAATCTCCAACTTGAGGTAAATATTTCCTACTGCATTCTGGTCTTTCTTGTGGCCTTGCAAACACAACATAGAGACTGAAAAACCATAAAAGTAGCATCCTCATGAGCACATAATGTGCCATGATTTCCTAAGAAGTACTTTACTCTTTCCCCAATAAAGGAGTTTGTTTTTATATGAATAAAACAATAATCCAATAATTTGAAGTTTTTAATGTTAGAATTTCCGTATGCAATAAAAATGTGAATGCATCCTAAAAATGCACCTTTGATACCATTATCAAAATTAAAATTAGTAAATAGATCAAAGATTACCCATGAAAGAAATCATCACAAACAAATTTCAAAACCAACAACTGTATAGTTAGGAGTTTGAAATACAAAAATATAAGTAAGCAGGTATGCACTTAAAATTACTAATTCCACAAAATCTAGCACTAAATAATACATTTTAAAGAGAAACTAAGCAAAACATGGATTTAATGAGGAAATCTTATGCTTGGGAAATATGACCTTAGTTTGTTGACAAAGTTTGTATGTCTCACTTTTTTTTTTATTAATTACAGTATTTTGTATTCTTTGTAGTGTTTTATCACATGCTCTTTATTTATGTGGGTCATCTTCTGTCTCGTTATTATTTGTAAAGTATAAGTTAATACCCTGATCATCATTAAACTAGATAAAAGGATAATCATGAGTTGCAAGAGGCGACATCTATATAATAAAATACAATTACTCTTAACTTTATTTTTGTAATGGAAATTAAGGATCATGTTGTATTATCTATGTCTAAACTTTGTTCTCAATCTATCAGTTCTCATCCTCCATTGCAGAGCTTCATTATCCAGAATACCTGGAAGGGGGAACAGATTCTGTAAACCTGCTTAGGAGGATGTGATTTCTCAGAGTGAAAATTGTTTTTTATATGCATATTACAGCAAACAATGTTACAGATGTTGATGATAAAAACAAACACTTTGAGACACAAAATGTTGGGAATTACAATATGTCATCACTTGTACATGTAAGTGGTGATATTATAAAATATAAATCTAAATTCATATCAGTATCAGTATATCTGGAGTTTGCAGTTATATTTTTTTCTCAGTTTCACAAAAAAGGGCACTTAATTTACTCTGATAAAGGACATTAAATATGATGTGCATTACCCATTTGACAAACATACATCAATCATCATATATGTGCTCGATTCCCCCATAATGTAAGTTTGCAACTAATAATACTCATTGGACAAAATTTTAATAATAATTGCTAATATACAATGGCAATGTGAAGATAATCATTATCATTATAAAGATATAAATTTTTATTCAAATAAAACTACTTTGAGAAAGTTTGATATAAATTCTTACAAGTAAAAACTATTATTTTCTTTAATAAAATCATGAATTAATTTAGCGTTATAATATATAAAATATTATTATTATTCAATGTCATAAATCAATCAAAGTTCAATTGGGGATTAAAAGCGAGATTCCATATCAATACATCTATTTGCATTCTACAGTATAACCCCTGAAATAAGCCAATATGCAGCTATTATTGTGGCTAGACTTAAATTCTACAGGTTATAGATTCACATTGTTCATTTTATTTACATGAGCATAAAGGGAAGTAGTTAAGCCTATTGATATACTAAAATGTGACATAGCCCTACATGGTAACCAGTGTCTTGGGTATAACCAAAACATTGAATTTCTACATGTAAAGGTACTATTTTACAGGGATAGGTCTAACATGTGGAAATATTTGATGGACATGATTGGATTGCATGAATGAGTAGATAGGTAAGTGAACAAGAATTTAATGATATAAATGAACATTTTTGATATATATAAAACGTGGGACAGTTAAGACAAAATGTATGTGTCTGAAGCACAGTTGATTGCAGTTAACTTACTGATAGGATCTGATTTGGACTTGCCAAAATCAAATTGCAATAATAATTGACTATCTGGTCTCAAGTGTGAAAGATTGTTAATATTTAATGAAACGGGACTATGAAATATGATGTTGGATCACACATCACAGACATTGCATTGATTCTTAGCTTTATAAATTATGCATTTACCTTATAATCAAGAGAGAGTCCATAATGAAGGTCATAATGATCTAGACATATAGTCTTGGAGATAACCAACCAAGGACTTATGAGGGATATAAATTGGATAAAACATGAAATAAAATAATATCTGCCAAGGCTGAGTAAGTAAACAAAATAGTGGTGGATTAGGTGACAAAGTGTCTTGTCACTGTATTAGTAAAAAATGTCATTATAACATTACATATACAATTGATAAACAGCGTTATCTTGAATATCTTCAAATTCAGAATTATATTTAACATAGTAGAGTACAGTGCCCTTCTTAAATGTATTAAGTGCTAGTTATTATAAATACAGGGTGTAACTAGGATTTAAGGTAATTGCAATTTAATTAGTGATAATATTGGATGACAATCTATTGACATAAGCACATACCAATTGAAAGAATGACTGCATAATGGCCTATATGAATAAACTTAAAATATTTTAAAGAAAAAGGAGAATATAAAACTAGCCAGTATTAGAAACATGGTCCTAACTAATGACAAGACCTTCATCAAAGAAATAGTGTCACACAACTATTAGAGCAGTCAATGGCGTTAAGTAAAAATATTTAATTTAAATGTTTTTTTTATCTAAATAAAAACTTAATTTATGTAGTATTTGATTCTATTTATTCTTAATCTTAATCGTAATTTTATCAAATGTATTGAAATAAAATTGAATTGGTCAAAAAGTCTATAAATCAATGGTTCATCACAAGAAATCACACCATATTCTTTCTTTTCTCTATGATGTTCATGGATACCACAATAGCTATAGAAAATCAATGATTCTTATTCTTTGTTAAAGCCGATTTAGATTTTCAGCTCTTAGCTCTTGGCTCATCATATCATTTCAAAATATTTATCCCTAAAACAGGAATGATTAGTATCTGCCATTATAATATTTCTTCACACTTGATCTTGAATTTCATTTTTTTTTTTTATCATTTACTTTTATTACATACAATATATGAGTGTTTCAAATATGATAGTCACCATAAAATTTTTCTATGGGTCGTTAGTGAATCATATATTACTTTACATTGTTGAGATAAGGTAGCTGTATTGAGGTATATCTAAACTGAAGTGTATTACACTAAAAGGCATCATTATGTTATTGTATTGCTTTTGTTTACCACTGATGAAGGTAAACAGCATAACTACTTTGATACCCACAATGTATGGACAACAATAAAATACGAACCCAGGAACACCTCCTAGAATGTGCCAAAATATAAAATTATGAAATTCTGTTTTCCAGGTGTACAACTGAGCATCTTCTAGCCTGCAACCAACTTGTTCAAACTGCTTCCTACTGCAATGTACCTGCTTTGATCCAGATTGACCACATATCACAACATGGAAGACAATACACAAACCTCTGAACCATCTAAGGGTAATCCCCAAGCCCAGAATGAGGCCAAAAATGTGTCAAATGAGCCAGCTGAAAATACCAATACCAAAGACACATCTGAGAATCATGAAAGTGACATTGTAGGAACACAATCAAATACCTCAAAATCTGAAAAACTAAAACATAAATCAGAAAATGATGGAACACTTTCACGAAAAACACCAAGATCAGAAAGTAAAAGTATTAAAGATGACACCACAACACATACAGACAATATGGATCGAAACATATCTAATTCAAAGACTAATCACAAAAACAGAGATTCAACTGAAAATTCAGCAACACATCTTCCTGATCTTACAAACCAGGACACTGATGATGCTTCTTATTATGAATCTTCAGAACCAAAAACCCCAAGAAACACTAACATAGCACGCAGCCCTAGAGAGCTGCCAGTATTAGAGCCAAACAGAGCTCAGATAGCTGCCATACCATCCCCACCTTACCATATACAGAAAGAATGGTCCATGATGTCCCTGAATCGTGAAATTCAAAGATGTAGAAATCCTCCAAAAGCCATGAAACTGACAACAGTCACTATGTCAGCTAGGTAAACATATCTCAAATTGCATCCCAATAACGTATAAATCATACATCGAATTTCACATGAAGTATGTCATTTAAAAGTTTAACCTAAATATCTAAGACTTTCATTACCACATGAAACTTTAGTTGATATGCATTTTTGTACAATGTGTTTTGGCATAATGCTCTCACCCTATGGAAATTATTACAATTTTTAATAAACTCAAAGTTTCAATAGCATGACACCCATCAGTCCAAAAGAGTTTAAAAAATATAATGATTAAACACTACTGTTTCTTTAAACTATGATAATGTTACATTATTCAGGCAAGCCAAAACAAATGGTAGAGCCAGTGCTAGTCACTATGTGGAGATGCCTCCAAAGCCAGAGAAGGTGATCAAATGGAATGAGGCAACAGATGCAAGGCCCCCACTCAGGATAGATATGGATGGACCTGACCCTGTCACATACTCTCCACGTAATGCACCGCTGAATGAGACCAACTCACCGAAATATACATTTGGAAGCAAGCCTTATACAGATAAACGTAAGGATATTATATTATGCAAACTTTAGGCTTGTCTTAGAGCAATGGATGGCATTCTATAATTCTATTAATTGGTCAATTAACAGTCCATTCTGAATTGTTTATCATTTCATCAATGATGGTTGGGTAGAGTAGTATAGACCTCAACTCCTAGAATGTACACAGCATGATGTCCCTATCAAAAAATATTTTTGACTGTGCTATATGCTATATTCATACAGCATAATTCTATATTCAAACAGTATATCGAATCATATACTATGAATCTCTATCAATCTAGCATCATTCTCAATAATCTCAATATATTTAAATTCAATGCAACAAGAAACATTTTTTAAACAGCATTGCACTCTCGAAATGATATGACATAATAAAGTTATCTACAAATGAAGTATTATACTATTTATACAGCATATGGTGGAGGAAGAACATCATGGGCAAAGCAATGGTTCCAAAGCTCTCACCCCTACCACCAAAAGGCAGACTTTTACTCAGAGAGAACATGGCCCACACCTGCTCACTACAAAAAGCAACCTCTACTAGGTGTGAGACAACCTACATCTTTGACCTACCCAGCCTTTACATTTGGACTGAAGCTCAATGGAAAAGGCATGGCCAAGAAAGGTAAGTGCTAAGTGCTCAAATGGCATATTCAGGGTTTTTGATCCTACAAAATGAGAACTTTTTCTGAAAATATTGTACATTGTATATCCAAGCAAGCAGTTTCTTTATCACTATAATACATATCATGTAAGACACTTGTATGTTTTCTCTTATAGGAGCAGGAAGGGAACCAGCCCCAAATGACTATAACCGAGACAATGCAGATAACCTGACCATGAACCGAGCCCCAACACTTTCACATAGTTTCCGCCATGGGGGTACTGTCCTTTGGCACAATACAGGTATATACATACAACCCTCCCGCAATCCCCCTAAGTGATCTTCAATAGTCTTGTAATTAACCTGTAATTTGGCTTGCAAAGATAAACCCGTGTGATAAACACAAGTCATGTAACCCCTTTCACCTCCTTTTAATTATGTATTTACCATTACTCAGTACATAGCAAATATTATGGACTAAGTAAAATTACTTTTTGGCAATATTGACCTTTTCCATGAAGAGGGATTATATAGTAATTGCATTTCACTCAATGTTATGACAATTCTGTGAAACATAATCACAATATATTGTTCTCATCAGTTTCAAAATTTTGTTTCATATTTTTGTTGTTCCACTATTTTGTTTTAAATTCCATTTTCACATTTTGTTTCCCATTTCATTGTTTTACTTTTACACATATTTGACTTTCACATTTCCAGAAACAACTCCAGGTCCAGGGGCATACGATCCAGGTCTCCCAGACAAATCCAGTAGACGTAACTTCACAATTCGAGGAAACAGGGGCCAAGCAACTGGGGTTTTGGGGCCTTATGCATCTGTTTAAAGCTCACGTAGAGAGTAAAGGGAATGCCGCATGTAAATTAAGAGCTTGGGAGCATCACAATCATTAATGAATAAATGTGACATCTCAATAACATTTAGGATTTAATGACAAAGAAAGGAACAATCTCCATGACACAAGAGTAGCATATCACAACACTAGAGACTAGCACCAGCTGTAAATGAGCACCATCTATTTGGTAACATAAAAGCAATAACATAGGGATATAACAAAAAAACTTAAACTTTTGATAGACTGCTGTATTCACAGTGCATTTACACAGGTACGAGTATATCAATTAACAGCAAGGATAAACTTTCAAAAAGAAGTTTCAATATTTTTTCTTTCAAACACACTGAAGCCATGGAGATTAGAGAATCATTCTGTGAATCAAATACTCAAATCTCAAATCATACATATTAAAAAACTGCCAAATGTCAACACTCAAAAAACGCTCTCATTATCAAAGGGTATCATCATACATGTCTTACCAAACAAGTATTACTTTATCCAAATAAAAAAGGAAATTGAAAGGATTTACCTTCGGTATTCAGTCATTGCTATAAGTGTAGTTAGATTTTAAATCAGTTAAAACTGGTTCCAGTATTAAATAGTTTCAGCAATTACTTTATATTTTAATAGTAAATATTTTTGATAAATATTTGATGCTTTCAAACAATAATGTATGTAACACATATGCGAGAAACTAAAATAAATATTTAGTGCAGTGTAAAATGAAATCTGCTCAACGTTGTTCTTGGAATTTGTAAAATGATAATTTTTTCAATGTCTTGCCCAGGGAAGCAACAGGTAATAGAAAGGATGATCATAAAAGATGGCAGTGTAAACAATCTGTTTTTAATATATACCTTTATTGAAACAATATATATTCCATGTCCTTCTGCATCAGCCTGGAAAATATCAACCAAATCTGACAACTGGTATTTGAGTTAACAAATATTACATTTTTACTAAAAATGGCTATTTTTAACTGAATGGCCATAATGGTAATTTCTTCATGAGTAGAAGTTCTATGCCCAAAAGGTATCGGCCTATAAAATTGTAACCAAATCTGTCCACCAGTAATTGAGTTATCATGTGGACAGACATAAGGACAAACAGATGGTTGGCTTCTCCATATCCCTACTAAAACTACGTTACGTGAGATAATTATATAAAAGTCATTTAAGGTTTTGAAAGGGCATCAATTCCTTTAGTGTATACATAAGAACAATTGAACATTTGTTACATACTTGTAGAAGTAGAGGTAGAAAGTGAGTTTGATAAAATGGAAATATTGAACAAAGAAAAAAAAATCTATCAAAAACTAACATGCATATATATTATATAGCTTTAACTATCAGCATGCATTAATAATATTACAAAAACAGATGTTGTTCAAATCAGATATTTACTGGATCACCAGCAATTCAACATATATTGCACTGGATATTATGTTTTGCATAAACCCCTATTACAATAAAAAGGCACAGGTTTTCCTATAAATAGAATATTTCAGCTATGAAGTTTCTTCAGAAATAAGAATTAGTAGCTATTCTATGGTCATGTTAGTACCCTTAACTAACACTTACTGTTAGCCAAATGGTTAGCGCAGGAAAGAGCATATGCTCTAGCTATTCCTAAGTTTCAGTCATGAACACATATTTAGATCATGTTGCATGAGTCCTTTAAAATAAAACTAATATTCAATCCAAAACAGTGGAGACCTTCTTCTAGTTGGCACATTTTTATGAGTTGAACAGATGGAGATATTTGATGACTGGTCAAAAATGGGTACTCCTGATTGGTCCAAAAATGGGTATTCCTGATTGGTCCAAAATGTTGAGTCAATATTCAAGTTGGCACTTCACGTCAGTTTGAAATGTTGAATCAATAGCCTAGTCGCCACATCCTGATTGGTCCAAAAGATGGGTACACTAATCTAGTAGGCACTTCCTGATTGGTCAAAACGCTATTCTATTACGCACTTCATGATTGGTCGAGTGTGACTCTGAGTTCCTCCATGCATTGGTCCAAGAGAGATGTGAGATCCTTGTAGAGTGTGTGGTTGACACCATGAGATACCTTCAATATTGTCTCTGCCTGGAAATATTAATTTTCAAGAATATGTATTAATGACTTCCCATTGGAAAGTATAACACAAAAAATTTAAACTGAATAGTCTGAAATTAAAACTTATCCTATTCATAAAGTCCCATATATTACATGTATTAATTTTATATAATTCATATGTAAAAATATGTTATATATATTAAAATATTACAGTCATGTTACATGTTGAAATATACAATTACCTGCTGGAGATGTTGCAAGGCTGACTTGTTCTGTTTGATGTACAGTTCCAGCTTCCCTAGCTTCATCAAATGCACTCCAATCATTGGGCTGTTGGGAGGGTAGTAAGACCTAACAAGACACATACATCATTTGCCTTTTCATATGAATTTACAGAGTTTTAAAAGATTTATCTTGTTTAACCTAAAAGTAGGATTCAATTATTGGACTGTCACATGAAAGAAGGAAGCATTATATTCTATCTAACCCCCCTATCACACCAAACTAGTTCTTACCCGTTCTTGCCAGTCCTACGAAAACGTCGTCAAACGGGCTCAATCTGGCTGTGGTCGGGAAATATGTCTGAAATAATTAGCTTCTTCGTTCTTAAACAGTCTTCAATACGTCCATCTCGTTCGCAGTTCGTTCAGGTCGCACCACATCGGATTGCAACGTCGTAGAACGTGTCCCTTAGTCTAGAAGGTCAACATGACCTGATTACAGAACGGTATGGTCGTCATCGAATTTTGAATCGATTCAAAATTCTAAAATCACATTCCCGTCTGAAAACGTTCATAAAGTTCGTAAATAGACCTTAGAAAGTTGCAGCTACGTTCATTCCGTTCGCACACAGTTTAAAACCAGTTTTGAAGAACGCAGTGGCAACTTGTTTGGCGTGATAGCTATATTTTTGCTAACTCGTTCATAAGCAGTGTTAAATACGTTCCTAATCAGTTTAAACCCGTTTGCAATTAGTTCTACCTTGTTCTCAACACATCCGCAGACAGTTCAACTTGTTGTTAAAACGTCCCTAGTAGGATTGAAGTACGACGGTTCCGTTCGTAGTATGTCCAGCTCGTCGTTAGTACCTTGTCACTCGTTCTAATTGTAGAACGTGACGACCAAGAGAACATTTTGAGCATTGTCTAAGTTCTAGAGGACCTACCCGTTCGAGTACGTTCGATGAAGTTTGTAAATAGATCCCAAACGGTTCTTAGTAGGTCCAGTCCGTTCGTATAAAGTTGAAGCCCGTTTTCGAGAACGCAGTAAGAACTAGTTTGGTGTGATAGTAGGGTAAGTGAATTAGAGTGTATGCGATGAGATAGATGTCAGCACTATAGTTCTTACATTACAGGTTGTGCCAAAAATCTTGCACTTTCTACAGCCTTGTCCCATTGTTCTAGGTTGATATATCCATCCATGGCAGACATCTGGAGTGTCACCCTGTATACATTGGTCTCGTGCAGAAGCCTCCTGACAAGTGGATCATTGTCAAAGTTTATCAAACTGTCCCAATCTAGAAAAAACAAGGCATTAACATGACAAAATGTCACCACCTAAAAAAATTTGGTCAATTTAAAGCAAGTTGGAAAATACCTTTTGACCTTAAGAAGGTTTGATTTGAACTTCTTAGAACATGTAGATGGTTTTGAAAAAAAAATTCGTCAATTTGAAGCAAGTTGAAAAAATACCTCTTTGACTTTTTTGACATTGAGAAGGTCATTGAAGGTCAATGTCAAATGTAAAGTCAGATTTGAACTTCTGAGAACATGTAGATGATTTTGAAAAAAAATTAAGTAAAGAAGCAAGTTGAAAAAGACCTTTTTGACCTTGAGAAGGTCATTGAAGGTCAAATGTCAAATCTAAAGTCAGATTTGAACTTCTGAGAACATGTAGATGATTTAGAAAAAAATTGAAGTCAGTCTAAACAGTATTTGTTTAGTTATAGGAAGTTGTAAGAAATTGTTACAGACGCCGGACGCCAACCTCCAACCACCAACCGCCGTCGCAAAAAAACGGAGACCATAACAATATGTCACCACTTTTGGTGGTGACATAATAATAAAGAAATCACATTTCTATAGAGGACAAAATACCCTCATAAATGATCTAGTTTGTCCATGGGCTTTCAACTATGAGTTTGTCTACACTCTTGAGATTAAAGTACTTCTTCGATTGAGTATATAACCTAAATAAAAATATGGAATCAGAAAATCATGTAATAACATTGTATATTGGTAAGCACTAACATCCATTCACATTCAAACTTCTATGAAAGATCACCAAAACTTCATTTGAGATTAATGAGATTTTATCAATATTACAATTATGAATCCAATTGTAGTAGTCAGAGAAAGGTGTTACTAGCCAATCAGGATGCAGAGTAATAAATACACCCCATGTAATGAGATAAGACTCAAATTCACCGTTTTAATTAAGGGACCAGTTGCAGAAAAATGGTAAGATGTCAACAAATCACCTTTTAATTGAAATCCGTGGCGTTCTTTTAAGCTTGAAATATAAAAGTATAGTCATGTAACCTCAAAAACAGATCCAAATTATAAATGAAAGAGAAAATTAGTACAGAACTCATTGTGGAGAGTTGATGGTGTAAAGTTGTAAAATCGTAATGTCTTCTTTAGAAAATCATGATTTGTTCACCTTAATCCCAGTTTTTTCAATTTATTTGCAAATTGAAAAAGTTATTTCAATTTCATCACTAAATATCACTTAAGGCTTTAATACACACATGTAACAGATACCACAATTGAATGAAATACCTGGCAAATAAGAGAAATGTTACAAAGTATCTGTACATATTTACTAGAATAATGTTTATGTCTACTTTTTTTTACTTTCCTAGGTATAAAAAAATGTAATACTATCTCTATTGCTGTCACTGATATCTGAAAAGCACTCATTTTTCAATTTTGGACGTGTATATATTTCAATCATTTTATAGTATTTCTATCATATTTCTCACCCTCTTCAAAGATAATAGTTTTTGAAGAAAGTCATTTTCTGTAGACAATTTGCAAACAAAATCTGCTATTGTAACAACTGCAAAATCACATTAATTAGACACAGTTAATGGCAATAAAAGTACCATTTAATGTCCATTAATGAACATCATTTTGTTTTGATCGCATGTTTTAATAATAGTTGAATTAAATCCACATTTTTCAGAAATCTACTTGTTGATGTTTTCTAAATGCTCTTGTGGTCCATAAAGTTACCGTAAACCAAACAAGATTGTAAAAGATACACATTCTATTTTTGAATATGCCCCTTAATGTCATCTCAGGTTTAATTTGTATTATTGGAATATCACCCCAATTTTATGTGTTGTGGATACATTGAGTTCCAAAATTGCAACATACAGCTCTCGATAAACTGGAGTGAGAGGAATGTTTTACAATACATGGACACGTATTAGACTCATTAAATTAAGTAAATTCACTTCAACAAATGAATCACTTCAACTGGTGTGCTCCAAGAGACAACAACATCATCATGAAGGTTCTCATATGCGCTGTTATTCTTCTGCTCGTTTTCGCATCAGTCATTGATGCCAAAAAGAAGAGAGGGAAGAACCCTGTATGCAAGAAAGCTGATATCACTAAACTTGAAGGCACGCTGAATTCTGATTTCACTGAACTTGAGAATACGCTGGTGTCTGATATTGTTGCACTCAAGGTTTTTTTCTTCCGGGAAATTATCAAGCTTGAGGTGAAACTGCTTGCCAAATTTGAAGAACTTAAAGAGCATCAATGCTGTACCAAAGGTAGGGATGGCAATGGTAAAAACTTGAATAAGTATAAAGTATAAATAAGTTTTGTTTTAGTCTAAATGTCATAATTCTTCCAACATCAAAAAGACTTACAAGATGGTTATAAGAATAAAAGTAAGGCTTATGATCAGTTGGAAAAACAATAGGTAAATGACACTTTTTTTTTGTACATGAACGTGAAGAATTATGGTCTTCTATGAATTAGGTAAAGGTATATGAAAAGTAATTAGTACTTAGGTCCCTGGAAAGTGAACTGAGAGTGGACCAGTAATCCCTGGGGTTCAAAATATTACATGCCCACATACAGGTCCCCTTAAAAGTGTACGCCTTCTTTAAAAACTTGAACATTAACGTGTAGAATTATGGTCCTCGATTAGTTCTATTTGTAATGTTTATTTGTCCAACTGCGTATAAAGGTAAATGGAAAATAAATGTAATTAGGTCCCCGGGAACATGAATTGAGAGTGGAACAGTAATCCCGGTGGTCGAAATATTACTTGCTCATGTACAGGTTCTCTTAAAAACGTGTAACTTAGTTCTTTAATATTTGAAAAATCAACATATGAATACAAGGTTCATTTCCTTTTCCAGATGAAATGGCTACTACACCGCCTGCCGAGTGATAGACATCAACATATACCCCATGTAAATCACAATCAATGGACCCTTTGTTCAGGATAACTAATTTAACGTTTTTTTCAATGCATTCTTTCTCATGTGAAAATCAAAAATGTGAAAAATAAATTTCAAAGTGGACTCAAAGCTGTAAGTCATAGTTCTGTTCTCAATAGAGGTCTTTTTCATTTGCATTTTAATATCAATTATCAAAAGTATATAAATTAAGTCTATAGCCCAAAAATGCTTAACCTTCTAATCTTAAGTTAGCTCAGAAAATGAAATGGTTACTCAATACTGTTGTGCATTTCATGTGCAAGTACAATGTCTAATTAAAAAATGAGGAATATCTGATTTGCAAATTTTAGTGATGCAATTAACAGATAGGGCTAATATGCAATAAGAAAATAGAGTGTCATTTGTGGTCTCATATATCAGTGGCGTAGCTACATGTATGCAATGAAGTACAAGCATGCATACAATGTTCACTCAATATAAAATCGAGCTCTCCAGGAATAGCTCTTAATCTTTTTCCAATACTATATTTCAGTTCGTTGTGGAATATGCCAAATTAATAATTGGTGAAATTCATACAATTTCTCATAATCAAGTACATATTTTCTATTAGTGTTCACCATTGTTCAACAGACTCGAAACGTTTTCAGGTCAAAGTACAATGACCAAAATTGTCGTATTTGATATCGTTTTACCAAAGTGGAACCTCTATATTGCTAAATCCAAATATCAGTGACAGTAATAGAGATACATTTTTTATACCTAGGAAAGTAAAAAAGCAGACACATCATACAATGTGTGTCTTATAAACATTATTCAAGTGAATAGTATTATGTACAGATACTTTGTTACATTTCTCTTATTTGCCAGGTATTTCAACGCAAGCCTGTCCTATCTTGTAGAAAAATTTCATGAAATAATTTTTTCAAGCGTGTGTGGTGTGTATTAATGCTTTAAGTGATATGTGATGAAGAAATTGAAATAACTTTTTCAATTTGCAAATATAATGAAACAACAGGATAAAGGCAAATAAATTATGATTTCCTGAAAATACATTTCAATTTTTCCACTTTACACCATCAAATCTCAATAGTGATGGAGTTCTGGACTAATTTTCTCTTTCATTTATAATTTGGATCTGGTTTTGAGGTTGTATGGCTATATTTTTATATTTCAAGCTCACAACTACACCACACCCTTTGAATAAAAAAGTGATGCCTTAACATCTTACCATTTTTCTGCAACCTGTCCGTTCATTTCAACAACTTAGAAAACAGAAAGCAACAGCACATATTAGATGTGACACTTACAATTTCACTGGAGAGTACATTTATTTTGAATTACATGGCAAAATCAATGTATTATGGTTTAGACTCTCATATATAACATTTGAACAATTATCCACGATTTTTACAGAATTCACAATGTTTAAATACAGTAAACATGTGTATTGAAATTTTTTTACCAAGAAAAACATTCAATGTCGGTAGGTGTTCACTGCAGAGAAGGTAATTTATACAGAAGTCAGTATTTCCGGAGGAAAGTTATCCAGTCCATTAGAGACAGGTGTTCACTAGAAAGAGGTTTCACTAAGCCATGTTTTATACAGGGTGGTCAAAAAAACGGAAACCGTGCATTTTCCTCATATCTTTGTCATTTTAAGAAATTACTCCCTGATATTTCACACATTTGTAAACCATTTAATTTCCTACCATTCTACCATATTTCATAACCATCAGACTGATAGTCACAATTTTACAGCACTTTGAACAACATGCTTCAGGTTTGGCCATCATTGCACTGTAGGCAAACCTGCACAGTTGTTAATGATCCAAATGCATTCCTCAGCAGGTATGGCCTGAATGATACAGATGATCTTACTTTTGAGGTCTGCAATTGTCCCGAGGTCATTCTTATACACTCTATCTCTGCCATATCCCCATAGGTAGGGACATTTTGGACAACATGTGCAGGTTTCTCTACAGCGCAATAGTGGCCAAGGGAATGTTCTTTAAAGTGCTGTAACACTGTGACTATCAATCTGATGGTCAAGAAATAAGGTAGGGAGGAAGAAAATTGAATGATGTACAAATGTGCAAAGTTATTTCTCTAAATTACAAAGATATAAGGAAAATGGGGTAAGGGCTTCCAGTTTTTTTGACCACCCATATGTATTGGAAAATTAATTGATATTCTCTGAGTAAATATGTCAAATGAACCCTGATCCCACACTTGCTTGTTAATGAAATGAAATCCAAACATCAAACTTGTAATGTTATACTTGATACAGTCTTGATTATTAGGTCTCTAAATTAAGACTTATCATACCATAGATATCTGTCAAATAATAATTGATTACTTTCGCATCAAAACCATTTCGTCTTAAAATAACACAAAGAATTGATATAGCAAAAAACCTGTAGTACAGCTTAAAGATGGTATATAATCTCCCCCCTAAGTATTTTTAGTAATTACATTTTTATGGACATCAATTAATGTTTTAACCTGAGCCATGTAAATAATCATCAAGCATCATTAGAAAGAAAATTTAAAAGTGTAACACATGAATGTATGATTGAGACTAGCTGGTTTCCCTGGTATTATGATGACAAAAAATGGGCCAATCATGATTAAATCGCTATAATCATGACTATTTCCCACCAATGCCATCATAATAAAAAGGGTGATGAAAAGATTTAAGGTGATATTTGCAGAATACATTATCTCCGAATGAATTAATCCATAGCTTGTCATTGAATTAGAAAGAAATTTGAACATTACAATCAATTTGAAAGAGTTTTGTAAATAAAGAGCCCGAGTGTTTAATAATCTATTATCCTCTTCAATAGGTATGTACAGTAATGGTTAAGGATTGTAATGAAAAACAGTTACCTCTTTGTTTTCGCAAACGTTCAGATTTTGCGATCAACTGCTTGGCCTTCAATGCAGCTTGTTCCTGTTCATCCCAATAGGTGGCAGACAGATCAGCGTTGCATGCTGGGCAACTTAAGGCACCTGAAGAACAAAGCGTTTATTTATTGAACAAAACTTAGCCTAAAACAACTTATTGTCCTGAGAAAAAACAATATGAAACTATTGCTCGCCTTGCATCAAATCCTTTGGGCGACGGAGCAATTACAGACAATCGTGAGGAATCATTCAACAGACCAGGTGAAAAGTTTGACTTTGCACATATAAAAGAGTGATCTATGAAGACAAAAGCTTTAGCATTTATAAAGACTCTCTGTGAGAGAAATAATATAAGTTTGAAAATAATTGATTTTTGATATGATGTTTGAACAGTTATATATATACAGCATGTCAAATAGATAATAGTGTATAAATGGCTGAGGTGTGGTAAAAGGCCATCATATGAAAAGGATAGGTATCGATATGGAGAACTGAATTCAACAATGTTTTTCTCTTAAACCAATCATTGAAAACATTCTGTAAAAAAACATGGTATTTTATGTAATGTTGACTGATTGACAACAATTTAATGTGAAAATTATTTAGAAATACCGATTGAGGTACTTTACTATTACATGTTAATTCTTTAAAGCACTATTAATGGATTCCCATGCGACAGGATAAAAAGGAATATGAACTCCATCAGGATTCTTTTGTCATTCATGATTTTTCATAATATTTGCATCCATTTTATAATCACGGTGGCTGTCTATGTAAATGGAAACCAGAACAATATAAACATAGACCTTTAAATCAGGCTTTGCATAATGGTACTCCCAATACAAGAACAATTAATGCAGGCTGAGAGGATGGAAATTGGATTTCCAGCTCAGATATTTTAATGGTCATGGTACATATCATATTGTTAGTACCTCATTTGAAATACTCAATCCCGTTTGGTTGATGAGCGGTCAACAATATGTATTGTTAGTACCTCAGTGTAAATACTCGCATCTGATTGGTCAATTAGCGGTCAACATTTTTGCCTGTACCTCACCTGTGCATCATGGGATATCATATTTTTGACCACGTATGTTACTGTACTACACTTGTGAATTATGGGGAATATGACGTCACAATGTTTACATTAATTGAAGACGGACATTTTGTAAACGTTGATGAAAGTGATATTTTGACTTTGCTAGACGACGAGTATAGCAAAAATACAAATAGAAACGCAAAATTAACATTAATTTACTACAGAGAGTCTAGCTACCACTGTCTTCTGATTTTCTTAACAAATTATTGCTGGCGTGGTTCGGAGAAAAGATTGTGAAATGAAGCCATGATTGATGACTGTCGTCTATATGTGTATTATTAGTTTCTTCTGACTAACAAAACAATTGTAGACCTCTCCATTCGGTCAACCGTCAAAATCATACACCTCAACTGTAAACCTTGAAACTACTGTTGACCTCGACCTTCGGTCTCTGTCAACAGTAGTTTCTCGGTTTACAGTCTCGGTATACAATTTTGCCGGTTGACCTCTGGAGAGGTCAACAATTGTATACTGTTGACTGCTACTAGATACTGTTGATGAATGAATGAAATGAATTTTTAAATGTTGAATTTTTTTTAATTTTGAAAAAAACTCGACCTCCGGTCTCGGTCAACAGTACTTTCAAGGTTTACAGTATTGGTATACAATTTTGCCAGTTGACCTCAAGAGAGGTCTACAATTGTATACTGTTCAATTTTGACTCTGATTTTCAGGATTCAATTTAGATTTTGGAGTAAACACTATTGTTTAATTCCCTGATGTTTTTTTGTATTTTAAAGCATGACATCACATCACATTGCATAAGGAGAATAATCAATTTTTGTAAGCATACTGTATTTACTTTTAAATTCACTGAATTAATAAACAAGAGGTGACCACTTAATCAATTACCTACTCTCATCCTAATATACCAGATTACATCCATGCTTAAGTTATATACATTGTCAACTTGCCATTAAACCTACTTAAATGAGAAAGACTTATCGACCCATACAATGAATTAAAAATTATCCAAATTACAGTTCTCCCAGAAATTTTTGCATGCTTCTATATTTCACCCTTTTCACAGGGTTTTTGGCAAATTCAATAGAAAATATAATAGCCGCAAAATGTTTCACTTTTAAAATATGTCTCCAATTATTTTCCTATAACAGGTGTCTCAAAAACTTGTCTCATTTCGAAATGGAGGTCTTTTGTTGCCAAAAATGAGTGAAAAGTGAAATGCACTTTCACAATGTGAACCCAGTACCCATGATACTATTCATTTACTACTGTCATATTTACCAGTGTCATTGTCCAACTTTTTATTGAAAATTCCCCCTGTTGGACCATTGACCAGAAACATTACTAGTTTCCCTGATCTTATTGACCAAAAACAACACTATTTTGCCTGGCCTAATTGACCAAGAGTATTTTTTCTCTGGCCTTATTGATCAAACTTATACTTCTCAATGAGACAAGTATTGCAGCTAAAGGTTTTAACATTAATAACTTGTACCTGAGTATACATTGCTGGAATCGAAATATTTCAGAGTAATAGCTTTGTTACAACATCATCAGTTATGTGGACACATAATCTTTCAAACTAACTTTGGAATGCAAGAAGGAAACAAGGAGATATTGAAATTGGATAATTTGAAGATAATGTTAATTTCAATAAAATAAATGACTAAACCGTCACAAAAAGCATTATTATGAAAAACAAAATCTTCATAACTTCAGTATCTACAGTGTGAAATAAGACACTCTATGATTGGTTTTCCATTAGATATTAAATACCAATACATTTCCATGTTCTGTATATTTCAATAGTTACAAAACAAACCTGAACAATAAAAAATAAATTACAGACTTATGGAAAATGAATAGAATGACTTTTGATTTTTACACAAGAATCGCATATCCTCGAATATTGAGAGAAAGGGAGGCAAACACTTGGTATGATCGAAGATGTCATTTCTATGGCAACAGTATATAAGTTAATAACAGTGTGAGGTACCAGTATATGAGATTTTATCATAAAATCTAAATTATCCAGGCATAAAGCTACAATGTAGCTTATATGTAGAGCAGGAAATTCAGTATGAGAGAATTATTCAGATATCCTCAAATATTGTAAGAAAAGATGGGCGAATCAATGTCATTAATTTTGCTGATTTTGAACTTTGCCATAAAATTTGTATCATCAGAGAGTTCTAATCAAGCATCACACAACCTTTGTACAAATGGACGAGGCTTTAAAGCGGCATGGTGGGAGGCCTCACCATTTATTATGAAGTCAAGTCAACAAGGCAGTGTACATAATAATGGACCAAATGTTAATGCGCCATCTAGTGGACCAAACATACAGGAAGCTACCGGCCAAATGGGCCAATCAAGTAATGGTCCTAAAGGAGTATTCCATAAACTGTTAAACGACATAGTTAAGAAATGTTGTCATATTGATGCATACATTGATTTTAACGAAAATCCACATCGAAATGCACATGTTATGGAGCTAAAATGGGAGGAAGAGACATTTGCTATGCCAATTACAAGGAGTCATGTAGAACATGCATTTGAGCCAAATATTCCAAACCTCCTTTTCATACCAGTTTTAGAAACACCAGGTAAAATTTTAGCACTACATTTCAGGTCATCCCTTAGACCTTACTGGTCAAACTCTTCCTTAATTTTGTCTTTTCGTCATTTGAGAGTAAAATAAAAAAGGTAATTTTGTCACATACATTTACAAATATTCAATTTTTATTGAATCGCATTCTTTAAGATAATAAATTGTTTCATGTGGAAATGAAATAAGAATCTGATCAATTATGCAAATTAGTGAAAATATTAAATGCAAAATGCCTAAATGCATTAACATAGGTATTTTGCCAGATAGCTTTGAAATCCTGTAAAATCTCATCTATAACAAGATTTGCACGTCAATCAGCAGGGACAATATCAGTTAATGCAATAAACTTATTATTATTTTGGGACTTACTTGGAGGAAACATAATTGTTTTAATGAAAATGTTGTATATTTTTTATCAGACAATTCCTTTCAAAAACATACATATCTGTGATCCTGTTGATGTGATACCACAACGTAAAATATCATATATCGATGAATGATGTTATTTTCATTTCAATTTCCAATTGGGAATTGGCTTATTTTTGCCCATCCTTTATAAACCAATTTTCAGCAAGAATGAATAAGAGTAAAACATTCAAAACTTTGGATTATACTCATGCTCATACACTACAGTTTATTCAACACATTCCAGGTGCTCTATATGTTGTGAGACAAGACAGTGTTAACAGCCTAGTCATCATACAGATCTTAGAATCAAGCTGGCCTTTACTGGCTCTTGTTGTACTGGCAGCTATGTATGCAGCCATTTTAGTCTGGATATTGGTAAAACTATAATAAACATTTACAGTATATTTAATGATTAAACAACTGAAATACAGGTATAATTCCTGTTAAGTCATATAAATCATGGTCTAATTCATGACCTATTATTTGTTGACCTTGACCTTGACCTGCATGATCACCAGACCTAATATGGTCCTTCAGGAGAATTAACATTTTTCAAGGAAAATTACTACCATATCTAGTATTAATGATCAATTAAGAGTTAAAAAGATTTTTGAAAAATAAAACAATCTTAAGTACCGTATCAAACCATGCATATTTAACTTCATTTTTAAGATCTATTTTACATTATTTTAGGACACTCATAGGAATCCTACAGATTTCCCACATGACTTTCACATTGGATTATGGGAAGGCTTCTGGTGGGCATTCGTCACTATGACAACAGTGGGGTGAGACTTCGTTTTATACTCATACTTACAAAATTCATGTGTGCATATGCACTGGTGATCCACTCGATTACGCTGGTTACCGAAACGGTTCGTTTTGGTAACAAAATGTCGGAACATCCGGAAGGTACGATTTTTCTCGTTTCCTTATTTTACACGTTTTAGGCAGAATTCCCACGACATTTTTTAACACAAACGTGTATCAGTATCATATGTTTAAGAAATTGTACATATTTGCGAACGAATAGTTCAGAAGACAACAGAATCGTCGATTTACTTCCTCACTTAAGTTACATAAACGGTTTGGGTTAAAAGTGCAGATCTTAACTGTTTTTCGAAAAACCGTTTATGTAACTTAAGTGAGGAAGTAAATCGACGATTCTGTTGTCCTCTGAGCTATTTTTTCGCAAACATGTACATTTTCTAAAACATATGATACTGATGCAAGTTGTGAGAAAAAAACGTCGTGGGGATTCTGCCTACAACGCGTGAAATAAGGAAAAAAGAAAAATCGTGCCTTCGACGTTCCGACATTTTGTTACCAAAACGGTTCGTTTTGGTAACCAGCGTAATCGAGTGGATCACCAGTGATATTTTGAAAAATGTATAAAAAACGAGAAAATTCAGTGAAAAAAATTTCTGAATTTTTTCACTGAATTTTCTTGTTTTTTATACACTTTATCAAAACATTCTTCTCACAAGTCTTTTCTAGGCACATAATAGCACTCTTTGTGCAAAACTGGAAGATATAGACAATGTGGGGAAGGAGTGATTCTTGTTTGAAAAATAACATGTGACTCAATAATGGAATGCAGAAAATTTCCCATCATGCACCCTGACCTTAAGGATTTGAGCCCTGGACTCATTGCAATGTAGAATGATCATTCCTTGAAGGTGTTGCTTTCCGAAATGTGCATGAGATGCAGAGCATTGAATGTTTATTTTAGGGGAAAATGTCTGATTTTATACTACTGTATGTTCTTTGTTGAATAACTCACTTCAATAAATGTGCTATTATTTGACATAATAAAACCACAGAAGTCATGGAACATTTTCAAGTCTCATTTATCTAAATAATCTTAAAATAGATTTGCACCAAAGATGGACTATTTTGCGAGTATAGTAGACTATTCCACATGGAATAAATAGACACATTCAATCTCTGCATCCAGGCATAATATTAATCATACTGAATCCCTCACTCCTAGACACAATAATAGGAAAACATTTGGAATCAATGCATGTAAAGAAATAAAACCCATCACGTTGGATTGTCCATCCCAAGGATGTCCATTGATTTTCTGAATGCAAATGTAAAATCCAATTAGAGGTATTCCGGTCTTTATATTACTTTTACCCTTATTTCTATCTATTATTAAAATAAAATAAAAGCACAAGTTCATTCAGTGCAGAATATTTGAACTGTAATAAAAATGCTTGATTATGTTTACCATTATATTGGATGCAGCTTGTATTGTACCAGCATATGTACATTAGCGAGAAGAGACTAAAACAACATTTTCATCAAATGAGTAACTATACTGAGAATAAAAATCGCATCAAACGACAGAATGCTATTACATGGAGTATAGGATATGCCATCTCACTGATTAAAAAAAATTTATTTTATTATACAACATCACGTATTATAGCTGTAAATGCAGGTATAATGGAATAATAAATAGAACAATATATCTTTCATCAATGATTCTTGAATATGTCAGTCTCTCAAACATATTGGTCACGATACAAATTTTTATGACAACATTTTTTATGATTACATTTTGAAGGTTTCCATAGGAATATTTAATTCTGAAAATATATATACAGAGCCTAAGGTCACAAAACCAATTTTCTCTACAAAGCAATACTGAGCGGGGATACCACCCTTATTTTACATGTTTTTTATTAATTATTCTACCCATTTTAATAGCAGTACCCCTCTCAAAATATGCTTAACTTTTCTACCAGAAACACACCCAGGTTCAATACAGTTTATTACCATGCAATGTAACCATATATCAAAACTTCTCTCTAATATACGTGTAATTGCAGTAATAAAATAGCAATATGATCCTGCACTAACTCCAAGTGCATTAAGTGCATCACTACCATGACAACATATAAACAATAATATGATAAACACATGTGGTTTCATCACTTTGAATTGTTTCTTATCTGTATAGAAACAATATAGAAAACATGTAATGAAATCCTGTATATGATATTATAAATCGCCATTCAAACTCAAATATTAAAAAGTTTGGCCTGTGTTATAGTGATCCTTGTCGTAATTGATTATTCTGGGGCAAAAAGTATGGACAGTCAATGGAGCTAAAAATGTCATATTGAATTGTCAATAAAAGTATATTATTTTCTTAAATTCCAATTTATTTTCTTCCTTCCAGGTATGGTGACAGAGTTCCTAAATCAGTGATAGCAAGAATATTTGCATCAGTGTGGATTATTGTAGGCCTGGTTATAATGGGTGTCTTCACTGCAGCTCTAACAACATCATTGAGTGCTGACACTCAAGGCACTGTTGACATTAAGGGAGAACAGGTAAGTGGGTCAATTTGGGATATTATGGGTTTGTTTTCCTTATGATTAATTGTGCTCTTCAAATGTTTCTATCTACGTTTTGAAATATTGTAATTGTATGGTCTATATATTGTAGCACTTATCTGTGGTAGATGAAACGAATTGCTTTAATTTTGGCAATAAGATTCTTTTTTCAAGTTTTCATCTTGCTTATCCTCGCTGTCCTTGATGGTGATCAAAAGACTCGGTTTGGAGAACAGTCTACACCACTAAAAAAATGTTTATGAAAAGTATAGAAATAACAACCAAATCAAATTATGGATATTCAAAAGAGGACATTTAAATCTACAAGATGTAAAAATATCAAAATTGTCCGAAGCAGGTGTAACATGAAGTAGACTGATGAACTTTGTTCTCTAAATTGAGACTAGTCTTTTAAAGTTAGGAGTACCACAAGGTTTACATAACTTATTCATATTCAATATTTTCTAGATTTATTGCATTCATAGGGCAATCAAAAATTGACTTTTTGTTTAAAAATTGATGATCTGGAGGTTTTAAAGTTGATTGATTGAATTCTCGATTTGAATGTTAATTAATTAAATTGACAGGTAGGTGTTATTAAAGGAACAAGTCTTCACACCTTAGCAGAACAACTGGGAGCTGATCCAGAATGTAAGACACAATTTCTTCATAAAAATTCCTTAATCGGTAACTGAATATGAACATTGTTTTCTGGGGGTCATTAACAGAAACTTTGTTAAGTTAAGAATTCGTAAAGTCAGTTTTTCTCTAACTGTGACATCATTATATCCATGGTTACAACATCGATTTATGAATTCGTAACTTTACAAAGTTTCTGTTAATGACCACCTGGTTATTTAATCCAAGTTCAGGTTGAGATAAATCATAGATGATCACATTTACCATGATTGATTTTCAATCAATGAAAATGTCGTACCTTGGTAATCAAAGATGAGATGATAGAAACTACTAAGTAGAAACTACTAAGTGGAACATCTCTGTAAGTGGAACACCTCACAAGTGGAACAGTCTCAAGGGTGTTCCACTTACACAGATTCTACTATAATCAATATATACATATAACCGGTGACTTGTATCCCATGGAAAATGCACATTTTCTTTACCTAAAACTACAATACTTAGCTATATTCTAAATACATGTACTCTCTTACTCATATGAAATAAAGTATGATAAACCCAGATGTACAACTCTACTATCTTTTTCCAACTCCAGTGCTTCTCTATCTCTGATGCTACTTAAATGAGAGATATCAGGTTGTGGTTAATGAAATCACTTCTACATCTCGTTTTTAGTGTTTGAGTCCCTACATGATATAAAACGGGCATTAGAGGCTGGAAATGGTGGAATAACAAAGGCTCTGGTTGACAGCTACATGTTCCAAGAAGTATGTATATTAAAATGCAACAGTTGTCTTTAACACAGAGGTTATACCTTGGGAGGGATTGTATATTAGGTTAATCCTAATTAAAAATCATGTCATGAACAGTATAATATAAATAAAATACCAATTATTGCAAATACTTAATAATCCAAGAGTCCAAAAGAATAAGGAACTAGACATCCACGCTTTTGAAGAAGAAGCTAAAATACAAGTTTATACCCATATAGCTAACAAATTTTTTGATCAAAAAGTCCAAATGAATATTGCAGAACAACAATGAACACACATTGATACGCTAGGACCTGACAAAATATATAACAATTGTAAAAGCACTATCATAAATACAATGTAAATTCCAGGATGAAATGAGTGACTTGCTAGACATCCAAGGAATTGTTGAACACCCTGGTATGCATGGAATACTAATGCAGACAATTAACATGACACAGGAATTGGTGGAATGCATATTAACAGTTAACTCTAAAAACAAGGCAGATGTTTACCACAAGCTGAATGACTACAAGAGTAGAGAGTCTTTTAAGGTAAAATGTTATCATCGTATAGACACTCTTTTAAATGTAATTATATTTCCTTTCTTCAATATTTGTATACATGCTGGTACAATAAAGATATGTGAGAATGGTTTCCTGTCTTTGCTATAGTTCGATTTTGGATTAGTGCCTGGAATCGTCGTTCATTTGCAATTGCTTGTTTGAATGTAATCACTCACTATTTAGTAGGATTAAGTTCTCTTTCTAAGGTCTCTTTCTTTGAGTACCATTTGTTTCTTCATTCTGATACTTCTTCTCTTTCTTGTTTGCTAATTAATTACTCAGAATGCATTTGGATCTACCATACTTCAAATCGTGGAATAGTTGCAGGTACTATTCATATTAAATGAGTTGCCCATAAAATAGTAGGTTAATCTGGTAGCTAACAGCTGAAAGTTGCATTCCCATGAATACAAGCTTAGACTTAAAAACATTGTTGCCACAATTTACCATATTGGCATTCAGTCCAAAAGGTAACTAAGTTCATTGCAAAGAGTGAAAAGTGATTGCCATTGCCATTGGTAATCAGGCAACTGACAGTTTCAAACCTCGATGAATCAATTAACAATACATTAGAACCTACTAAGCAAACACCTCTCAACCACCACTTTGGAACATTGACTTCTTTATTAAAAATTCCTGGATACCTTCCTATAGTAAACACTTATGTGGTTCCAATGCTGTTCAATATCACAAGTTTTACTGTATAGTATATTTATGTAGTCATTTCTTACACTTCTAGCAAGAAAAGGGAAGAGAGGGGCCAAAGACTACAGCCAGGTTACTTGGTTTTGAGACAACATGGATGCTTGTAGCATTAGGTGTCTGGCTAGCACTATTTTGCGGAATCCTAATATGGGAGATGACTTGCTGGCGGACATATAAACGCAAGGTTTCTGGCAATTTGGGTGGCCCACCGGGCATAACGACTGTTCAACCAGGTATACAAGATACACCACCATATTTATGTCAGCACAAGTCAATTCATTGAATTCAATAAATACTTATACAAAAGCTTTAATCAAGTTGGAATTGCCAGAGAATGAAGGCCATGGATGTACATCAGTGTAAAAAAGCACCCATTACTTATTGATCACCCCTTATATAACTTAATTAATACTAGAGAAATGTATTATAAAATTAAGTATTGTAATTGGTACTTTTAATGTTACACCTTATGTATTTTATTTATGTTTGTTTATTTCAACCTTTAATGATAACATAAATTATTTTAGAATATAATGTGTGATAAAAGGCAATCATTGAACTTGTCTATTCTCTTTTATGGTTAATAAGATATGTCGCTCTTCAAGAAACATGAACATTGCGATTGGTCAAAACAATAAACATCTGATAAAGAATTCTATCATATTCACAGAACCCCTCGAGATACTTTGTAAAAGTTAAGAGCTCAATTAATTCATTCTTTCTAGCATGTTACATTCAGTGTACACACGCTCTTAATAATTTGATTCACTGCATTATTATTATGAGTCCTGCAACCACTTGCATTTTCATGACTCCTATTAATTAGTACGTTATCATATGTTTTTATATGAACAGTTTCAGTGTTTGAGGAGCATATAAAAGGAGGTGGTGAGACAATAGAAGATTCATCTAGACTGTGCCTGCGATGTAAAGCTCACATGGACTGTAAACCAGTGCACTCTGTTATACCCTGTAGGAGTAAATCATGTACGGATTAAATGAAAATCTTCATTATTAGAAGGGTGAGGAGGAGATACAGGGTGGTACTAAAATTCAAAACTTTTAATTTTGGAATAACTCTGAATTGTGGTATTTTTCTGTGTAAATAGCATCAATGGTATTGTGATTTGGTGATTACTTGATTACATTTTTGGATTGCTTTCATACATATTATCAATAGCAAAGTACAATCTATCTGGCAAACTTTATAAATTGTAAATAGTGATGAAACCATTGCTTCGTGCATGAAATCACACATTATTAATACTTTTTCTGGTGTTTATCTACTCATATAAAGTTGCAACACCATATATGGAACGCAATGATAGGAGGTCTTACGAAAACAGCAAAAAGGAATGGAAAAATATGAAATCCAAATTGTTTTGTTAAGTAGAACAATCAAATCTCATTGCCATGGAACTTTGAGTATTTTAAATTTTTTGGGCAAAATACATTTGAATTTCAGAGTATATGTCCAATGTATTGATAAGAACCCTATCTTTCATTTGAAACCAACAACAGCTCAAACGGACCACATCAAAGCTTACAATAGATTGTCAAAAAATATTTTTGATTTGTCAAGCTTCTTATATCAAGTTTTTATCAATGTCATTGAAAGATGGCAAAGTTGTTTGTGTTACATGATACATTCATTTTTATAAAAGTGAGCCATCTTTTAAATCAACAGTTATTTAAAACATGCACTTTGTTTAAAATGTTCACGCACTTCTTATGATCTCTGAACTTCAAATGCTTTTTTCTATGTGAGTTATTTTTTCTTGGTTCAATATTAAAGCAAATCAAACTTTGTGTCATAATTGAGCGAGTGTGTAAGTAACAAATTGTTTCAATGATTATTTTTTCATCTAAATTAAGTACAAGTATAGTGGGCCTTTAATCAAAGACACACAATACTGCAATGTTGCCATTTACAGTTTGGATGCCTAGATCTATGATGTGGGTGGGGCCTTTGTTAAAACAAAAAGTATTGGGTGTATGTTTTATCAGAGAAGATACATGTATAAGAATAAGAACTTCCCTGCTGACTATTATGCCTTCACAAAATCTAAAGTGCCTTACCTTGTGTAGTAATAGGTACCTCACAGTTCAGCCCTGGGCACTTGCATGCCAGCATCTTTCCATCCTGAAACAGACATTCCAGCAGTAAATGCTACATCCTGATTGGTTTATAATATGTATGCAGTATATGGAACTTTAGTGCATGAGGGTGAATGATTGAAGTGGTTCAGGGAAGAAGTAAGAAACTGATTTAACGAGGCTCAAGAAAAAATGAAGTCTCAAAAATCAAGGTGATTCAAATTTTTGTATCAGGTTTGTGTCCCAGAGACAGAGTTTATAAGCATATCACAATATGTTAAATATAAACTTGTTGCTGAAGTTGTAAAGATATGGGAAATGTAACATCATGGGATACAAAAGTAACTAGATTCTGCATACATGTACTAGTCATGCTTTTCAATTTGCATGTGTGTCTATAAAGTTCAGTGTGATCCATTTATTGTTTTTTATTCATAATTTATCATTATAAAAATCTATGGTTTGTATATTAATAATTATATATTTGTATGAAATGAAACAATACTATATACGAGGGTATATCATAAAGTTCTCATAATATCTCTCTAATTTTTTTATTTTTCAATATATTCTGATGAATTTTTCACAGAATGTGTAGTATAGAATGCTGTATTAATCTATAAAAAATATTTGGTATAACAGAAATATTATTTAAGAAATGGTTGCCATAGTAACCCAAAATCAAGGCACCCGGGGCAAATAAAAAATTGTCAAATATTCCAAGGAAAGTCTATTTTCCCCCTTTAGTTTATCTTAAATATGTTTAGACCACAAATAGGCGGGTAATTATGTTGATATCTTTGCAACATATTTGTTTTAGATCATCTTTAGTATGATCAAAGGACTTTTCGAACTTAACCAAACTTTTTGTCAGTATGAATTTTATTTTTCTGATGATCTCTGCATCTATGCATTATCTTACTCTGTCATCTCTGATCATTAAGCTTTGATTCCCAGAGTCTGGTATTACATCTAATGAAGCATGTAAGCATCCCCTAAGACATCACTTGATCGATTTATTTTATAGTAAAAGCATTTAACAACATATTTAACATAACATTTTAATGTGTTAATTTATGAGCGTTTATTATAAATGTAAACATGGTTAATTAAGCTCATTTTCTCAATTATTTTTATTTGTCTGTTATACCAAATATTTTTTGATAGATTAATACAGTGTTCTATACTGCAGATTTCATGAAAATTTCATTAGAATATATTGAAAAATAAAAAAATTAGAGCGATATTATGAGAACTTTATGATATGCCCTCGTATATGCTAGCCCATATGGGTATGAATGTACAATAAAGTCTTTGTTTGATTTTGAATTTTCACAATAAATTTACAATGGGGTATTAACATGACAAAATATCACCACCCCCAAATGGTTATAAAAGTGCTCCAGACACCGACACTGACTGTCTACATAAACCCCCAAGCACTAGTCACAAAAAGTAGAAAATGGCCCACATTGTGCTGCCTTCTTTGGACCCCCTGAACCTCCCTGGCTACAGGCCTTTGCATGTACATTAAGGTGAAAAAATCTCCTGAGTAAGAGATTTATTCTTAAGACTAAAAGAAAGGCCACTCTCAACTCCAGTTTTCTTGAAATACTTGCCACTGGTCCAGTGACCAGAAACACGACTATTTTTTTCTGCCCCCAAGAATGCCATTATCATATGCGTTGAAGTGTGAACAAATACAGTATACTTACCAAATCTTTATCTCGGCATCTTGGGCATGTACAGTCAAAATAGTAACTAGACTTAAGATATCTCTGTCTCTCAGCACTTGGACCTAATTGTTCTATGTAACTGATCAAGATCTGAAAATAGAAACATGGGAATGGTGACAGATCTCCCCACAGGACCAAACATAACTACCCTCCATTTGGTCTAGCTGTCTATTAGGGTAAGGATACATGTACTAATATTGTCTGCTCTCTTAATTTTTTGAACAATAGTAAGAAATGTATTCAAAAACTAAAAATGTTATTGTTTTAAAGTTTTATTTAAAATACTCTTGCAGTACTCATATTATGAAAAAGATTTTGAGGAATTCTTTTTTAAAGTCAATTTATTTATTTCTATGTAATCAAATAGAAAGCTAAAATAAGAATCAAAAATAGAAGTCTGATATTGGTTAATTATCTAAGCTTGTGCAACAGACTGCTACATCACACATACCTCTTCATCAGCATCTATATCTGTAGTTGACCGAACAGTTAATTGTTTGCCAGAAAATACAGCTACAGCATTTGGCAGACAGGAGTGGTTGAGTCGAGACCCACTGAAACAGTTTTAATACCAATATTCAATCTATAAATATGTTTACTGGTTATAACTAAATTGATCATGTCATTCATTGACATGAAGGACTCAATAAAAGTCATGTACAGTATTTAATTTGCATTAATCAGTGATTTTCTTGGAAGAATGTCTTTTTCATTTAATTCTATAATACAAATTGATCATAAAGATTTTCTTATTCATCTGGGGATAAGAACATTCTTGAAAATATGAATACAAATCCCTTACTTCATGTATATTCCAACTCCAATAGCTTGCATTTCCCCATCACAAATCGTAAAGCTGTTAATGCACATCTGGAAAAATAAAAAAATGATTTTTATTAAAATTTGATTTTAAGAGTTTGGAAATTACTTTCCATCCACAGTAAAACCTGGCTTATTGAACATCTTTCTCTAGTTAACACCTGTGTTTAGTGAACACCACTTCAAGGCACTATTTACATTGATCATGTATAAAATCCCCTCTCTGTAGCGAACACCTACCTACAGTGAACACTTTTTACAAGTACAAGTACAAGTCATGAAAAGTGAAATGAATGAAACAACTATTCTAGGTCTGAGTTAAAATCTAATGTAATAACGTGGTCACATTTTGTCCGATTTTCAGTACCAGAACAAAATACTCATTGGCCGGGCAATGGTACTCAAAGCGGAGCAAATGTAATTGTGGCCTAAGATAAAAACAGATTCAACCCTTACTTTTCCAAATAAATCTAGAACATCTGCAAGTGGTGGAAGTTCAAACTTCTTCCCATCTATGAATTTGGACAGTGTGTAACAGATCTTTGCAAATTCCTCATTTCGTTTTACATCTTCTTTGATTTCACTAGCATCTAAAAACATAAATATCAAAATAAAGGGATATTATGCCCAATACATGTAAAATACACAATACACAAATTGTGAAAATCTCAGGGATAATATCTGTCATTTAACATTGAATCTTCTTTTGTGTGAAAACGATTATGTATTTAAATAGGTTATCCAAGAGTATTATTGAAGCAAAATTACATACATGTACATGTACACGATATCCAATATAACATTATAATGACAACCAACCTTGCCGTGATCTGATAAGTCCCTGATATTTCAATATATGACCCTGTTACTGGAGTTTGTCACCAAAATCCTTTAAAGATTGCTAATTCAATTGTAGCTATAGAAATCATCATCTCATAATAAAAGAACTTCATGAAAGCTTCTGGTAATGGACCCCTGATTAGTTCAAAATTAAATACAGATCAAACTGAAGCTAGAATTTATTCAAACACATATTTTAGTACTTTATAGAATAATGTACAAGTATGTATAGAATGTAACTTACGGGACATTAGATCTTTAAGACGAGTCTCTGTATTTCCATTGATTCCAACATCCTTGGGGTTATTAATCTAAAACATAATTTTTAAAAACAAATTAAAGGGGAGTTTAGAGAGTCATTTTTACAATCGAAAAATATTTTCTTAAACTGGACAACTATTAAGGAGTTCGCTTCTTTTGGCAAAAATCAACAATCTGCAATAAGCAAAAAAATTTAGTTTAATATGTAGTTTAATAAGTCATTCTTAATTAAATACATGTATAATACATAGAGCATTTTTTATATAAATATTAAACAAAAAACAATGTACCTTGAACTTTTGAATGAGTTTGAAAAGCAGTCGCACGCTATCAGTGGGTACTTTAGGAGCACAATTCTTCAGTAATGGACACTCCTCTTTATGAAGTTTCCAATTCTTTTTCTACAAAACAGTGTTTAATGTTATAAAGAAAAAGTGAACTGTAGATACTGATGTGTTCAGATTTGGCAAAAAGGTTAATTAAAATAACGTTATATGAATTTATTTATTTCTCACTTCAAAAAGGGCTTTCAATAGATTGAATGCCCATGTACTGTATACTACAAAAATTACTTTCTTTGAACATAAAACATCTAGATAGACTAACCCTGTAATATATTAATTAACTTTTACCTGACATTTTGTCCCACAGTAATATAACATCTTACATGCTGTACATCTGAGCAGTTTATCACACCTGTAATAGGAAAAAAGATTTTCATTCTTAATACTTCTTTGGGTCTGTGGTATTTGATAGTCCCCTTCTCATCAGTGTGTTACTGTTCTAGTACTAGGAGGCCCTAATTTAAGCCCCTAATTTTCTAATTTAGTCAATATTATCCGCTCTTCCTCACACATTTCTTCCCTCCAGGAAGGGTTTAATTACCATACCAGAGACCTAGTCTCAGCAGGGACCAAGACTGAACTTGCTATATTATATATTATATATGACGTCATTATTTTGGAGTTTTGCTACGTCTTAAATTTCATTGTTCAAAGAAATGAGCACAATGCTTGACAGAAGGTACAAGTTAAATGCAGTACAAAGGTCATATTTTGCGATGGTCATTTTTTAGAATTTATTTTATTTCTTTTACAATGTTTTTCATGTCTGTTCTTCTCATTTTCGAGATAAGATATACATGTATTATTAGAAAACAGTGACAGCATCTGCATCTATACAATAAGAGACAATATAATATAATAAATATTCTTTTAATGAACTTTTATTACACTCTCAACAAGTTCTTGTGTTCCTGTATTATGTTCATTGTTCAGTTCAAGGAAAATAGAAATGAAGCATCTAAATGATGCTAAATTGGCTGTTATCCATTCTGATACTCATAGAATCTTTCTGTTTCGCCCAAAACATCTCAGGGCTGAGAAGATATGAGATGTCATGGTTTTCATGATGACTCTTATGAAATTTGAGTTTTTCCAAATCATCGTTAGCACTATGATTGAGCACTTAATTAAATTATTAGACTGAAAGTAGGGCAATTCTTTTGACTTCCAGTTTTGGTCATGATCATCAAGTTGTGTATAGTTCACCTTATTTTGTAGCTTCAGTTGACTCTCAATTCTCTAAGCTTTATCTTGATACTTAAAACCATTGCCAGAATCACTTGCAAACTGTAGATATTGAGTTTGAAGCACATTTTCTTACTTTTTGGGCCAAGTTTAAAAACAATATTTATAGATTTTTTTCTAAATTTCTATTATATTAGATATTTGATAGTTGCTGATGGTGCTGACTGTGCATTATTAGAATGATTCTACTTTCTTGAGTCTCGAGACAATAATTTGGCCAGAAATCATTGAATTTCAGGCCTATACCAAGCTTTTGCAAAGGGGGTTTCACATTTCAAAATATTCAAGGGTGGCTCACTCGAATGCCCCAAAAATCCCCCTGGCTATGGACCTGCTTTGGAGTGTGTATTCTTAAAAATTTTGATGTTTGCAAATAATCGTATTCAAATTATTTTGTAATTGAAACAATATTCATGGGAATAGTTATTGAACTGAAATCAAATCTTAACAATGTCCTAAGTGAGATATTGCATAATTTCGTCATACCAGACAAAATTACCCAAATGTTTTTAGAAAATTCTGTTCATAAATAGCAAGCGATCAGAAGCACAGGTGAAAACTTATGAATATAATAGCAACTTCAGCGACTTGGGCTTGGGAGAAGGTATGATTCTACTGTAATATAGATGATGGTAATGACTGCGGTTATGATTATATACTGGTAAGTGGTAGAGTACATAGGGGCATTCTTGGCCATGGGTCATTCCCGGACAAACCCTTGGTATCAGGTGAAAATCCAGTATAGAAAAAAAGAATCCAGGGCTTTGATAGCCCAATGGTTAGACTAGTATGTATCCAACAGACCGAATATAAATTTGGTCTGAATTTACATTTAGACCATGGGCTCTACTACCTGATAGATTGTCCGATAATCCCATATGTCCCAAAATACCCAAGTCGAATTCATTTTAGAAAAATTTGGTCTTACATTTCGAGGCACTCATCACACCGTTGTTCCCTTTCACTTTGCATTAGAACATGGACAAAGGGATCTTCGGTAAGAACAACACTTCCTTTGTGGTATAACATCTCAAAATTTCTGCAAATTACACATGAAATGAGGACCTTCTATTTTTACTTTTTTTTTCAAACAGCCGCTCTGCTGGATTACGCCCTATTTCGTGACTAGACTATATGGATATAGATACATTTACTCTGATATCATTTGTATTTCACGTATTTTACTACCAATGAAAAACACATGAGACAAACATTTCAAACCAATCGTTTCTGTTATTGTAGACAAAATACAATGAATTTCCAAGTAAGCTAAAAATATTTTTAGTGACAATTTGTGACATTATTGTCGCGTTCATTATTGAAAGACCGAAAAATTTTCCGGGTACACAAAAGGTAGTATTTAGCTTACAACATCTTTGAAAATTGATGAAGTAATAGTATTTTATAATATTTCAACAAACAAAGCATAATAATGTATGATTTTAGTAAGCTTATACCTTACTGTGAGACATTTTGTGAAATAAATTGAATTTTTAACATATTATCGCCCACTTTGACTTGAAGAAATGAAGAAAAATCTGTCAATGACTAAACTAAAGTGATATAAGCATTAAGCCTTTTGTTTTTTACAATGGCTTTCTCTGTTTTCTGGCCTTGCGTAAAATATGTATCCGCTTATGTACTTCTTATAATTGTGCCTTTCCTCCATTCCTTCTAGTTGAAAGCCCATGCTATAGGGGAGTAGCCTTGTAGAAGGCTTAGCATTTGTTGATTTTAAAAATCAACAAATGCTAAGCCTTCTACAAGGCTAGAGGGGAGAAGCATCGAACTTTGACATATGGTGTTACTTCGCCATGGGGGTACCAGGCCTGTCAACTGTCCCGCAATTTGCGTATTTGTCACGCATTTGCTGAAGAATTTGAAGACACGCCAGTTATTTTTGCGTGACATAAAATGTCACGCAAATACGCATTTTACCTGGTAATTGTCAAGCAAAAATATTTCTGTAGAAAAAATTCTAAAAAAGTTCGTCTACACAGCAAAAATACGAACGCCGAAAAAAAACGTACGCATTTCGTTCGGACTTTTCACGGGAATTACGTATATGTCACGCATTCCGTTCGAAATTTTTCATACCTACCCCCCCTCCGTTGATGGATGTTTGAAACGGGAGCGTAGCGAGAGCGAAAAATTTGAGGTGTTCAAAATTTGGCAAGATGTAATAAAATTTAAACCAAGGTGTTCACAATTTGGATCAAGGTGTTCAGATTTGGACCAAGGTATCCACATTTTGAGGGGAGGTGTTCAACATTTCCAAGTCACTCATGTTAGGTGTTCCCAAGTTGACAGGCCTGGGGTACAGTACTTCAACCATGGGGTAACTTCGACCATTGTCAATAATTTATATTTACGGGGTCAGCCATCTTGGATAAGATTTCGGAAGTTGGAGATTTTGATTTATTCTTTTAAATTTTCAAAAAACAGACATGGTAAACTGTGTGAATCAGAAATATAAGCCAATGTTGAAATAGCCCCATGGTTGAAATAGCTCTAGCTTTGGTTATAGACTCCAGTATTTTTTTGCATACTTCAGTATAAAGAGAGTGTGTATCAGTTAGTCAGAAAAATTAGGAATATGTTGTCCATCGTAATAAAATTGATGTTTTGGGAAGATCTCTGAAACCGTATATTCAAATTTCCAAACATTCAAACTGAACCAAACATTAGAGCCTTTTTGGAATTTATTTCATTCAATGAAAACAGATTAAAAAAAGTTGCCTTATCACTGGTCTATTTCCTCTACACAATACAAAATTATTAATCTGTCACCACTCATTCCAACATTTACGCAAAATCTTTACAGAATTCCATGTGGTTGTGTTTTTCAGTTCTGCCAAAGAGAGATATGTCATCATTGAGATAACACCAAAATAAAGAACAAAAATGCCCCGAAAAAGGAAGGATCGTTCTTTAGTGGATAGTAGCTTGGAATCAGATGACCTTAATGGCTCATATAGAAGTTATAGGGCAGAGAGAAGTGAAGATGATGAGAGTCTAAACTCAGAGTCTGAAGATGACAAACATCATGTTAGCTCTGAAAGTTTGGACCAATCGACTGATAGTAAAGTAAGTTAATGTTTTTAATACCTTTGTATCTTTTACAATCTTTTGGGGATAAGTACTTTCGAAAGTGACACTGGTATTTTTCAAAATTTGATGTTTGTTTCTTTTACACTGTTACATGTATGTTTCAAGAATATCATAAAGTGAAATTTTGATTATCAATTTCACCTTTAATTGGTGAAGAATCTTCTGTTTGTGTTTATGGAAAATTGATATCTTGATTAACCGACAAGGCATGGTATTATGAAATGTCATATTTACAAATGAAACAAAATGTTTTGGACTAAAAAAACAAAAAACATTGTGAATGTGAATTTTGATGATGAAATATGGTTATAGCTTTAAAGGTGCATGATTATTTACCAACTCAAAGTGCATGTAAAAGTAATATTATTTTGTTCAACATCAGTTTTGTATTTTCAGGATGTGCCCATTGCAGGGAGAACAAGGAATCGCTTGTACCCTAATCTAGAAGACCATATAAGTTCACGTCCATCAATCCATTCTGATGCTTCTCCAACTAGGTCACCTAGGCCAAAGAGATCTCCTAGGAGAGCTGCCAACAGTCCAAGGGGAGATTTATCGGATCATAGCTTTACATCAGTTTGCTCGTCACCTAAATATCCTCAAAGTTCTCCAATATATCCAAAGCTAGATAGAAGCGTAATAGGAGAATCTGTAGAAGACGCTACTCCAGAAAATGATGAAAGTGGTTCTTATGTGTGTTTGTTTATCGTGGCAGTGCTTGTTTTTGTTGCTGCTATTTACTTCAGCGGCCTTATGTCTCGTGAAATTCCACCTCCTGAACCAATAAATATACTCGCTGATTTTGACTCCCTCATGCATAATTTGAAAAGTACATTTAAATCACAAGACAGGAGGCTGTTTGTATCAACATCTTCGGCGATCAAACCTGTACTAAAATCTTGGGTTGAGAAACGGGAGACTCTAAAATCTCCAGCAGTTGTGATGATTGCTGCCGTGTCCGGGGCCATGGAAGCAACAGAATGCTTTAGCAACCGCATCTTATCAAGCCTGCAGAAGTACAGTAACTCAACGTCCATTGTAGAAATTCATAGCTCGCGGCTTCCGAAAAATCCTGACCAAGCTAAATTAGAGGTGGATGACAAACTACGTGACGGATTCAGTAAAGGGAATAAAGTAGCAGAAATAACCAATCTCGACTTGATGCCTGCCTCTGCTGGATTAATGCTTCATGCGTTTTGTGATAATGAAAATGCACCTTATAAAGATGTTGTATATTTTTTCATTCTCCAGTTGGACTCAACGTATATTTCTGTATCGGACTGGGATGGGGCAGTTGAGAGGTTCCTAATTAAACGTTGGGAGAAGGAACTTGGTACTGATGAAATGCATGCTCTGCTTAGTAGAATTGCAAATAGCGTAGTAGTTGTGTCCCCAGAGAACAATGATGTTTTGAAAGCACACTGTCCCTGATGATAAAATGATGCCTAAAGTAAACTGTAGATAAATAATAAGTCTATACATAAAGAGGTTTAAAATCCTTATGAAACTTTAAATCAGAATGCTCACTGGTTTTGTTTATGAGTGAGTCAGGCTTTATGATGAATGCTTTTCAGAATTGAAGGTTGAGTCTGGGTTCTCACCAGGAAATTTTTAGACCCCAGATTTTTCGCGGATTGTGACTACTCTTCCCCATGTGTGATCAGAGATATCCTATTTGTATACTTTTCAAAATACTTCTTAAGATTATCTTCCTTGTTTGTATCCAGTTTTATGTATTTTCGTAATTTGATAAAAAATTAGACTCCGGAAAAACACTTTAGACTCTGGAAAAGCTATTAGACTCTTGAGCAAGAGGGTCTAAAGACATAAGACCCCAGAGAATATCTGGAATCTAAAAGCCTAGTGAGAACCCTGTTGGATTGTTTGATATGTACAATAAATGCTTTAAATGTTCATCTGTAAGAGATTCTATATAATTGAACCATTTAACTAGTCAACAGTTCTCATATTTACCAATATGTTCAAATAATAGTTAATACCTTTGTTAGATCTATTGCATTGAATTCTAACATTCCGAATCAAGGAGGTGAACTTTTGAGGCCAATACTTGAAAGTGATTCAGTGCATTGTAATTTATTATTACTAGTGTATGCCTATTACAATAATCTGATCATGTTGGTCTGTAGCACACATTTAATTGATATCTAAATCTTGCCGCACTGTTGGTCTCATATTGATCAATTTTATCAGATTCAAATGATTCCTACCACAAATCTTAAAGCTGCTCTAAATTTGTGAATATTGGAGCAAATATGTTGAATTAAAGGAACCTCCATACATGCCAAACTATGAAATTAGGTCTATTCTGATCTGTATGACATCACAAACCAATCAATAAATAGTCAATTTATAAATTGTTGACCCATAAAATGGGAGTTCCAATACAAAAGAATCATTCTTGAAAAATGAACTTGTGGTGAAATTGACTGCCTATTTGTACAAAATTAACAATTGGCTAACATATTTCTTGTTGTTGTTGAGTAATCAGGCTAGACTAGGTAAAAATGTTTAGCATTTCCTCCTCAGATTTTCTCTCCTGTTTATACCAAAACAAAAAGGGATTATTCTTGCACATTTCCTTTGTTTTGAGTGATATCAAATTGGCAATTTTGATGATATAATAGAAGAATAGAGTCTTGTCCTCTAAAGGACCAGATTGAGTATGGCAAGTGATTTTGGACAGTCATATCTTTCACCATGAGTACTTTCTGGCCATAAATACAATGGCTTTTATTAAAACAATGTGTTTTCTTTCAATTGAAGTCCCTGTGACAATAATAATATAAACCAACTCCCTGAAAAAGTATGGTTTAGGACCCTATGTTTATGTCAATTTTTAAAAAATAATAGGCAATATTTTCTAAAAAGAGGATCTCGTTTTTCTCAATTTAAACATATCAAAAGTTTCTTCAACACAATATTAACTTCTGAAAAGGGGATGGGGATTGAAATGCAATCAAGTTAAAAACCACATATCCCATGTAATTTTCCCATACGGAAAACTTGGCTATCCATTGTTTTCAGCATAATTTTGGTCATCGAAAATTGATATCTTC
Organism: Owenia fusiformis; assembly: GCA_903813345.2. Classification (NCBI taxonomy): domain Eukaryota; kingdom Metazoa; phylum Annelida; class Polychaeta; order Sabellida; family Oweniidae; genus Owenia; species Owenia fusiformis. Next base: position 13,371,001 of record CAIIXF020000006.1, on the reverse strand, counting down.
TAAACTAGACTTTCAATCGATTCTACATTTCAAGAAGTTTTAGACCCCTTGTTGAATAATATTTTCATGCAATAAAAATCTGAAAAAGGAAATCCTCTTTTGAATAAATAGGTTCAACATTTTGAAAAAATGTTGACAGGGGGTCCCTATTCTTAATTTTTTGAATTGTTAGATTGATATTTTTAATATCCTTAAGAATTTAATTGAAAGGTAACATATTGTATTAATGAGAAATGTCATACTTAAATTGATAAAGTACAGAAAGATATGACCATCTAAAATCAATTGCCATACTAAACCTGGTACTTTAACTGAAACTAAAGAATGCTAAACTTGAATTTTATTGTTAGTTTGAGTTATCTCAATTTTGTGTATTTATTCTAATACTGTTACCTGTACATGTATTTAATTGAGCTAAAAGCTTATTACTTTGTGAAATAAATGTTAACATTGTTTGTACTTAAGATGGTTTATTGTATACTCATTGTTGAGGAAATATGATTTTGTCAACTATTTGATGATTGTTCTATAGATAGCAATATCATCCATGAGTCCAACATTTCCCATGTTACCAGAAGAACATCTTAATTATAAGAACATTACATTATTAGACAAAGGTGTAGCCAGCTTTCAGTCAGGGGGTGCAATTGCCAAAAAAATTTCGGTTTTCAGTCTAGAAGCTTCAAATAAATAGCATTTTAAAGCTCTTTTCTTCCTCTATCTAATGGTTATATTTTCATTGGTTGGGGGGGGGGGTCAATCAGATATTGCTGGCAATACAGTGATTTTGAAATCCAAAAAGTGAAAATACCAAATTGCACTGAAGTACTGGTATCAGAAACATTGAAACAAAGATAATTTTTTTTTATGGAATAATACTGATTACATCTTTTCACATACCCAAACAGTGAATGGACATTGAAATGATATAGAATCAGCAATGTTAATTTCAAAATTTAATAGAATCAGATGCAAGTAGGTAGTTATCAGTTTCACCACCAGGTGGCTCACTTTTTGTGATCTTTTAACATGGGTCTTTGGGGTATCTCCCCGAACAAGAAGTCATATTTTCAAAAAAAAATTAAATTTTCAAAGTTGATAAACAATTTTCGAAACCAAATTTCTACAACACTTTCTTATTTATATACCCAATTAGGGTCAGTATAGTAGGTAGTAATTACTGGGGGACAATATAATTTGTTATGCTAAAACAGGTCTTGATTTATTGCAATAAAATGGGAAGGACTTTGTCATGTTAACTGCGGCAGGGAATTAATGTTTCCCTAAGGGTTTGGCATTTACTGTACCTAATTAGTCAATGGCAAATGGGTTTTAAAATAACAGTTGTAAGTAGTGACCAGTAAAAGCATTGTTAAAAGTAACTTCGTGAATTATTTGTATTTCACTGTTTTTTAAATCAATTTCTTTAAAAACATATTAGAGTGAGTTGGTTAAATATGGGTTACATAAAGATAAGGGTTGAAACGTGACAGTTTCAAAAGACCAGCATGCCATAGATCAATTTGAATATTAACTTTGAATTTGATCATTTTGGATTAAAAACATCAATTATTTTAAACAGTTTGGAATGGTGCGGAATACAAATAAATTCAATAAATCTTGAATACATCAGCAAGTAGTAGTGACAAACTACCATTTGAGAAAGTCAGGCATGTTATAAACAATTTATAATAGAACAGTCTAAAGTAAGAGTGGAAAAGATCAGTTTTGAAATAGATCAGTGTCAAATTGACCAGTTTATAAGAAAAGACATTTGAAAAAATGATTCATACAGTCATAGTGAGGTTATGGTCAAGACACCATACGAAATGTATCAAATTGTTCGTAGGACTTTTCATATGTGCAAATCTACATTGCATAATGCAAATGACTCAAGAATCAAGAACAAGGGAAACGTCTGTAGAGAGTGACTATGCTGACCTTAAAGATAGCGATTATAAAGTGCCAGGTATTTACACGCATGCGATGGCGATTGGGGTGAATGAACGTGATGAAATTAAACGGAAATATCAAAATAGGTCAAATGTAAATTGGACACCTGAATACTACTATGAAGATGTACCTACTACAGTTGGATATATCGAGCCTGAAATGAAAACTGATGTGCTGAAGCCATTTAAATCAAAGCTTGAGGTCATGACTGAACTTAAATCAAGAGGGGATGACTATGTAGCAACAAGTGGGGTTAAAATGCCAAGTGATTCTGAAGGATTCAGGATATGGCCAGAACAGTCTGATCCCAGGGATGACAGAATAGTTAAACAACTCAGGTTCGCTGATCACCTAAATAAGACTAGGGATCCATATAAGCAACGTCTTATTAGGATACTGATGTATCATGGATGGGATAAAGTCAATGAACGTCAATTTAAAAATGGTCAACAATTCTTTAAAGATTGCCCTTTCAGTCGCTGTGAATTAACTGATGATAATAGGACCAGTTCTTTTGCTGACGCGATTATATTTCGACCACATCCAGGAAAAGATGGTCATTCAAGAGTAGAGCCGTTCCCAAGTTTTTACAAACAGAACAACCAAGTTTGGGTATATCATGAGCTTGAATCGGCCCTTAATACAGCCTGGTTAGATCCATATAAGGATCGCTTCAATTATACGATGACCTATCGGCACGATTCAGATATACCTATTGTATATGGAAAATTCAAACAGTATGACTCTTTACCCCAAAGCAGGATTGAGAAAAACTATGCTGAAGGTAAAACGAAAAAAATAGCTTGGTTCATTTCACATTGCTATGACAACAATGGAAGGATGAATTACGCGAAAAAATTGCAAGAATATATTGATGTTGATATTTATGGAAATTGCGGTGATAAAGAATGTCCAAGAAACAAGATGCAGCAGTGCTATGAAATGCTAAAAAAGGATTATAAGTTTTATCTCGCTTTTGAAAACACAAACTGTAGAGATTACATCACTGAAAAACTATTCAGCAATGCATTAATGTAAGTATTGAATATTTTTGAATTGAGCAATATTGTACATGGAAGTTTACAGGGTTGAGGAAACAACTAGTTTTTAAACTCTGGAACCTTTTCTAGGCAGCTTTTGAAAATGGGGGTCCTTTTTCAAAATGCTGTTTATTTTTGAAAATGACAATTTTGGGAAAATTACGTCTTAAATAAAAATTTGTTTTATTTAATGCACAACCAGTTAAGTGTTGAAGAGATAAGAAAACATAAGGCCATACTAATCATATTCTTAAAATCACATAAACATATTCAGAACTTCTAACCAATTCTATCTCCAAAAGATTCCAATAGTAAAATCGCTTATCGTTGACATAATTAATGCAGCTCCCAATTTCAGGAATGATGTTGTACCAGTCGTGATGGGGGCACACCCAGATGATTACAGAAGAGTTGCTCCTGAAAACAGTTTTATTCATGTTGAAGACTTTCCCAATCCTGCTGAACTTGCTGAGCATATTAACTACCTTGACCAAAATGATGATGAATATAACAAGTTGTTTCAATGGAAAGGAACAGGTGAATTTATCAATACACAATCTTGGTGCCGCTTGTGTGCAATGATGCATGATAAGACTCGCACTAGAAAATGGTACAATAATTTAGAAAGATGGTTTGTTACAGAGCCAAGATTGTGCTTAGATGGAAGATGGGATGGAAAGAATGAAGAAGAGTTCAGTAGTATTCAATTTGTAAATGGTATGCCAATAAAACTTTAGAAAATTAATATGCATTTGGTAATTTGTAAATGGTACGCCAATAAAACCTTAGAAAATTAATATGCATTTGGTAATTTGTAAATGGTACGCCAATAAAACTTTAGAAAATTAATATGCATTTGGTAATTTGTAAATGGTACGCCAATAAAACCTTAGAAAATTAATATGCATTTGGTAATTTGTAAATGGTACGCCAATAAAACCTTAGAAAATTAATATGCATTTGGTAATTTGTAAATGGTACGCCAATAAAACCTTAGAAAATTAATATGCATTTGGTAATTTGTAAATGGTACGCCAATAAATCCTTAGAAAATTAATATGTATTTGGTAATTTGTAAATGGTACGCCAATAAATCCTTAGAAAATTAATATGTATTTGGTACATTCCTTTAACTATTCATAACTACTACCTTCAGCTAACAATCATATCATGTTGAAGACACCAGTTCTTGTTCAATCACTAAAATTATGCAATTTCAAGCATGATACTTGGATGGGTGACAAGCTCATCGGTGTTATTTAGCCAAAACATCTATTCAACAAAGTCTAACAAGAAAACTATTATGTTTGCAATATTCACACAATTCATACTTTATTTCATTCACTTACTGCATTTAAAGTACATGCAAGGTACTTATAAGCCTATATACTTTAAAGCATTGTTTCATATAATTTTAAGATGATTTGTACAATTATAATTAAAGAAACCTTCATGTAAGCCATTTATTAACAGTGACATTATTAAGTTAGAAGTTTTCATTCTCTGCAAAATACATACAGTAGGGCATTTCTCAAATACAGAGCTTTCAATATATTATATGTACATGTAAGTTCATAAAAATGCAACTTGTACAGTGGCCCTTTATTATTGATTTGTGGAATCGTGGAATTTTATCTAAGAAATTTTTCATCCAAGAGAAATAAGAAAATAATTTACTTCTTTAATTTTATTAAAAACATTTTAATTCATTTCAAGTAGATATTTTAATTTTGTGCATACACATTCATTCATTCATTTCATAAATAAAGCTCCGTGCATTGGGCAGTTTTCGCTAAATTTTGCATTATAAATTGAACCTTTAACTGTGATCTGATTGGTTATCAGATGACTACTCTATTTTCAGAATAATATAGATAAATACTTTTGGCCCACCCTGTAGAGTAGATATGGTCAAGCACTAGACCATGTATAAATAAATAGGTTACCTTGTATAATAATGAACATTATTTTACCATATATATTGTAAATATGTGTTACCATGTACATATAGTAGACATTGTTAACATGTAATAGAGAACAGAGTAACAGAGAAAGCATTACTCTGTCCCGACTATTTTTCCTTTTTTTATCCTGGATACATCCATTCCATGCTTGATCCCACTTTGTACTACCTTTCTTTACATGTACATAAAATTACATGAATAAAATTAACATTTTTGCAATATTCCACAATACAATAATAGACAAAACAAAGTTGGACTACCAAATAATTTCCATAATATATATTGGCCAACAAAAATTTATTGATCAATGCAATGGCTCTTTTTCTATTAGGCTAAAATTCATCACAGCCATATTTTACAATTCTCAAAAACTGTAGAATTGAATTTCCAAAAATTAAGGCTTACAATAGGCCATTTTGAAAGCCCATGTTTAGGCTCTCTTCTAGATTGCATGTCAAAAATGAGTTAAGAACGATGTTTGCAATAATTTAGAATACAAAGTAAAATGTGTGTCTCATAATTTCATTTCAGTATAAATCCTTTTCCAGTTCAATTTTTCATTCTATATATACACTGTATATATATTATCAGGTATATAAATATTTATGACATCACAGCTCTGACATCCTGGACTACTTTACTGCCATTTTTGCATTAATTAAAATTTAGGGACAATCTTACAAGTGCTTAGCATGCAAGGATTACTAGTCAGACTGTTCATGCTTATTCTACGATATTTCTCCTCAAAATTCAATTAATTTCAGATGTCCGTCAATTTCTTGGCAGTCTTTCACACATGTATTTGTTCCTTGGTATCTTTACACTGTTCTGTTCTATTTTGCAAATTGAAGTATCACCAATGACATTTCCTCCAACGTGACTGCTTCCTCATGCAATCAGCTGTAAATTCCCAACAGTATACCACTTGGCTTCCTCCTTCAAAAGATTCACTTCACTTAGTTTTATATAAACGGCACCCATGAATTCATTTTCTTTCAGTCTATCATAGTTCCAGATCGTCACTTGTAAAGTTCGAGTAGTGATCTGGTCATATGGCATTCGGTATATGAGCTGGAATGATAAATTTATTTTTCCGTTAATTCTAGCTCTCATGAAAGACAATGAGCTTATAGACCTTGTTTGTTTAACAGTGCCTGCCTGTTTAACCCAAAACCTTTCCATGTCTTTTCATATATTTTTCATTTTGTCATTCCTTTTTGCATTTCCAGACAAAAAAGAAACAAGGCATTATACATGCAAAATGTCACCACCTGCCATTTGTTACAGATACTGACCAAAGAACACCATTCACAAAAAAGTTGGAGACTGGTGATGACATAAAAAGCACCTGGTCAAGAAATGAATCCTGAACTCAAATTGTGGCCTTTCTGGGGTAAGACCAGAAGAAATTTTCAAGACTAAATTTAAATTAGAATTTCTAATTCACAAAATGATGTGTGAAAATTGAAATTACATGTGTGACACTGTGAGAGCATTATCAGCTATATATATCTGGGTAGAGAGTGTAATTCTAGAGGTTACTCTATCCCAATAATAGCAACCGTACTAATCTTGCACAATACAAACCATTTCATTGAATGTTGGATGGAAAGTCCTCTCGACAATTCTTGTCTTTTTCTTGGTGAACTTGCCACGATCAGGAAGTAGGTATGTTTTAATATATGGATCTGGAGGCTCCCCACATCCATTGGCCTACAACAAACACATTTAATTATGAATTAATCAAACTTCTTTGTAACATACACATAACAGCATACCATATAGCATAATGGCATAACATGTATCTTATAGATTGTGTTAAATTGAAATTGTCACTTTAAAATATAACAAATCAAAAATAATTTAAACTTATTACTACATGTATGTCAGTTTAATTTTCCTCGTGATCAGTTATGCTTAAGACATACTCATTTCTACTACTGCAGTAACATCACTTATTCTTTAGCATATCTGAGGACCCCTGAGTCATTGGTGGAAACACACCAGCTATATTTGGGGGGTAATTTGAAAAAAAGAACCCCATTACAAATACTGTATAACAGATCTATACATTACCTATAGAATAATTTGTTTACTCACAATGTCTTTGGCGTGCATAACCATGATGTATAGAGAATCACTTTTATATAACAGAGACAGTTTCACTTCCCCTTGTATAGACCTATTTAGTTCTCTAGGTGATGTGGGTTCTGAAAACAAAATGAAAGTAAGGTCAATATATAAAGAAAAATATATCTTTGAATCTCAAAAGTGCAATTTATGTTTAAATGATGGTAAAATGACATGACTCAAGAGAGAATTAGATCTAGCGAGCAGGCCAACAAAAAATTGCTTCAATTTTAGAATATTTCTGGCTCACATCATTCTAAAAATCCAAAATGTGCACACTTAATTTCAGAAACAATAACGATTTTTACAAGAATCTATTATATTTCTATAAAATATGAAAGATTTATCTTTATATGAAAAGGATTTAAAATTGATAAAAATCATTCAATGCTATATATTTAAAGAGAAGGGAGTGGGTCAATCCAAAATAAATTACATTTTGGACAATATTGAAACACTGACCTTTAATGTAATGTCAATCAAAGCATTTATTATTATTAGCACAGCATACATCAATACAAATATGGATCACAAGGAATCCAACCATTTAACCTGTGTTCTTACCTCTAACTTTTTGCTTGTCCATTTTATCCACTTCTGTTTCATCCCTCAACATTGGATGGAAAAATGTATATATAAGATCATGCTGGAAAGAAAACACAGAATAATTAATTTCATGAGACACAATGTAGTATAAAGGCATGCTTTGAAGCGCCAAAATTTTCATCATATTGGGATAGTCACCCATGAATGGATGAATGGTCGAAGTTATTACAAAGCAATTCTGGCATTCAATGTAGCAGGGCATTTTCAATTATCAATTGTGCTCAATAAGTCTTGCTAAAAACATGTTCACGACAAATAATATCTCAAAAAGGGGTGAATGTACATGAATTTATATAATATTTAATATAAGAGGGGTAAAATTGAGTACCTGTGATATTTCAGGTGCAAGTAGCAGCAATTCTCTCATAAAATTCTCTAATTCCATCTTTCGCTTTTCTGCCACTGTCTTTATATGTGTTCTTCCTAGTAAAATCTTCCCAGGCAGAGGGGGGATGGTCGCTAAAGGGAATGTCATCACTAGTTTGCTATGGAATTCATAGAACTCTGAGTAGCGCCGGAATATGTGAGAGGGTACCCTTTGACCTTCTCTAAATATCTTGATGATGTAGATCTTGAACAAAAAACATTTGAACAATCACAAATTGTCATTCTTTATTTAAATTCCTACTCTAGCTACTCTAGTAAACAACTATACTCAAAATTCTCTTCAGTACAATGGAATTTCAATTGAAAGCCCATGACAATATAATATCGCTGCATCACTGACAGTGTATTCATGACAAAGTGTTTTGCTAAAAGCATCAAACAAGGGTTTATTTTCAAATATGTAAAATAACCGAAATTCATTTGCTCAGTCTAATCTACTATAATGCTTCAAAAATGATTCAGTCTGAGCCAACCTTCAATTATTACATTGCCTGTACCCATTTACATATATGCCTGTATACTATAACATGGACTTACATAATACTTCTCTGGGTTGTAGCGTTTTTGGAAGTTATGGACCTTGATGTCTGTTATAAGGCCATCTGTCTGCATACTGTATGTCTTTGGAATAAATGACAACAGCGCCCCCTCCTGGTGTCCCTTGAACTTCCACTGAGCCAGGTTGTGAATGAAGAAATTAAATTTTGTGGACACTGAATTTAAACTACTTTCAATCATCCTACAATATAAAGTAAAATAATATTTATATAAATCTTAAATAGATTGGTTTTCATTGAACATCCTTGAGCATTTATGAAAGCCTTCTTCATATTTAGGCATGTGTATGCTGAGATACATCCCCATTCTCCATCATGTTACAAAAATGATGCACAAATCAGGGATCAATCTCAAATTGACCACTGTTCTTTAACAAATATCTAACAATTGCATTTTAAAGATCAAATACTTAATTCAAATCTTATAGAAATGGGGTGAAATATGTGTGAACAGAGAGACATTTCAAGCAGATGTTAATAAGCCAGATGTACAGATGTTTACAGTACCTTGTAAATGCAGCTGTAGCTTCAGCATCAGAGCTCTGGGGCATAAGGTTCTTCTGGACATATTCTACAGCATTGTGGTTCACACCAGGAATACCAGAATCGGCCATCTAAACATGCAGGATTCAAATTTAGAAATTTACAAACTGTTTTAATCCAATAATTGTACTATTGACCTGGGTGGGTTCAGTATGATTTGGTCTATTTTATTTTAAAATATTCTCATGAAACAAATATAAAAGGGATTAACATGGAGTGAGTTCAGTTCACCAATTGAACATGTGCCACTTGGGCAAATCAAAAGTAAATATAAAGACTAAAATAATTACTATTTTTGATACACATTGATAAACATAAACTGGAGTCTTATGAGTAAAGAAATTGTGAGTAAACAATAATATTAATTGCTTCTTTTCCAAATTAAAAGATCCATATATCGTTCATATGAAATGGTCAAGTACATTGTAATTGCTGATGAACCTGCTTCATTACACGACAAATGGTCTTACCATTTCAAGCAGAGTCATAAAGAGATTGCCATTTTTCCTGATGATGTTAAATGCATTGCAGCACAAGTCTACAAAGTTCTGGAACATACTACTGGGTTTGTCTCCGCCATTTATGACATATGCCATATCTGCTGTGAACACAAATGGTACACGGTCTCTGGAAATAAATTGGACATGTTTAAATTGTATTTGTTGCTACATTATTTGTTCTTAGTATACTTATACAGTACATTTGTATATATGTACATTTCACAAATAAAACATATTATAATAGCTAAAATTAATTTGCGATCCCAGGATCAAAATTCTATATTACCTACCTACTAATATTCCCAAACTTTTGAGCGTCACCTAAAAACTTGCCAAAGTCTATATGGAACATGTGCCCTGACTCTTTCAGCATGATGTTGTCGTTATGGCGATCACAGATACCAAGAATGTATGTAGCCACACAATAACCTGCACAAGATCTTGTAAAATGGCTCACAGCCTGAAAGGGAAATAATAAAAAGGATAACTTCAATAATCTTAAAACATTCTCTGTCAGAGGACCGACTGATTTCATGACAAATTGCAATATTTAAGGATCTGTTATCATTCTCGTAATGCAATGAACTATTCAAAGGGTGATTCAATATGGACTGTAGCCTTTGGTTTTGCAGTTTCATGGAAATCTTATATTCTGTATTTCATTTTTAAAACAAATGCCTCATATTTCTTTTACAGAGCAACCATCTTGTAATAGCCAATATTAATTAATCATAAAACAAACAGAATGTTATTGATTCCTGTTTTTCCTGCTGGCTCTGTATGTTTATACTAACCTTTTTGTACTCTAGCTCTGTAGGGTTGTGTTTTTGAAGCCAAACACCCACTGGTCTATTTCTAAAAGAACCAGTCACACCATCATGAGACACTTGGATCTTCCGCAGAGTTTCAGACTCTGTTATCAATTCAATGAGACCTAAACAAATAGGAATATTAAATATGTCATAAAATATATGTTCGTTTGTGCTTATTCCACACCAAATCTCTCTAAAATTTGACTAAAGTATCTCATTTTCTGACATTTTTATTTTATAGAATGAAGTTAAAATCTCTGTTATACATCTATTTACTTTATTTCCTGCAGATTCCACTGTTTAATGCTTCATTTTGCATCTCAAAACATGACCTCTATGACCTCATTTCTGATGGAATGTGCTTACCTCTTTTGTTGCCAGTGGGCAGAACCCCAAATGTGATCATCTTGAGATCCAAGCCCTCCTTTAGCCAGAGTTTGTCCATAATGCGTATCAGCTGTAGTGTAAGCAGGTCTTGCCTCAAGTCATCCCCTACCTAAAATACAAGGTAAACAATTTATTAACATATTACAATACATATTAATATTTGTAAATTGATAATTCATGGAAATTATAATAATTTCTCGAAAAATCCAATATTTGTGTTAATAGTAAGAATACATTTTGAAGATATTATAAAACATAATTCTTTCCATAATTAATGTTTTTCATAATCAGCATACAGAACAAAATAGCAATATCAGAAAAATAATGTGAATGTGAAGAATGATAGATATAAATAAATAAATAAAAATACCACCCCCACTTCCAAACTCATTTATCAATGCCAAATCTAAAAGTGAATGTTACAATCAGTGAAGCTTAATGAGACTTACCTTAAACATGGTGTATATGGACACAGCTTTGGGGTCTACATTTTTGAAAACAAGCTTCAATGGAGTTGCATTGGATGCAAAATATGAGCATGACTGAAATAAAATATGAAAACATTTATTATTGATATAATTTGTATCTAAATTGTAATTTGCTCATTCTGCATTGGTTAGTTTAGATATATTTTAGTTTGCGCTTTAAATTGTTGCTCCATGTGTTATTCATGATCATCCTAAAACCAAGCATAAAATCATGGTTGTGTTTTGAAATGCAGAATAAAAACAAAAGGAAATGGACATTACCCCCAAATTCTAAATTGTATAGTAGCTCAAGAAAATCATTGTCTTTATTCAAATTTTAGTGAGAAATTCAGAGAAATGTGAGTACCTTTCTATCTATTCCACTGATCTCTAGACTTGGGCTGAGTGGCAGACGGGCTGTTTCTTCATACAGCATCTCATAAATCATCTCAAGCTCACGATTCAGTGCATCCTGCAGTACAATAAATTACATGACCAATATATATACACATATTATTGGTCAGCATTTATAATGACCATGACAATAACAGGACATAGATGACATTACTGCAACCATTGAATCCTGTCCCATAACTAATGAATCTTAATATTCTACGATAACAGAAAATAGATGACATTACTGATGGCATTTATTGTTGAACCCTGGGTATGCTACTGTTTAAGATGCAATCTGCAAAATGTCACATTTATGGGACTAGAACAGACAGAGATGAATTGAGAAAGTTATGTAAATGTTATTTTTGCTCTCATCTTTCCTTTTACCCTCTCCATTCCTAATTCTTTAATATTTCACATCTCTTACATCTTTATCTTTGGCCATTTTGACAGTCTCAGCAATGATGGCAAGTTTCTTCACGAGCTCTTCCTGTTTCTCAAATTCTTTCCTCAATGATTTACCCACAATGCTCATCAAAGCGCCAAACATCAACTGGTATCTTTTCCGGGACATTACATTCTCAGCTGCCTCCTTCAATAGCCTGGAAAATACGATGTTGATGAGAAAGTGGAAGCCACGGCAAATAATTCAATAGAGTATTTTTTAGAAAGTGTATTGCGATCACACAACGTTAATCCACTAATTTATCAACGAAAATGTCAATATCCAACAAAACCCAGGACTCACTGGAATCAGTTTGTACTTGTATATTCAGACTGTCAAGTTTTTCATTTCCAGTAAGTGTATTATATGAAAACATCATGACTTGGCCATAATTCAATTTTGACTAAAAGACTAACATTTTGACTGGCAGATGAAATCTTTATGATGCATACTAATTTTAAAAGTATTGGAGTAAAGAACATAGAACTTTTATTTTGTCCAAGTTAACTATGGTTGAAAAAAGCTAGATACAAATGATACTAAAGAATAATATAGAAAAGACAGTGAAGTGACAAAATGTCACCACACAGTTGCAATTACAAAGGTCAGTAACTATTTATACAGATACCAACACTGATGTCAATTGTCAAAACTGTTGACCAAAAAATGGTCGCTATGGCAAAGGTACCATTAAATTGAAAAATGAGATGAGCTCACCAGTAGAGCTGATGTGCCACCCTGATGTTGCTGGCAGATCTATCTAGGAGGAATCTAGATAAGGCAGAGTCGTGGTAGCTCTCATACTTCAGCGCCTAACATAAAAAAGAAAATACATGTATATACATTTCTTAATCATAGACAATTCATTTCATCAAAAAATCGTTTCATAATGTAATGGTTCACCAATAGTCTTCAATTGTCTTTATAGCAGAAAATATATGAGCAATACATGGATATACTTGTTAAATAAGGCTGAAAAATTAAGTAGTGCAAGACACTGTGAAGCAGAGACAAAAAACAACAGTTGAAATAGGGTAAAAATCTGCACTGTTATTAAAAAACTAAAATAGCCTACAAACCTGCACCAACTGTGGCAGAACATCCACCAATTCATCACTCTCAATGTCTTTGATCCACTCAACTGCAGCTGTGCGGATCTGAATATCAGCATAGCTGCAAAATAGCAATGGCTCATGTTATGTGATTTAACAGCAATTTACTGCACCCCTAGTAAACGAATGCCCAGTTTCTACTGAAGGTTGGATTGAGGCAGTTAATTTTATGGCAATTTTACAGAATATGGATTGCTGAAAAAGCCACTTGTTATTTCTCATGCAGCAAATGAGGTAAACATTGAATATTGCATATTTCATCATCAAGGCAATATCTTCACTGTGGTGCAATCTTTTCCATAATCTATTAAATTCAATTAAAAAATTCCCATTGTTAATTCAACTGCAGCAGTTTTCCTACCTTGGAAGTAGTAGTGTCATAGCCTGTATGGGTGTCAGAGGAGACCACTGTTGCACCATGGTATAGGTATCGGCAAGGGAGGCCCACTCCCATGAGGTACAGGCTGCAAGCACTCTCGCAAGTGCCTCAGGGTGGCCATACAGGTAATGGCGCTTCTCCCAAAGGACTTCTTTCTCATAGGCATTACATCTGGAATAACAAAACAAACTTAAGGATTCTGATATAAAGATTTTATAGATTCAATTATACATACTTGTATAGCATCAATTCCATTAAGATTTCACAACCTATTTGGATTTGTTATGTGATTATTCTACATAGCATAATAATCATCCTCCATCAGAGGGCTTCAAAATCCAGAATATATTCTTCCTTTTTACAAGAGGTACTGATTCTGGAAATCTGTATGTATGTGTCAAACTCATTAGGTGCCTCAAATTGGAGGCATTCCACTTTACAGGCTTTTGTTGTACATATTTCAGATTATTGGGTCATATTTTACTTACAGAGAGATACAATCACGCTCCAAGATCTCTTGTAGTTGTTCTTTAGAGTCAGGATGTAGGTTCGCAAATGGCTGTGGGTCACTTAAACACATTAAACAATAGATAGTAATATAATAAGATGCAAACATAAAGATTTTTCAAATTTGCCATATATCTACATGTGTGATGATAAAAAAGAAATAACATGAACTTATTAAAGAGATTTATAAAAACCAAAATTATATTTTACCATTTGACAAGGGGTGAAACAATAATGAAGGTTCAAGGTCATTTGAAACTGACATACTTTATTTCTCCAACTTCTACTGCAGGGAAGTAGACAACATGTTCAAAGTCAGGAAGAGACACCTGAAGAAGCACACTGTCTGAGTTATCAACGAAGCTCTGGCAAGTCCCTGTCGGTTTGGCCTGCCCATCTGGCCACAGTCCAAGCAATTGGGGGCCTTGAGTCAAATGTCTGAAACAAAAGCAGGATATGAATGTATGTTGTTAAGAAGCTCTGGCAAGTCCTTGTGGGTTTAGCCTGCCCATCTGGCCACAGTCCAAGCAATTGGGGGCCTTGAGTCAAATGTCTGAAACAAAAGCAGGATATGAATGTATGTTGTTAAGAAGCTCTGGCATGTTCCTGTGGGTTTGGCCTGCCCATCTGGCCACAGTCCCAGCAATTGAGGGCCTTGAGTCAAATGTCTGAAATGAAAGCAGGATATGAATGTATGTTGTTAAGAAGCTCTGGCAAGTCCCAGTGGGTTTGGCCTGCCCATCTGGCCACAGTCCCAGCAATTGGGGGCCTTGAGTCAAATGTCTGAAATGAAAGCAGGATATGAATGTATGTTGTTAAGAACCTATGGCATGTCCCTGTGGGTTTGGCCTGCCCATCTGGTCACAGTCCCAGCAATTGGGGGCCTTGAGTCAAATGTCTGAAATGAAAGCAGGATATGAATGTATGTTGTTAAGAAGCTCTGGCAAGTCCCAGTGGGTTTGGCCTGCCCATCTGGCCACAGTCCCAGCAATTGGGGGGCCTTGAGTCAAATGTCTGAAATGAAAGCAGGATATTAATGTATGTTGTTAAGAATCTCTGGCATGTCCCTGTGGGTTTGGCCTGCCCATCTGGCCACATCCCCAGCAATTGAGGGCCTTGAGTCAAATGTCTGATATCAAAGCAGGATATGAATGTATGTTGTTAAGAAGCTCTGGCAAGTCCCTGTGGGTTTGGCCTGCCCATCTGGCCACAGTCCCAGCAATTGGGGGCCTTGTGTCAAATGTCTGAAATGAAAGCAGGATATGAATGTATGTTGTTAAGAAGCTCTGGCAAGTTCCTGTTGGTTTGGCCTGCCCATCTGGCCACAGTCCCAGCTATTTGGTGGCCTTGAGTCAAATGTCTGAAATGAAAGCAGGGATGAATGTACAGGGTGGTCAAAAAAAATGGGACACTCGTATTTCAAAGATAAATATTGATTTTCTTGATGAAAACATGTCATATTATATACCAGTGGATAGGGAATTTACTTATCTTTATTTTGGTATATCATAAGTTCAAATTTATTATAACGTCTGTCAACAAGCGTCCGTTATATAAATGACATCATTTTAGTTTCAAAACAGGTTTTCCAAAACTTGCAAAAAACAAGTTTTTTTGTCAACTTTATGTACACAAACAGACGTTCAATATGTCCACCATTTTGATCAATTATGGCCCTCAATTTTGGCTGGTCAAAAACATCATTGAAATACTGTTGAAACAATGAATTCCACTTCTCAACAAGTCTATTCTTAATAAGGGACTGAGTAGATGTAATGGGTTCATGGTAAACCCAATTCTTTTAGTTCTCCCAAATCATTACTACCGAATCATTACATTTTTCAACAAGATGGGGCTCCAAGCAATAGATCTCACAAGAGGGTCAAATGTTTAAAGGAAAATGTGCCTAGATTCATCCCCCTAATCACTGCCTCCCCTAGATCACACGTTCATCCAACGTCAGCGACTACCACGTATGGCAAGAACTAACAGAATTGGTATTCCATGAATCCTTTCAGTCTCTTTAGGACAGAATTGAATTAAGGAGAAGTGAAATGCATTGTCTTAACAGCATATCAATGATGCTATTGGCCAATTTATCAATTTATCAAAAAGTTGACATATTGAATGTCTGTTTATGTAAATAAAGTTGACAATAAAACTTGTTTTTGCAAGTTTTGGAAAACCCGTTTTGAAATGAAAATGACGTCATTTATATTATGGACGCTGGTTGACAGACATTATAATAAATCTGAACTTATGATATACCAAATTAAAGATAATATGACATGTTTTAACAAAAAATCAATATTCATTTTTGAATAAGATATTGTTACTATCAGTAATTATCAGTCTCAGATTGTTTAACATGCAAAAAAATGATGGGATTGTTTGGGGATGTCTTAGGGAATGCTGAATGCTGCATGGGAATGTTCTATTGTATTAAAAAAAACTACTGACCATCATCAATTAAAGATTGGCATTCAAGCATTAACATTATTTTATGATTTTGTGTGTTCTGATAATAATAAACAAAACAATTAAATCTCTTACCCTCTGTAGTTAAAAAGCTGCACAGTCGCCCAACCTAATGCATCATTCATTTGGTGCCCTGCAGTGTGTTGTTTACTGTCTGTGGGAACAGTCCTGATACCATAAAGTGTCATACAGAGCCTGGTCTCTCTGGGGATTGTACCAACACATAGACCATCAAACTCTACCCTATAAATACCAAATATATGATTTTAAATATCAACTCATGACTCAAAAGATCTGGATTTGAAGGCTCCAATGGCAATGGAAAAATAAAGTACTCAGTGTTCTATTTCTCTGGCTTTTAAAAAGGGGTACTGTTCTATTAAAGGGTTACTGTATATCTGACTCCATTTTTACGTTATGATTTATTTAGATATTTAGATACATTTTGGAAACTTTAAAAAATGAATTTCATGGATCTAAGTTGCTGTTCAAAAAACTCACCATTCATCCCAACTGATTTTCTCCTGGAAGCCTCCTCTTAAAATATGCGTTGTCTTGCTGACTTTCTCTTGACATATGAGTTTCCCACCATAATAAAGGCCACATATGACTTTGTAGTTTTCATAGACATTCTTCCATTGGATAGGCAGTCTGTGGGCGGAGCCTATTTGAACAATGATGCTGTCAGTCATATTTGCACAACTTTGGTCCTCTAGAAACAAGATACATATGACAAGTTAGTAGTTTTCATTGACAGGTTTCCATTGGACAGACAACCTGTGGATAGAGATTATCACAACAATGATGTTGTCAGTTATCTTAACACTGAGCCTCTAGAAATAAAATACATACAACTTTGTATTATTCAAAGATTCCATTTGATGGATAACTTGTGGCAGAGTCTATCTGATCATCTGGAAAAAGGAAACAAGGCATTAACATGCAAATTGCCACTACCTGCCATTTTTTTAATATGCCAAACACCAAACCATAGCCATAAAAAAGTTGGAGACTCTTTAACAATATGTCACCATTTGAGGTGGCGATAAAAAACCATGAAAAGTTAATACAATATACAAATTTCTGAGTAGCTATCTTAAAGATTCTCGCAATCTTTATCCAATCAGCGTTTGCGATGTGTATCGGCTCACGTATAAAAGGCGAATCCAACTCAAATCCATGCAGGGGTGTATGAGGTACTCAAATAGAAAAGAGCTCGTGAAATCTGAATTTATATGCACATGGTCAATGTTTACACATGTTTGGAGTTATTGAAGAAAATGTGATATGGGTGTGGTTCCGAATTTGAAGTCATTGCTGGAAAATATGATTTTAATACGTGAAATTATATCTATAAATACAGCACTAAAAATAACAGTACACATGAAGTACATTTATGATTGTGTCCAGAAATGTTTGAAACCCTTACGGAAAATTCTGTCTGCATTTTGTCATCATTGCTCTTTCTTCCCGCATTCTAGTGCTATTTGAATGAATATATTTATTAATGTATTTCTAACTAAAATATATCACTTTTTTGATAAACCACAATCATTTAGATCATAAAAAATATTCAATACTTGAGTGAGCACGATATGCAAGGGTTACTAAGTTGACACAGTAAATGACCACTGCTAATACACTAACACCCCTCACTTTCATAGTGAAGTGACTAATTGGTTTATGTTTACGTTTTAATGTGTTTTGTGTTCCGTGTTACAGCAAGGGGGGCCAGTAAAGTAGACTAACATGTTTGCATGGCAAATTTTGATCGAATATGTGAGACACTTTAACAACCTATACAGTATATTGCATTTATTTTGTTTTAGTATGACTAGGTATGGATTTATGCGTTGGAGGATTCAAAATATACGTTCCTACCTTTATGATGTTTATTACTTTCGTTGAGGTTAAAGTCTGTAAGGAATGTTGCACAGAACATGGAGAGCAATTGTTCTACTGCACGTGTTAAGTTCTCTAAACAGTCCAATATATCTTCTACGATATCACTGGCTGACCTTGATCTTAAATATATCAAGAATGGTAAATTAAAGGCCAGACATAAACCAATCAGAATGCAGGATTTGAAGTATAAGCACCATACAAATAAATTCTAATTCAAATAACAAAAATTAATAAATATTAGCAGATGTTCACATTTCAAGTTATTCTTGGTCAATGGGATCGGAGATTACAAAATAGGGATAGGGAAATGAGTTCACACAGAGAGGTGTTTAGATCAAAGAGGTGTTCAGATAAACAGATTTCACTGTACATATTGTTTGCGCTTAACCCTGTTGTACTTTTTAACCAGTTCAATGTTTAGGAGTTAAGAATAGTAGACAAACATACCTTGAGTCCACCATAGAAAACTTAGAGTCCCCATCTACTACATCTTGGGTCACTTGGTCTTTTGATGTATCCTGAAATATAACAAAGTTGCATTATGGGATGTTCTGCATATCAACTTACCTTGACAAAAACACTGAAATAATCTGGATAAGAGATTGAAACCTAGTGCATGATTTATAGACTTAGAAAGTCTGGGTATTACAGAGTCACAAATCCTAAAGATCCAGTATATGGTCCAACACAGATTTAAGAAAACATGACGCATTAGTGAATAGTCCCATGTAAATAAAGGTATGAGTGTACAAATTAGAAGAATTTCTTGAGGCAGTGCTCTAGACCAAGATTCATATGGTACATACCCCAGTTAGAGACACAAGCCTCTTGATGGCCTTTGTGATATCATTAGTCTCAATGGCAGCCAGGATTGAACATATCGCCTTTATGGATTGAATAACTGCACTGGTCTGGACCTTCTCAGCCTGAGAAAAGAACAATAAATAGGAACAATAAATTCAAAAAGGCACATAAGGCAAATTGTAACATATCAAAATCTGTCAAAGGCATACGTCTAGCAGACATTCTATAGTGAAATCTTGAATTACAGTTTAGGTCAGTTGCCTTTAATGGCTTTGGACTTTTTTTAAGCTGATGAATAAATTGTATGTTTTATGACAATTAGAGCCTGGATTTACCTTGATACATTTATCCCTCAATTTTTCCACTTCCTTGTAGAATGTATCAAGTAAGATGGTCATTGTAGCTTTGGTCACGGCCTGTCCTTCTTTGGGCCGTAACTTTGGCAAGTACATTGGCTGTCTTGAGTCTTGAGGCTACAATAAATAGGTTTTAAATAATACAATGTACTTCAATTTCATGCTTTATTACATAAATACAAGAGTAACAGCATGTCTGACAAAGTAAACATGCATCATGAGACAAGAAAGACATTTCTGAACTTCCATCTTGAAAACAATTGAATTGTGTCTATTCGCAGGTTTCAGCCATTATTTGATTATAACCACCTTGCATAAGTTTTAAGCGTAACTACTAAAGTCCTCAGAAGGGGTCTTCCCTTATACTTACAGTTCTTAGAAGGGGTCTTTTCATCTTCTTAATCTCCAAGAGTTCCAGTTTGATGTCTATGTCCATCTTCATACAGTTCTGTATGTACTCATACTCCCAGAGAATAAACTCACTGAAACATGATATAAGAGAATGTACTCACGAAAGTTCCAGTTGATACAATACACAATGAAATATGCTGGAGGCAATAAAGTGTTCTTACTTGAGTAGGTACTCTGATCTTCCATGGACTTTGAGTATGAAGTCATCGGTGGTGAGTTGTCCTAAATCATCACACAGTGTGTATAATACATTACTGATCACATGTTCTACAGCAGAGTGCACTGAAACAAAATACGAAACATAAATATGGAATTAGATTTGCATGTTCCACGCAAGACTGCAAAATATGAATGTTAATATGGAATTAATTTGGCTTGCTCCAATCCCTTGTGGCCAGTCACCCCTACATACCTCAATTCCTGAGGTGATTTAGATGAGGGGGTGGGGGAGAGACTTAATGCAAGACTAGTATTGAATTTCTGAGATCTATTCATTATATTTAAAAATGCTGGTGCTGGATCCATTTAACAATGCTAGGTAGTCTTGTTTTGGTTGACTGACAGTTATTATGAATAGAAGGACTATAATCAATTTACACATTTCGGATATCTTTTCTCAGTATTGAGGGATACTGTCCTATTGTTATTTGGTAAAAACAAATTTAATTTCATTATGGTCTATCCCTCCCTCCCTTCTCCAATATAATATGATTTGAAAACATCCATTACAAATCAAATTTCACTTTCCCTCTTTCTACGTTTGGGGTTCTTGGACAGCACTCTTAACCTGAAATATATTTTCATTTTTGACGCCATGAATAAATAGTCCATAACATAGAAATCCTTTCTTCAACCTAGCTATAACTTACCATCACATGTAAACTTCACTGGCTCTGGGGCAAATTTGGCACTTATGATCACCTTGACCTGTATAGGGTCACAGGGCATATTTGTTAGACGAGGGCTTATTATAATACCATGGTTTGTCTGAAGATCACTTGGTGAATACCGATTACTTATTCTGGAAGAGAAGAAAAGACAGAGTTAAATAATTTGAGTTAATTTAAAGCTTATAAGAGAGTACTGAGGTTCATTTGTGCACCCTGTTTATATTTTATATGTAATTTTGGGTTTCTTTATATCAATATATACTATGATAAGTTAAAATTTCCGTCATTACCTGCCTACTAATAAACTTATCTTTCCATTATTTATAAAAGGATACAGTACATACATGTACATGATGCAACAAAACTGTTTTTCTTTCTTTTATTATCTCAATGCATGCCAGCCCATGAAAATCACTGATCAAATGGGTGGTTTCAAACAAATTCAAGCAAACATTTATTCAAACGTAAATAATTTAGAGATTTTCACATTTATTTTGCTCAGCTATTAGCACTTTTATTCCATAGTTACCTTGATTTTCATAGGACATCATGTCAAAATAAAATTTACTCATGATACAATTTTAATCAACTCTTGGATATTGATATCATATCCATTCATGGATATAAGTCATATTACTCATAAAGCATAGGATATCCTCTATTTATCCCATGATACTACTACTTCCCGGATCGCGGAATAACACCTGGGATTAATTTTGATATTGAAAAAATTATATCTTCCCATCCAATCCCGCTAACGAAAATGGTATTCACCTCCCAGGAATTTTTACCAAAAACCTATTACGTTCAGTTGGGTCGATAAAGCATGCTCTGACACTGACAGTCAACGTCATAGAAATCTGAGCAATATGCGAATGCCCTGTGATTGACATGTATACATATGGTTAAATTTTTTGATGTTGATATGTTTATGTTATATAATAATTTTTTTATATTTCAAAATGTCATGAAGTTAAGTCGTATCTTGTAGACTAAATATATAGTCTGGTTTTGTTTCATACAAAAAACAGATATTGGACTTTGAACTAATGATTTTATGAAGAGTCATGAATATCATGTGATAAAAAACTTATTTCCTGGTCAAGATTAAATGTGGGTTTATTCCTCGTGACAATATGATATTTCCATCTGGCCCTTTGGGGCCTTGGGTAATATCATATTGTCCCTTGGAATAAAAGCATATTGAATCTCTCCCAGTAAATAACCTCTAAATATTCTCTAATTTCTCTTATATAAACTATTTTTCCATTGCCAAGTAACACAAGGCATTAACATGCAAGATGCCGAACACCAACCGAACACCAAACTGCCATCCACAAAAAAGTTGGAGACCATAATATATCACCTGTTGGTGACATAATAAAGGCACACCATTTTCCAATCAGGACATTATATAAATAACCCTGGTCATTTACCCCTCCTCTAGACACCTAATCCAATATCCACACAAGACACCATTCAAACCCTTTCATTTTCTTCCAGGATAAAGACACCATTTTGTGTCTTAATCTGATTAGTACATGCATAGTATCCATTTTAGTATTTCTTACATGCCTTATCATAACATTTTACAAATAATCAACCCCAAATACACCAAACACCAAAGTGCGAAATGTTAATCAGATGATTTTTCCAACAACCAACTAATTCAAACACATCTTTTCTTACCCAGCATTTAACTCTTGGTCCAACCTGTGAGAACATTTTGTTTGGAAATTATAACAACTCATTTCTATATCAATTCAATTCTATCAGATGAAATCTGAAAGATTGGGTTTTATGTTAAGGTCATATACAAAGGTTTTCACCTATAAGGTAACTACTAGTTCTACTGTATATAAATGTGCATCCTCTTGGGTTGCATGTTATACAACTTATACATAATACAATAGATTAGGAAATGGAATTGAAAAAATGAAACATGTATGTAATTTGTCATAGAACTCATAATAGAGTGTTTTAAACCTAACAACATTATATATTTATACATCTTTGTTGGTATCTTATGAGACCTTTGCATTTTCTGTAGCCATAGAGTCTAATTAGTCATATATCATTTAAATGAATTATCTAATTGTTCTTTTGATATGTTACCCATAGGCCTTTCTGACAAGTAAAATAATGGAGATTATAAAAAATTCATTCTAAAATCTCAATTTTACAATTTTTCTCAATTTTATTGCTAACATGAACTGAATCTGAACTAAATGCAGTGGGCTCTATATGCTTAAATATGGACTGATCTTTGACAATTTTGGTCCAACATTGGCCAAAACTTAAAATGTGCTCAGAATGATGAAAAACTGCATGATTTTGAAAGAATTTTTGGCCGGGGGGGGGGGGAGGGAACCCATCAAACCCTCCCTGGCCTGTATATACATATAAATATTTAAAAATCAGTGTATTCCCACCTGGCAACCATGGCGCAGAATGCCTGAGTAGATTCATCAATATCTGTTGTATGACGCAATCTGTCACCAGAATCATCCTGAAAAATAAATTACAGACAATGATGGCAGTTATAATGGAATAGTATCTAAATTGTCCACATAAGTAAACTAATATTCCTACATAGTAATATAGGGAGTGAAAACAATGGTATCAACATGTTTAAGCCCTTAGACATTTCACCCCAAGACTGTTCACCCCTTAAGACGTTTCACCCCAAGACTGTTCATCCCTTAGACGTTTCACCCCAAGACTGTTCACCCCTTAGACATTTCGACCAAAGACTGTTAACCCCTTAGACGTTTCACCCCTAGACTGTTCACTCCATTGACGTTTCACCCCTAGACTGTTCACCCCTTAGACGTTTCACCCCTAGGCTATTCACTCCATTGACATTTCACCCCTAGACTGTCCACTCCATTGACGTTTCACTCCTAGACTGTTCAACCTTTAGACATTTCATCCACTGGATGTTTCACCCCTTAAATGCTTCACCCCTAGACTGTTTTAATGTTAAATAATACATTGTATCATTGTCATAAAATTGCTTAGAATCTAACATTTACAAGAAAATATATGATGCTGTTTGATTTTTTATTCAATTTTGTGTGGCCAACCTGTGTTGATAAAAATATGTTGCATTAAATACACCATTTATTAAGCTCTGATGATAATAAATGCTATAATGAAATATGTAGGAGTAAAATAATGAGGGTGAAATCGCTGAAATGTCAAGGGGGTGAAATGTCTAGGAGGAACATTCATAGGGTGAAATCTCAAGGGGATGAAATGTCTAGGAGGTGAAACATCCATAGGGTGAAATGTCTAGAAGGAACATTCCTAGGGTCTAGGAGGTGAAACATCCATAGGGTGAAATGTCAAGGGGGTGAAATGTCTAGGAGGTAAAATATCCATACGGTGAAAAGTCTTAGTGGTGAACAGTCTAGGGGTGAAACATCTAGAAAACATAATATGTAATAACATAATAACATGTTTAAAACATTGCCCTGTGAATTTAGTTCATAGAAATGAGAGGTAGCTCACCCTGATGTTTTCAAAACAAGAAAAATGAGGAGTTAATAACCGTCATTTAGGTTTATCTCAGTTCATCTTTCAAACATGACTCAGATTATAGCAAACCTTTGTCAACATATTAATCTACAGTTTGACATAAGAAAATATGAACAGCTCAACAAATCCAAAACAAGTAAATTATTCACCAATTTGTAATAAAACTGATCTACCAAATTATGCTGTGGCACATCTGGCTGATAACTGAGAAGAAATGTCAAAATGTGACAGTATTTTACAATTTTCAGAGGGTGCAACGTTTTTGAATTTTATGAAGGACACCCAGTTGCTCCAATGTTGGAAAGATCACTGAGGTACGTATGTACATTTAAACAATCTTTACTGTTTTTTAACTACAGACAAACACAATTTCTTTTTATTAGTGATAAGCAAAATCAAGTAAATAAACAAGTTACACAAGTGATTCCTTTAACGCAGCGGATTGTGTTCCCACTGAGGAGGTGTTTGTGTTGGATTGGTAAGAGACTAGTTATTTTGGTAGTTCTTCAATATTACAGGCTCAGTGCCTACTTCAGATTCTCAGAAAGACAAAGAAATAGGAGGGGAATATGTGTGTCTCTTCTCAGCTTAAAGTGATAATATCTATCACTTTGTTAGTCCTTTAAATCTCCATAGATGTAGAAATGATCATATCTTTGAGAGTTAAACAACAACCTAGAACATCTACATGTAATCTCGATGTAAAATCCAGTGGAGCTAGTGTGCAATAACAGATTCTGAGAGTGAAGCTTTAGGGGAGGTATCAAAAGTTCGATGTCGGATAGAAAACTAAATAAATCTAGTTAGGGGGGAGGGGGTTCAAAACCATTTCAGTTTGCTATCCGACAAATTTCAACATTTCAAATTTTGGCAATTTCGACTCAGAATGCCTTGGAATGGTTTAAAAATAAAGATTTTACCTGATGCTTTCTTCGTCAAGATCATTCCAAAAGATTCTATTCTATCAATAGTTGTTAAAAGCCGCAAATTAAAATAGGAATTAACAAAAACTAGATCGTGTTTAGCAATCATTTTTCAAATTATCAAACCAGAAGTCAGCGATCAACTTTCATGGTATTGGGGGGAAGGGGGGGGGGGGGGGTCAGAGTCAAAACTAGATTTGTTTATTTTCCGATTTGACATGGAACTTTTGATGCCTCCCCTTACATGTTAATTCAATGTGAAAATGATTATGTTACATGTGTTGTAAAAAGAAATATTGATCTCTTTGAAGGAGATGTTGAAATTTTCATAAATTTTAAATGACATTTATATGAAACACGAACGATGTCTTAAAACAATGCAGTACAATGTTTAACAAGTTCAATTATAAAACATGTTGTAAATACTCTTAATCTGATAAAACACTACACATGTCAGTGGCAGATAGTAACAATTTCAACAAGTGATGAGCAAAACAATAATATGTACATCACAACATACATCTATTATTACCACCTTGCCGGGCCTGTTCTAGGGGTATTAGTGCGAGTTTAGAAGGCATTTATTTTACTATATTGACCTGAGCAATATGTGACGTCATAGTGTCGGGCCATAGTGGCTAGCCAATAATGCATTAATGCCCAGCAATTTTCTGCAGGAAATTAGATTTCGTTCAGTTCTTGTTATTTCAGCCCTGGGCATTAACGGTGGTAATAATACTAATAACGTCATTTCTGCGGGCATTCGGCCCTCGGTCCAATATTTCACTATATCGCCCTTCGAAATGATGTTATTGTACTATTAACACCAAACACTAACAAGACATTAACACGCAAAATGTCTAATGTCACCATCTGTTATTTGTTACAGTCGTTGAATGCCAAAACCAACCAATGCCACAAAAAAAGAGTTAGAGACTTTAACAATTGTGGTAGTGACAAAAAAATGACACCATTTGGTAGGCTCACACCATGGTAAAACCTGATACACAGTGATTAATATTATACTTTTGTATTGGAAAATTCAGCGTGGCCACCAAGAAATTTACCCAGCATGCCAAAAAACCAAAATTGCCAAAAATGCAATTTTATGCTGTAGTTTTAATCAAATCTGTCATAAAAAGTAATAAAGAATAAAAAATGAATCATAAAAGTGATCAGCAAAAACACGTTGTGATAATTGCTTCTTGTATAACTGACGTCAAACATTGGAGGCATGGGTGTACGATTTCCAATAAGGCAAGACAGTTCAGTAAAAACAATTTACTCCTCTTAAAGGTGCTACAAATAGTGCAGGGGGACCATTCAACGATCATCGACAAGTGTCAAAATATATTTAGGTTTGGATATTTCATCAAGAATAACATATATTTTCATTATCTACAAAGAAACCCTCTGGATGAACATTATTTCAGCTGATATTCCTCTTGAAACATGGTGGATCTTAAAAATCTATAAGTGGGACTCCCTTTATAGAAGCTTTGAATTGAATTTACACTTCTTAATGCTGAAATTGATAGTTTATACATACATAGTATGAAAATAGGTATGTCAAAGAAGGTATTAAGCCAAATATTGACCTGATAGCTCAGAAAAAATAAAAAAATTTGAATTTTCTCTCTACAGTCCTTATTGCCCCTTTAAGCAACAAAATATAATTTCCCTCCCAGAAAAGTGTGACAGATGCTAAAATTGTTACAGATGCTAATGCAAAATACCAGTCCCAAAAATCGGTGGCTATAACAGTTATGCACAAAATATTATCAGTTGTTGCATGATGAAAATCTTCCAAAGGTTGGAATAACAAGATCTTACAATAAACAAACAAAAAAGTGTATACTCAAAATTGTACAGAAATATATGAACTGCAAAGTGGGATATCATTTTTAGATTTCAGATGAAAATGAAGGTAAAGCTTAATGGACGAAGAGAAGATTGTCAAATGTTGGTATCCCTGCAGAAATAAGTACAGAGCCACCTAGCCCAGCCCCTTACAGATAATGTTTCCACTTTATTATTTCAAAATATCATAAATCAAACTGACCTTGCTTTTTGATACCTTTCTTGGTCTCGGAGGTCTAACAGGTTGTTCTGCATTGTCTTGTCCAAACTTATTTGGCTCAGACTTTAGATTAGTTTTAACAGTACTGACTTTAGTTTTAGGTTCAACTTCCTTCTGCTTTTGGCTGGCTCTTAAAGCTGAGAGTTCACTAACTGAGAATGGATCTAGAATATCTACATCAGCTGAATGACTTTTTGTTGTAGTTGTTGGCACTTTTTGGGACTCTGCACGTGTACTTTTTGTGCGTACTTTCATATATGTCTCTGGTGGTTTATTGTTGAGTAAAATGTTATGTAAAAATGTACTATGGTCACTAACTGCTTCAAAGTTAGTATCATTATCATCAAATAGAGGATCAAAACTTTCAAGGCTCATGTAGTCGTGATCCTCATAGTAAACATCCAGTAAGTTCCCTTCCTCTACTGATTTATTGGAGAACTGAATTGAGGCCTCTGTGGGGGAGGGTTCTGGGTCCCCTGGTTGTCCCTGTTGGGGATTGTAAAGTACAGATAGCCTTGAGAGGTCAACTGGAGGCCTGGCAGGGGGAGGGGGAGGCACATCTGTAAGACATGGCGTATATGTCTTACTCCTTTGGGGCAGTCTAGGGGGTAGGGCATACATTCCTGTTGGATCGCTTATCACCCTTTGTTGTGCCCCCACCCCCCTACCACTGCCAATATGTGCCCCTCGTGTGGGGAAATTGAATTGATTTCCTCTACCCATATGTTGATTAGCTATAGCCACTGTACCAGCATGCATCCCAGTTGATACACGATGACTCCTAGTGGGAGAATTAGGTGTAGAATGTTGTTTAATCCTACTATCAACATCATCCTTTAAAAATGCACTCAGAGCTGAAGCACCCTCTACATTTAATGGATCCAAACTGCTCAAATCAAAATCAAAATTTTTCATCTTCTCAGTAGGTGAGAAACTTATGAGAGGTTTATCAGGTAGGGATGATGAAGGGGGAATATCCTCCAAGATCATATCTGCACTGTTTGTCCTTTCTCTTCCCCCTTTATCCTGTTCAATTGTAGCGTTTTTAACTGCATCATTATTTAACTTATTTGCTGAGGCAGCACTTATGTTTGTGGGGGCAAGTGCACTTTTAGTTGCTACGACGGGACCTTGACCTACTATCCCTCGTAGGTTATTAGATGACCTAGGCCTGGGTATGGCTCTGGGAGGGGGCAACTTTGGAGCTGCTAGAGTATTAACTTGACTAGTTGCAGTGGTTGGGGAAGGTGATGCAGATGCAGCCCTCGATAACCCAGAGTCTGAAAAATGACACATGAAATCTGGAACTGAGCCAGCTCTTGCCATATTTGACTCAGGAATACCAAGACGTCCTGAGTTCCATTGACGCTCTAATCTACGGAGCCTATCTTCTTCTGCAGTCTCCAGACTCAACTTTTTAGCGAGTTCGATATCTCTCATCTCTTGCTCCATTTCTGGCGTTATATGTGGATGGAGGGGAGGTATTGCTCTCTGATCTAGTGCCATATTGTTAAATACATCCTATTGTGACAGGTATCGCAACACAGTCCATCTGGCGCCATCTCTACACTAGGGAACTGAAACTAAAAAAATATATTCATTATTAACCCACTGAGGGATAGTATATAAAGAAAACAAAAGACTGCTAAGAATTCTTCTGAGTATCTATGAAGACACAACTAAAATAAAGAAATACTAAATATTTAGATCATTATATTTACTGAAATGTTAACTTCTCCTTTATTTGTCATTTATTTGAACAGATCACTGCAGTTAAACATCATTACAAAATCATCTAGCTTTAATTAACTGGTAAAAATAAACTCACTCTGTGAACATAAATATATCCTACTAAGAATTTCCAAATTAATCATGCTGAGGAACTTTGTAAGTAATAACCTATACTCATAGCATATTCCAAAAAAATGTTTGCATGAAATTAGTCGTATATGCAGATATCTCTATAACTGGTGTAATCTAACATATTGCATAACTACAATACCAATAACTACATACATGTGCACTGTTACAGAAAATGTCATGATGAACTTTTAGAGTAAACACGTAGAATATGTAGAATGAAATGGAAAGAATCTGTGCTGCAGAATTCAATATGTTACATCATCTTCAGACTGCTTCATCAATAAAGATGCAGACTCACTCAAGAAAATAAATTGTACACTGCAGCTCTGGTAATATCCATATTCACACGCAACAACTTCTCGTCAAATTTCAAAGCGCAAGCCGCAAATATGTGTATTTATCAAAGATGAAATTGTATAACGTTAAAATCAGGTGTTGAGAGAAAACGCAAAATTCTATATGTTAAAAATACCAAGATTATACTATTAGTTTAGACAGAATATTTCATCCTGCAATTGTGTCATTGCCCCCCCCCCCCTTACCAAGACCTGCAAATATTCTTTACTTCATAATACAAGTAATATACTGTATTATATGACATATAATATTATATGTAGAAATGAATATATTGGCTTGACAAATACTATGAAAAATCAAAAGTTAATTAGACAGCATCTTTAAAATCAATTGTAATTGTTCAATACCAAATGTACAAGCAAGTTATGATATGTACACGGACTTCTTGAACTTAAAATGTCTGGCCATTCTTATCTCATACCAAGTTTCTAAACAATTTAGATCATAGCATTCTGATACTCAGACCATCTCTGCAATGCACAAGAATAGAAAGGAAACTGAAAGAAGGCTCTCACGATGAGATCATAGCATCCATGCCTATTATTATCTATTCTTTATAAGTTCAATTCTATTCCATTTATAATTAACAATATGGTGCTGTGAAACCTGCATATCCAAACACCTCTCCAAATTAACACCTCTCATTGTGAACACCTCTCCAAATGAACACTTTTCCAAATGAATACCTCTAATTGTGAACACTTTTCTCAGTCCCAAAGGACGATTCTCGGTTTGGAGAACAGTCTCCTGGGCTAATACCTTTTTTCATGAAAAATATTACCCAAATTAAACTGTGATTATTCAAAAGAGGACATTTAAATCTACAAGATGTAAAAATAACAAATTGGTCTGAAGCAGGGGTAATGCTCAATTAGACCGATGCAATAAAATACAAGTCTCGATTTGGGGAAAGAAGTTCATTAGTGTACTGCGCTAATATTTTCTTGCGAAAAAATTAGAAATATTACCCAAATTAAATTATGACTATTCAAAAGAAGACATTCAAATCTATATTATGTAAAAAAATCAAATTTGTCCGAAGCAGGGATAATGCTCATTTAGATTGATGAACTTCGTTCTCCAAACCGAGAATCGTCCTTTGTTATCTTCCATCGACCTACATGTTTCCAAAACATTGCAATAAGGATGACACCTGTTTATCTGAACATTTTTGTCCGAGATTTGTCTGAGATATGTTCGGATTAGACAGGTTTTACTGTATCTGATTTCCCTATAGGGTTGTTGGTCTAAAACGCAGCTGTGGTTGACATATGGCATTTCATTTCTATGTTATTGATGTAACATTATGTTATCACATTGCGATTTATTAAAACCATACAAGGTGTGAAATTGAACATCTTGATGGATGTAACATTTGACCCTAGTATTGCACTAATTGAAGTAATTTCATATGTCAAAATTTTGAACTTTTAACTAACTACCAAAGGTCCACCTGGTGGCGAAACTGGTAACTACCTACTCGCATCTGAGTAATTATTGCTTGCTAATGGATTTGCATGAAACAAATGGGGTACAAGTACAAAAGGAAGAGGTACATGGTATTATAAGGCCATTGTCAACTATAAACTTATAGTCCGAATCGGTTTTTCTATCCATTAATAAAATATTGTATCACTTTAAGCTTTGTCACATGACATACATATTTTACATATTCCCTGGTATATG
The DNA here is from genome assembly GCA_903813345.2 of Owenia fusiformis. NCBI lineage: Eukaryota > Metazoa > Annelida > Polychaeta > Sabellida > Oweniidae > Owenia > Owenia fusiformis. The sequence goes on along the minus strand of CAIIXF020000006.1, from coordinate 13,339,523 downwards.
TTTTTAAGGTTGATTCAGACTGTGGCTTGTTATTTCCTCTTGGATAAATCAGAGGACAGACCTGAATTACGTACTCAGAGGATGAGAGGTGATATGACGCTCGTACTGACCTTTATCTTTCCATCTCTCACACATTGAGTGATCAATATTTACCCTGTAATCGTTTCTTTGTGTATTAGTTTGAATGGTTGCATGATATCAATTATTGTAAATCAAATTTTCCAGGGGACAGTTATTTCAAATTTTCAGAGCGTAAAGATAATGGAGTGCTTCGGAAATTTCCGGCAGTGTCCGAAGTGTTCCTCTCTTGAATTACGTCACATCGCAGCAAACAGCCAATGAAAGTAAAGGATCGCTTAGCCTATCAAACCGTTGTTATTGTTTCTACAAGAGTTTAAAGAAACATCATGGGATTTCTCGGTAATATCTGATGTGACGTCATCCGGAGTGGCGTCACATTCTCAGAAAAGGCATTTGACTTTGGGAATAAACATTTGAACAGCGGAACTGACTCCAAAATCAAGGAAATACAAATTTTCCGAAGAGTTCGTGTCTTGTCCTTGAGTATATTTATTGAGCCTAGACACTACCAAGAAGAGGTAATCTGACAGAGGTCTGTGTATATATGTTACAAAAGTAAAAATGGGCGGCACAAAAAAGTTTTTTTCACTTCCTGTTTTGAAAAATTGTGGTTTTCTCAATTTAGGTGACTGAAATCCCATTCAAATTCTTTAAGATTAATAACAAAGATACACACTCACAATTAACCATATTAGGTATTATCAAAAATCATACAAAGACTTGTACTTACGTTGTTTTGATACAGATATTCTAAAGTTTATTTTTGTAAAATGTTAGCTTAGTCTCAAAGTCAAAATGGAATTCGATTTACTCACTCAGAAAATATAAACTTCGATAATAATTTCATAGAAAATATAAAATTATTATATTCAACTATGATTTTAGAAAAAACGATCCTAAAAGGAGACCGTGATTATATTTAAGGAATTTGTACAGGAATTTGTAATCACTATTTAACACTGCACGAAACGTTACTTCTTAGCGGGACAGGTAAAAAGTTTAAAATCTATAGGTTGTATCTTTATCTTAGATTATGATAAATGACGTGCCTTAGTTGTAATCTGAAGTCATATGTTACAGTACTCAATAATCGTGTCTCAATAAATTATTGAAGATTTAATATTCTCGTTCTAATATTCAAGTTGAAGGTGGTTACGTGCTCATCTATTGTTCCCGGGAATAATTATTTATGACCCATTATTATGATTTATGTGGTATTTGTACATGTATGTATCACATCATTATCTTCTTTATGAGATGTTGTTTAAAATATGATAACTCATCAAATTTCTATATTTATTTAAATGAGGAGTAATGTTTTTGAAAACGATTAGTGGATCGATGAGATCGAAAAAAGAGGGTCAATTTGGTACCGGGTAAAGAGGGAACTCGGAGATTAACGCAGTTAGCCTGACAATTGCCCCAGGTTTTCTCACCATAAAGGGACTTCCTAGTGGGTACAGGGGGCAACCAGGAAGGTTCTTTTCAATTTTAAATGAGTTATAAAACATAGATCTATTTTAAATGGTAAGTAAATTATGTATCTGCTTTATATGGGCTTAGCCTTTTGCAGATTATTGACATAGACAATTATTCAATATTAGCTACTAGATCTAGAAGGCTCTAGAACCCTCTCCAAAAATGGAAACTATCAAGTATCACAGTGATGAGGATTGTTGATCAAAGTGTAGTCATGTAGATGTCTGGTTCAACCCCACATTATCTTCCAAAAGTTAATATTTTTGGCACTACAGATGTACAGTGTAGCTATTATTAAAGGTGTCACATAGTCCATGGGCGTAGCGCCCGGTACGCTGGGTACGCACAGGCGTACCAGATGGTTGCAAATTCACTCCAAATACAACCAAATTTCAAAATTTTCATGGGGGAGAACCCCTAGACCCCCCGAATGATTGTTTTTTTAATTCACTCAACTCTTGTTCCTGTGGTGGTGGCGTACTACTTAGAAAAGTAGTGCTACGCCCATGTAGTCTATATCCAATAGACCAAATATCTTGAATATTTTCATTTCAAATTTCAGGACTAAAGGATATAGTCAAAGGTGTCACGGGTCAGATATTTTTTGTGACGGGTAGGGCCAGAAAAAAGTGTGCGGGTCTGGTAATTTTGGGTCCAGTCAAAAGAAAACAGAAAAATGAATTTAGTATGAGGAACTGAAACAACTGGGTGAATACATGGCATATTATTAGACTTAAGCCTGATATGATGCTTTGCTAAAGGAAAATTGATCTTAGCATTAAATCATTTGGGAAGAACTGTAAATTATTTTCTGTTCCGAATTTATACGTATACAAGAAATAGGCCAGTTAGAAGTTTGAAATCTTTGCTGGGAATATAAACAGGGGCGGATCTGGGAACCAACAAGGGGGGGGGGGGCAAATTTCAGGTCAGAGAAAAAACTTTTTTGGGCCCAATTTTTTTTCTGGGCCCATCCAGCCCGGGCTTCCAGGCCTCCCCCCCAGATCCACCAGTGATAAAGCATTTTACCATAATTTATGATAGTCCTGAGTGTTCTGACCTGACTCGAAATTGGTAAGTAGGTGTTTGTGACCCGAGCCTTCTGAGTGAGATTCGGGTAGACTCGGTGTGACACCTCTAGTTATTATCATATGTTTATAGAACAATTACTCAATGTTAGCTTTATACAAGTAAATGTATGTATGCACATGTATGTCAATGATCTCACTCCACAGTGAGAGTGGTGTTTGGTGGTTGGTGAATGGTAGTTGGCATTCAGTTGTTGCTGTCTGTTACAAAATCTTACACTTCCAATAACTAACAATGACATTTGCCTTGTCTATAAATTAAGTAACCCCATTTATTATTTGGGATAATTTAAATATTTTCCCCCATTATTGTACTTTGAATCTTAGATAGCTTACATGTAACCCTGGGGGGTTCACTGTATATAAAACTCGACGGGGGTCCTAGGCTGAAGCCTCAAATATCAATATGTTCCCATACCAATCTGTCAAATTTCAATATGTTCCCATACCAACCAAAATAACGCCCAAAGGCAATACCAAATGTCCAAATATAGGACCAATGCCATACCAAATGTCCAAATATAGGACCAATGCCATACCAAATGCCGAATTATGGGACCAATGCCATACCAAATGTCCAAATATGGGACCAATGCCATACCTTAATTCAAAGTAAATGAAATATAGGATCAATGTCATACAAATTTGCAACTACTGGACCAATGCCATACCACGAATGTTAGGTAACGTATCTACAACGACCATTCTCATACCAGACGAGCAAAAGTCTGACCATTGTCATACCTCAGAAGTCAGAAATTTCCGGGCACATACCAAATCCTAAAATATGGGTCCATTGCCATACCAAACGTTGAAAAAGGTACCCCACATGCGCCGAGGATCCCCGTCAAGGTTTATATATAGTGAACCCCCCGGGCATGTAACTTCTCCAATTCATAACGTTGTGGATCTTTTTGGTGATATTATATTTGAGATTGTAAGGAATCCGATTACAAGGTCAGTCGAACATATTGCTTTTAATTTTGTCAACCCCTATAGATCTGATTCTGCCTAATCAGAGACATATAAAACATTAAGAGACTATTTTTTGTGTGCAAAAACTTAAGCATCTGATTCTCTCAAGGTCAATTACCCAAGAGAAAAGTAGTGCCTCCCACTGAAGCAGCTTTTGTGGTTTTTATCAACATGTAGATCTAATGCAAATGTTATTCAAAGGCATGATGACATTCAATACAGTAACTCTAGTAGGGAGGGATTTTGGATTAACAGGGCTGATTTGAAGCAATTTTCAAACCACTGATGGTTTAGTAGTATTTGTTCAACTTGTAAAAAGTAAATTGCATTTCAGAGTTTAGTCTTGCTTAAAAGACCCTGTACTCCCTGCCAGGTAAAGAGAGTGAAGGTGACGGGGGGGGGGGGGTGGATACACTCTTTGAGCAAGACTAGTCATCGTTATACAGTTATAATAATGTTCTTTGCGATTGACTGTTTCTTTGTTTTTTTTAATTCACAAATTATTATAAGATCAAGGGTTATTAAGTGTTAGAGCATGGAAAGCTATCATTTTTTATATGGAAATGAAATTTACTCTCATACTGAGTAACTTAACCTGTTTTTATATCACCATCACAAGTGGTGACATATTGTTATAGTCATCAACTTTTTTGTGGTTGGTGTTCGGCATTTGGCATTCATGTTCGGTGGATGGTATCTGTAACAAATGGTAGGTGGTGACATTTTGCTTGTTAATGCCTTGTTTCTCTTTTCATGACTCACTTAAAGTCAATCAGATTTACTTGTCACATGAAAATCTGTGAAATCTGTCATGTTCGATAATTAGATATCACATCATTTGATGACTTGGCAGTTGCCTTGATGATTTGCCATATAAGCTAATAAAGGCGGGACTAAGGTCACATGAATGGTCCAAGCCCATTCCAAAGTACGAATGGCAGTGCATACTTTGTGGGGGCCTTCATAAAAATGTACGAGGTTGGGTCTATGTACCGAAGTGATCTTTAATGCAATTGGTTGATCTGATGTAAGGTTTTAACAAACTATTCAAAATTTCTACTTGCCTATTAAACAAAATATTCTTTTGTTGAGATTTTAGTGACATATTGCATTTAATCAACATGACACATCAAGCCACCGCAGTGAAATAAAAACAATTATCGCTGTTAAGCGAATCAATAAAATAAAAGTGTTACATAAACAGTGATTAAGTAAAAGTTATCTGAGCCTATAGATTAAAGGCTGGTACTTGATTTATGCAGTAATATTGACATACAAGCATACTAGGAACTGCAGGGCCCTAGGAGCAGTAAAAGCCAAGCTAGACTTGTACTTTTCAGATCAAAAGTATTTCTGTCGTGTTTATTGATTGTCAGCGCTTGCATTAGATTAGAAAATTTGTGAGTCCCAAGGACGCAATTTTCTTTTAAAAAGTGTGTCCTTTGAAAAAAAAGTGTGTCCCTTATTTTTCAGTTTTTGATTTCTTGCCGCGAATTTAAAATGGAAGTAAACGTTAAGTACAGACTGAATAAATGCATGTTCGTTCATTCGACAATGAATACATTTTATTTCATGAATAACCTAATATTTGTTTCTGAATAGGAAAAACTGTGGCGTGTCATGGTTTCAAATCTAAAAATAAACAAAGTCGAAAAAATTCGAGAGAATCATGATTATTTGTAAATACTCAACATGTTGAGCCTTATTTACGATTCAAATAAAGGTGAGAGATCATAATTATTTGTTTATGTTAGGTATCGTTGTAAACACATTGTAGTATTGACCTAAAAAAAATTTGCCTCCAAAAAAACGGAAATATTTTCAATTTTTGCGTCCTCCAAATTATTTTTGAGTCCTTAACATGTACGGGACGCCGTTAATGCAAGCCCTGGATTGTTCTTCAATTTTTAATTCTTATATTTTCCTTTTTAGGGTGGTACTTTAAACCTGTTTGAGGATAGTAATATACATGTACCTTACATCAGATGCAAGACTTCTTCAGGGTTTTTCCCAGAGTATTTTAACCAAGGATTATGATGGATGTGGAGGGAGTAGATCTTGATGATAATGAAAACTGCATCTCTGGCAATAACTTCAATTGGCATTATCCCATTACGAATATTGTCAATCAGTGTTGATTGTAATTGCAAGTATGGTATTGTTATCAGGGGAATTGTAAAGCACGAGGCACGTGGGGCAAAACAAAAATACTTTATAATTTTGATGATTTATGTCCATTAAAATTGTAATGATAAAGTATCATTATCAAATTGGCCATGCCTGGATAAGCCCCTGGTTATGCTATGTTTATGTTGACTTGCACTGTACATTATTTGTAAAAATGATTCAGCTTGATAAAAAACAAATGGAACAGGGGAGCATGTGTTAACTTTCTTTAGATTAACTTACATAAGATAAGCGGGTATTCCGTCATTTGCAGGCATCCTGTGAAGTGAAAGTAAACAAGTTTCCGAGGCATTGTCCAGGTCTATCTACTTGAGTCCGAACTCGACGTCTACATTAAGCCACTGAAGTGTGATTGAAACTGATGCGGGAAATTTCTACAGGATCACTTGACATTTTGTAAGTAAAACAATTCTTTAGTTTTATTGAATTGTAAACTAGAGGGAAAATACAGTGAATTTGTGAGGAATAAGCAAACAAATGCACGAAGCCTAAAAAGTAATGATCAATCTGTAGAAATGTTAAAATTCATGACATTTCATTCAAAAATAGAAGGAAACTTGGGGAGAATGAACTGATGTTTATTTTGCAAGTTTTCTTGGTTAATTCGCTTCCCGGGATTCACTTGCAAGAGGATTTGTAACAAGTGTGTCGAATTGGTGAGTATAAAATGAATTTATGATTTATTACTCTCGTATCTGGATTTACATCCTCTTTGAAGATTTATAGAGATGTCAAATAATCTTTACATCCATAAATTGAACTGCATATAATAAGGAGAGGCCAATAGCTTTCTATATATTTTTGGTTTTAGAATTCTTGCTATGAATATAAGAGCTGTTATATAGATATATCTGAAGATTTGCATGAGTGATTTAAGTTATAATTGAACAGTCTGAGTCAAGACATGAAGACAGACAGTCCTTAGTTCATATAGACGCTTGACTGGTAACAATTTTTGAGATCAGATAATAGGTTTTTGATTAACGTCAGTGAAGTGATAAAAGGGGAATCAGGGTGAAACATCTGTACTATTGAAGATGGACAATTAAATATTTAAAGATGTCATTAGGACACAGGGTGGTAGATTTGAAATGATTTATTACCCGGGCTGTCACAGGCACCAATCTTTGGGGCGGGGCTGCTAAACTGTAATCTTCTCTATACTAGGCAGAGATTAGTTTATAACTAGACTCTCCGTGCAGGGTAGACTGAACATACGGTTGTTAGGATTAAATCAAATTATTCCTTGCTAATGTGTTAAAATTATTGATATATATGACGTAGTTCTCTTTACTTGACCTACCAACCAGAGATGACCATTGCTCTTGTAGCCCAATAGCAGTTGATCTGTGATGTAAGCAAGGTAGTGGAGGAGGGTGTTCTAAAAATGTAAAATGGTCCTAGCTGAGCTTAAACCCATACTAGCTGTCCTGCAAATAGTCTTTGAAAGGAGACCTCTAGCTTCCAGACTAGCAGGATATGAATATGGCAACTCCTTGAAAGATGAGCCTTGCCGATCCTATCCAGTTCTGGAAAATGTTATTGATATATCACAAAAACGAAATCAATCTATCACGTTGACTGTTTTAATAAGTTTCAGGATATCACTTTCGATGTCGTATTATAATTAAAAGCCAGTTGTTTTGACATTGTCTGATATTGGGTGTTGTGTAAATCCATGATCATTGGTCAAAGATTGACATCTGTTTTAAATGATAATTTCAAAATGTCAATAAAGATATCTGATTGACAGGTTACCTTTTTTCAGAAGTAAGATTTTGGTTATTTAAAGAGAGAGAGATTTCATTCTACACTATTTGGATTTAGAGATAGAATCCTTTCATTTAGCTTTACCAAAATTGGACATTTTGTCAGTTTTTAGCAAACTGAATGTAAAGGTATCTTGCTCAACCAAAACCACTACTGCCCTCTATCTATCCATCAACAACAACATAGCAACTGATCTTTTGAATGAAATAATGATGGCACAATGCAGTTATGCCTTTGCCCCATATGCTCCGATTTTCACAACGGCGCCTTGCCGAGTATTTGAGTATTTTGTTCAAAATTGAATACAATATTGAGCAAAACACTCAATCGGCCAGGCGCCGGCCAATGGATTGGATCCATGGAGCAAATGTGACCCAGGCATTACAAAAGACTGAATCTCTCTCATGTATTTAACCTTGAAACATGAAAAAATCAGTTTCTTGGAGATTAATCTAAAGTAGGTCGTAATTTGTTAACAGTGTTTTATTGAGCGTATAATGGGACAAAAGCTATTGGCAACCAATTCTTTAACAATATCGCTTTTTTGACCCGTAATTGGAAGATAAGATTGATTGAGGTCTATATTAAAGGAACGTTTCATTAGATTTGCAAAGATTTGATTAATCATAATCTTGCTTGTTGACTTATTGACACAAATTCCGTGCAAAATTGACATTTTTCACAATATTGCTTCATTTTGAGGCTTACTTGATGGCCTGGAACCTTCCTTATTGATTCTTTCTTTCTACTTCACACAAATTACATTGGAAATTTATAAGTTTGCGTGGTGTTATTAAAAAGGAATTTGGATGAAATTCTCGTAATAACCAGACAGTAAAGGAAAATTTATTGTTTATTCATAAAAAGTGAAGGAAAGTTTTTTTTTAATTGAGGTTCAATCATGCAAACAAAACAATAATCAATCAATTAAACTATTTCATGTTCTTAATAGTTTATGGTTTGCAGTACTGGATACTATGTCGAGTTCTTGGAGATTATGTACTTAAGTGCTGTATGCTAAGTAGAGTTTATGTATTGCAGTACTGGATGCTATGACAAGTTTTGTTTTAGTTTCTATATTGCTGTACTGGATCTGGTATTGTTCTTTTAGTCTACTGGTATATATTGCAGTACTGGATGCTATGTGGAGTTCTTTTAGTTTATGTATTGCAGTACTGGAATGCTATGTGGAGTTCTTTTAGTTTGTGTATTGCAGTACTGGATGCTATGTGGAGTTCTTTTAGTCTATATATTACAGTGCTGGATGTTATGTAGAGTTCTTTTAGTTTATGTATTGCAGTACTGGATGCTATGTGGAGTTCTTTTAGTTTATGTATTGCAGTACTGGATGCTATGTGGAGTTCTTTTAGTCTATATATTACAGTGCTGGATGTTATGTAGAGTTCTTTTAGTTTATGTATTGCAGTACTGGATGCTATGTGGAGTTCTTTTAGTTTATGTATTGCAGTACTGGATGCTATGTGGAGTTCTTTTAGTCTATATATTACAGTGCTGGATGTTATGTAGAGTTCTTTTAGTTTATGTATTGCAGTACTGGATGCTATGTGGAGTTCTTTTAGTTTATGTATTGCAGTACTGGATGTTATGTGGAGTTCTTTTAGTTTATGTATTGCAGTACTGGATGCTATGTGGAGTTCTTTTAGTCTATATATTACAGTGCTGGATGTTATGTGGAGTTCTTTTAGTTTATGTATTGCAGTACTGGATGTTATGTGGAGTTCTTTTAGTTTATGTATTGCAGTACTGGATGCTATGTGGAGTTCTTTTAGTCTATATATTACAGTGCTGGATGTTATGTGGAGTTCTTTTAGTTTATGTATTGCAGTACTGGATGTTATGTGGAGTTCTTTTAGTTTATGTATTGCAGTACTGGATGCTATGTGGAGTTCTTTTAGTTTATGTATTGCAGTACTGGATGCTATGTGGAGTTCTTTTAGTTTATGTATTGCAGTACTGGATGTTATGTGGAGTTCTTTTAGTTTATGTATTGCAGTACTGGATGTTATGTGGAGTTCTTTTAGTTTATGTATTGCAGTACTGGATGTTATGTGGAGTTCTTTTAGTTTATGTATTGCAGTACTGGATGTTATGTGGAGTTCTTTTAGTTTATGTATTGCAGTACTGGATGTTATGTGGAGTTCTTTTAGTTTATGTATTGCAGTACTGGATGTTATGTGGAGTTCTTATAGTTTATGTATTGCAGTACTGGATGTTATGTGGAGTTCTTTTAGTTTATGTATTGCAGTACTAGATGCTATGTGGAGTACTTATAGTTTATGTATTTAGTTTACGTATTGCAGTACTAGATGCTATGACAAGTTCTTTTATGTTGGGTTTCTGAAGTCTCTGTATATATGTAACTCTGTATTACATTTCTGCATTGCTATACAGAGGATAGTTCTGCACTTTGCTAAAGTAAAATATAAAATGTCATTACAAAAAGCTTTTTGCAAGTTAACTTGGGTTTAACCTTTCATCTAAAGTACAAGTTCTTTGGAAAGTTCATTATTGAACATGGACAGAGTTCGCTTTCAATGTCAACTTTCTATGGCTAACAAATTAAATTGAATGAAGAAGTTGCCACTTGGGATTTAGATTCATCTCACTTGATCAATTCTTGTTATTAGCACATATGTCCAAACTTAATTAAGGTAGCCTGAGTTGAATGAATAATGTGAAGGTTTTTATTATTATGTATAACACTGCCCAAATGGGTGACAAAATTGAACAATGCTGTCTACCTTAAGAACCACTGCAATCGGCACGAAATATGGGTCCAGGCACATGCATATGTGATAAATTTCTTATTATGTACACAAATATGGACATTCTCTCTGATTGTCTATTCAGGGGACCTGATCTGGTTCATGAAACCCCTTAGCAAATATATTATAGTAAGACAGCGAGGTATTCCTTGTGGAAAAGTCAATTTTAATGGACCAGGCTATTTCATGCATCTCTCCCCCATATATTCAAAACTGTTTCAAAGAGACAAAGTCTGTCCATAATTATGCCACTAGAGCAGTTGTGGAAAATTCACTTTATGTACCAAAACCAAAACTTGAAATATTTAAGAAAAGCATATCATACAGTGGTTCACATCTTTGGAACAAGCTTGATAAGACTGTCAAAGAGTCTGATTCTGTAAACTCTTTTAAGAAAGCATATAAACAAGTGTATCAGATCAGAAAATGAAAATCATGTAAATGCATTATTTAAAGACATTGTTCCTTATATTCATGTAATTCTCTTATAAGTTGTTCCCTATGTTTCATGTAAATGCATACTTTGAAGATGCATATATATCAAATTGTTCTATATGTCCTATATATCTATTTGTATGTTTCTATATTTATTGTACACATTGTAAATAATTGTAAATTATTACTGGGCCTCTAGGAAGACCAGTTTTTGTACTGATAGAGCTACCCAGAATAAATATAGTTTTCAAATCAAATCAAATCAAAGAGAAATTATTTAAGAGCAGCTTTCAATAATTGGGGGCAGTAAGGTCGAGCAAGTTGGCATTGAAATATTCCCTGACCATTCAATTGTGTAACATGTCCCTGGATTCTCTATCCCTCAGTTTTTTTGTTAATTGTACTTAAAAAGTACAATATACTTGTCAGTTTGGTGGGGGGGAATGGTGGTGATGTTTTATTTACTTACTTGAGACAAACCAGTTGACAAATTGATTTGATATCTTATTAAGGCTATTTCTCAGAATGAAAATCTAGAACTCTATAGCTTTTGAGCATATGGGGTAAATATGGTGCATAAAAAAAATTGGTGCAGAATTGTTCGTCGTATGCATTATTAAATTATGGGACATGGGTTTTATAACATAATAGTCAATCATATGTATTATCGTATATGGTATATACATGTGGTACTAATTTCGACCTTTAATTTGAATTTTTGACCTATCAGATGTGCTAGAAGGAGAGACTCTGTACAACAGAATAATGTACCAACAGAAAGGCATTTTTTATGATATGAATAGAACAAGTTTGAAGAAAAACGGTGCAGTATTTTCAAACATCTGGTAGGTCAAAAATTCAAATTAATAGTCGAAGTTAGTACCGCGTGATGTATGCATGTTCATGTACTGTAGTAACATTTTAAAGTGTAAATAGAAATCAGATAGTATAACAGGATTTAGGCATATCATTGTTCACTAACTTTCATTGAATGTTTTAGTTATTTGACTTGTACAATATTTGTGCTAATCAGATTCAGATATATATCAGCTTCGACATATTTTCCAATAATTAATCAAAAACAAAATCCAGTTTATCTAAGATGTGTCCGTCATGAAAATGTAATTGAATGTGTAAAAATTCATGGAATCAGCAAGGAATAAAATAAATGAGTATGAAGGCTACAATCTAAAGTATATAGAAACACATTGGATATTTCCATGAAATTTTTGTTAAAAACGGTGTAGAATATGTGCGCTCTCAAAACTGAAATCTTCGGTTTGAAAATTTATGAAAGAACATGTTAATGGGTCGATCCTAATTGAATTCCTGTATTGTAAGATTAACGAAAGCCTGCCGAGCTTAGATGTGACAGTTTAAGTCGAAGTGATAGGATAGATCCTCTGAAGTCAGTATTAATAAAAGAATTGCAGGTTAAGCAGTGTAATATATCATGCCTCATATCAAATATAAAATGTAAGTAGAAACAATGTTGCTGTTGTTGTTTAACAACGAATGTCCCTGTTAACTCATTCTGATAATCACCGCATTTATATGTTTGGCAGTTTCTAATAAGGAAACTGTTAATGTTAGAATAATTGTTCTCTCCCACTGCTACCTCCTTGTTAGAATATTTACCTTGAATGAATAAAAGAAAGCCTACTTGAAAATTAGTAGAGAATCTCTTGATTTATCTTGTTACGGGTGATATAAATCCAAAATGTACCTAACCCTAATTTTTTAGCAACATCATGTGAAAATAATATATCCTGAAATTGAAAATTTAAGAGGATGAGAATCAGATATTTGACTCAAAAATTCAAACTTGGGTATTTATTTTAAGTTCCTTAATGTAGGCATTGGCCTGCTCTAGTCTCTGATTTATCGTTCGAGTACCAGAAGTGAGTTTGCATATTACATTTCATTTATTCAACAAACTGTGGAATAGTAATAGTAATTCAATTTATATTCTATTTGATGACATTACAATGACAAAATATGCATGGTACAGTTGTTTCATGTTCAGCTTCAAAGAACTAAACGGCTTGTATTAACCTAATCAAAAGCAGGATCTTTTTCTTAATAGAGATTAATTATTTGTATTGTGTTTCTTCTTAACAAATTACATTCATTATTTATATTTTAGGCTAATGAAGGTTAGTAGAATGTTTAGCATATTCTACTGCATGCATTTGATATAGATATAGAATTAGGTCAATGTGGCATCAATACTTAGAAATATGTGTTTCATGAGTTTTGTAGAAGGAGATTGAGTCTGTTATTTAGATTAAAATATTTGGTGTCCAGATTTTTTACTGGACTTAGTATCTTGCATGTCTCCAACACACTCCAATATGTATATGACACTGATTTTCTTATCCCTTTTCTTGTAGTTTGACTCTACTGAAATTCTATTCTAATACTTAAATGCCGTCTTTCATTAGTGAAATGTCATAAAGCGTATTTGAGTAGATGATTTGTATGCCCATAAAACAAGAACCAGGATGCTGGCATTAACCCATGTTTATTCATTAGTCCATGATCTTTTGACAAGAGGTTTTGAACATATCAAGATCATGATCACACTGATCCTTGATCAGTGATACTTGATCTCAGATCCTTGATCACCATTCCTTGACTTATCAGGAATATCTTTAATCTATGTTTCTAGAATCTCGATGCTTGTTCCTGATGAATTGTGCTTGATCCCAGATCTTTGATCATTGATTCCTGTTCTTGATCTTTGATCCCTTACATTAATCTCCAATGTAATCCAAGCACGTGCCATGATGACCAACATAAAGGATTTATTGATAAGTGTTTTACTCTGGAAGTTGTAGCTCCCTAAGGAAATGAAACCTCTGACCCATAAATAAAACACCATACTGAGTGGTCATGTTTTGAAATATAAATGAATAGGAGTGGGAAATAGAGGAATCAGCAAAAGATAAAGAAATCAAACATGATGTCAGCATTCTAAATTAGGCAAAAATTTGTCATTCAAATTTTAGAGAGAAAAAGTAGAACACTTGATCATCTGACTTTTTCTGTTGGTACATACCTTTCCAATTGTGCAAAGTGCTTTGTAGCATTAAATAGCTATCTTTGGTTTATGAGAATGTCACAGGGTGAATACCATGAGTGTCATGTTGATTTTATGCAATTTCTCTCTAAAATTTGAATGAAATGTAAGTTTTCCATATATGTACATGTATTTCTTGATAATTTTAGGTATCAAGTTCATCTCTATGTATTTACTTTATTCTGTTTTGCATTCTAAACCTCAACCTTTTACGCTCACTTGAGATGTTTGATTGATGAGAAATTGCATATGAAGAAATGAAGAATGGACATCATTAGGTACAGTTTGGTCATGTACCTGTGTGGTCATTAGGTTTGGCTAGCTGACTTGATTTTAAAGTTGTTGGTAGTCAGTGAGGCATGATATTCTTTCTTCTACCCTATCAGTGCAATGCAGTAATGAGTTCATGAGTCTCCAATAAAAGTGAAACTAGAATCAAAATATTTTGTACAGGTATATAATACTAACTTCCATATTTGACATGGACATTGTGAAATTTGGAATTCAGAAAATTCAGTCTGAATTGTGGTGACATATTATCAAAAAAAAGTAGATGTGGAAACCTTAAACCTTTACTTAGCTGATATTAATTTTGAAGGTCCCTAAAAGTAATGGAGAAATCATTGAAATTTAAGAAAAATGAAAAACTGAAACAGAACCAATTGTGAGCCACGAGTGATGCCACATGACTTCTAGTTGATCAACCAATCAAATGAAACAACCAGAATTGCGCGCATGCGCATTGATAATGTAAACTTCAAAGTAAAAATTTCCTCCAAAATGCTCTTAAATCTGGTATTTTCATTTCTCACATGTTAATGCTTTTGTGCTTTGGACTGGTTAGTTTTCACAAGGACTGGTCATTTAACTGAAGTTACAGGTCTGAATGCCCGATGAGTTTCGGAACCTGTCAGTCCAGTTGTCCTGTGATGTATTTTGCCTTAAGAAAAACACAGTCATAAACTGTAGATATTTTTCTTAAGACATTTTTCCTTTCAGTTAGTCTTAATAAAATATATTGCCCCCACTGGAGCAATAATATCTTATCAATGAAATCTTACATAGTGCAATTCATTTCTTTGACATCAGCATCTTCATTCTTTTGGTGATTCTCTAATCACAACTTAACAGTTCAGGGCCATGGATGAATTATTCATGGTAGACTTTTTAATATTAGCTTTTGTAAAGATTTTTTGGCACTAATTTAGAGTTTCATACTAGAGTTAGAGACAGGAATCATATTGCCCATGTTATATGAAAAGACAAAAACATTATTTAAAGCTTAGTTAATCAGATCAGTCCTTTAGGGACAATAAATTCAAAGAGACATAATATGTCCCTCCTTTAAATAAAAATCCAGCGTGAGTACATGTTGAGAAATGCAAAACATGGAGGAAAAGAATGGAATAAACAAGGAATAAACAAGGAATAAGACAAACTGGCATGATATTACATACTCATTCGTATCAAAGTTTAAGAAAATCAACTCTTTAGCTTAAAACAGAGAGAAATAGTAGAATATTTATTGCAAGTAGTGACATTATCTTCACAGCTTGGTTTCAGCACAACCCCCATTCAAGAACCTCTATTGCATCAACACCATTATATCTAAGAGCTAAATGTTGTATAATCATGTAATTATATTGTTTAATGTCATGTAAGGTATTTTATGTTGCAAAGGTTAAGAGGGGTGATACTCTATAGAAGAATCTAAGTATTTTTCATTCTGTCAGTGTGATAAGTACATTTAAAGGCCTACTTTATAATGTGTTAAGATTGCCAAGAAAGCAATTTGTCATTGGAGATTACCAAGTCATATAACATTGAAAATATTGTAATGACCCTTGATAAGAAGTTGCTACTGCAACCCAGCTATAGTGGCTAGTCCTTATAGCTCAGCGGTAGAGTATAAGACTTTGAAGCAGAAGGTCCCGGGTTCGATTCCCGCATGGGGCATTGCATTTAGCATACTCCCTTTCATGTCTGTATCTTCTTAACTTGCTTGTACACTACAGCTACCAAGAGGCACACTCTGGTCGTTATGATATGGTCTTTCCCTGAATTGTAAGTTCCCAAATTAAGTAATTAAGTAAGCAACAAATTAGTGGGGTTGGAATATTTTGTAACCATTTGCATTGATCTAAGAAATAGTGTTTACATGGTTTCAGTTACCATGGTAATGAATATACGTTACCATGGAAACAGATTATTTGTCTTAAAATATTTTTCACATTTCTTACATCCTGTAAATTAAGATTGTATAGTCACATTGACTTGAAATGTTACCATGACAACAAGTCAGTGAACTTGTGACATTTTTATGTGGCATTCATCATCAGTGTTCACTGGTCACATCATTCTGTAACAATTGTTACGCTTTTGTAATCATTAGCAATAATAACAGGTGATGACATTTTATCATGTTAAAACCTTGTTTCAAATTGACATGCCATGATAAATTAAAAATAGTGTCTGTTAATTTTTTTGTATGTAAGTCTTTAAATGTGTTGAATGATTGAAAACTGTAAAATTGTCTAAAAGTAAGACGGAAGTATGTTCGGTCTATTGGATTTGAATAAATGATTTATTGATTTAGATGAGCTACTGGAAGCCAAAAATCCTGGTGTAAGAGTCATCTGAACCTGTCAATCAAGTTGATAGTGTCCAGGGCAGTCATATATTGGAAACGTGCAGTCTGCAGAGAAGTACATTACCCGCCTACTGTAGTTCCTGGTTCTATAAGTCATGGCAACCAGTTGATAAATCTCTAGGATTTAACCTAGAATTTTAATCTTTTTATTTTATCTGATGTATTAATTTGTGTGTCAATTCATGCAGAAAGTCTAATATTTTGGATTATGTACATACTTAGGTGCTAAATTGTGATCAGTTTGCAAGGCAGGTAGGTTACTCTAATATAATGTCCACATTTCTTGATTAGATAACTGTTAAATGGATTTAAATTTTTTTTAGTGATGCCCTTTGCTATGAAAATCTAAATCTGATTAGTTCTAGGACATGATAGTAAATTCTAAGGTAACAGTTCAAATTTTTAAAGCACTGGTAAAAATTATTAGCAATTGTAAGAGGTTGAAACTGAATTGTACAAATTGCACAATCATCATAAACTTTAAAATGGTGGTCATTTTTATGTTTCTGATATTTGCTTAAAAAGTAGTTGACTGATTTTGTGAAAATGGCAGCTATGACTGTCGATGGGATTTGCTACGCTTTGTTGTTGCTGTTATCTAGTTCACTCTGTGGCTTGTTCTCCTCCCATGTAATACAATGCTTCTTTAATGAGAAATATAAATATTTGAGCTCCTTCTAATGTCAAGGACTCCCTATGCTTGCATGATCTCACTGGAAACATTAATAGGCAAAATAGAGATTGAAATTACCAAACAAATGAAAACAAGCATGTAATGTTTATATTTTAAACAGTACACAAACACCAGAAAATGGAACAATGCTTGCAAATTTTCAGAGAGAAATTGAGCAAATGAACATCATCAGGGAAAATTTTTCATTTGTGGGTAATGAATTGACATGGTTATTTATAGGAAGAGTTGGGCAATAACAGAAGCATCAATCTGGCTTTGATCAGGTATCATTGACACTAGCTTAATCATTCAAATTGTGTGTAAAGTCGCTAAGTCAGGAAGTGAGGCCCAAAAATGAGGGAATTGCACAATTTCATAACAAGCATTAATCCTGTTGATTTATCCTGGATTCTCTGGAGAAATCTGTTAATGCATGTATTGCTGTAGTGTGCGGTCTCCCCAATGGGTAGAATATTCATTTGAGAAAAATTCACGGTCATGTTTTATTCTTTGAAATACAGAATGAAAGAGTGGGGTCATCAAAGAATGAAATAGATAGATGCGAGGTCCATGCTTTATTTTCAATAGAAGCTCAAAAAAATCTGACATTTCATTCAAATTCCAAAGAGAAAATATGCTGAATAACCATGATAAGTGGAGGATATTTGTGACGCAGATGCTCACAAGGGATGAAGTAGAGAGACAAGACACAGTGACATGGCATTTAGATCTCATCCATGCAGAAGATGCTCTTGACATTGACTTGACACAAAAATAAATCTAAGGACATCGAACTAACCTGCACAGACTATGAGTCTATAGCAGTGGGTATGAAATCTGAATTAATGTTTTAACCTCTTTTATTGAATCCCATGCGCTAAAATGATTTAATTTGGAATCTACATCCTCAAAACACAGCGTTTCACATAGGCTTCTAGGAAGGAATAGAAAGGATAATTTGGAGCCATGCAGTTGAAGGGATCTTGTTAAATAAATGAGAAATCAGATTAACCCTTTCTTGTTAAAAGAACGGTTTGATTTTCTTGGATTTCAAAGCCCTTGATTATTTTTATCAAGCTTAAAAATCAACATCCATTGTAAGAGTAAAATCTCCCCAAGTCATATAACTGGATATCGTAATCAACTACAGGAACTTATCATCGGGGATTATATAGAATCTCATTGAAAATCGTGTCTTCCCCTCCTTAAATGAATTGATCCATTGATTACTTGTGCTACTTTCTAATCTACAAAATCTTATATAAAACTGGTTTTGGTGATGAAGCCATTTGCATTCGTTCGACTTCACTTCTTAAAAGAGAGCTTCCTCTTCACTCTTTCAGTTTACAATAAATCTCTGATCTCATCGAGCAAATCAGAGTTCGTCATCCTTATAGACTACTTTCTCTTTGGTCATTTCCTCTGATAATGAACACGTATTTAGCATGTGTTCCTTCCACTTTGCTGATTGGTTGAGAAATAGTCAGCGTGGTAGATTTGAAATGATTTATTACCCGGGCTGTCACAGGCACCAATCTTTGGGGCGGGGCTGCTAAACTGTAATATAGTCTATACTAGGCAGAGGGTAGTTTATAACTAGACTCTGTGCGCAGGGTAGAGGCCATATGACTCAGTGGGAGTTTTCAGGTGCTTAAGGCCCGGTCACACCGCCCGGACGTTGCTGGAGCGTTCCTTGAACGTTGAAAAAATTCATCAACGCTCGTCAACGCGCACAAAATGGGGAAAAAAACAAAAACACGGGCGTTGGCTTAGCGGTGCACCGCTGAAGCCGGCGTTGCTTTAGCGTTGGTTAAGCGGTTGCGAGCGGTAGCTAGCGTTTGTTTAGCGGTAATGCGAGCGTTGGTATAGCGGCGTTCTGCGCATGAGAGCGTTGCCTCGGCGGGGGTATAAATAGCAGCAGCGTTGGTTTAGCAGCATATCGTGTTTGACTACTGGGAAATTATTTCAAGTGGGAAGTGTTTAAGAGTAAAGATCTTTATTGGAATTTGTAACTTTAACAAAAGTCCTTCAAGGATTAAAGAAGAAATGTTTTAAATCTAAAGTGCTTCTATTAATGTAATATGACATTAAGAATGAATAACATTACAATTTTCTTTAATAATCTCTCATATCATTTCAAACAAACATATCACAATTTAATCGTTGCATTTCCATTAGTTGGAACCGATTTACGTTCAAATTGCTTTAACAATGTCAAATAACATTTACAGCAAAGTAATAATCATGACGCATGACAAATTTTTGCATTGCTGTGCGCGCATCAACTTTTTGTATAATACCAAGACGAGTGCAACATTTTACAAGCTGCACAGAAAATTCTATTAAAAGTCTATTTGTATTAACATTTAATGAAAAACAAAAATCGCATAATTCACCTTTTTAAAATCCAAAATCACAAACTTTGAGTGCTTAATTTAGGAATTTACAATGCAAAAAATTGAAATGCCAGACATGAATATATATCAAATGTAAAATGCACAAGTGTCTCCACAGTGTTCTACACAGTGGTGCATTTCTCCACGTATTTATAGCCAAATTCTGGTCCCGCTCCGACCTCTATACCAACGCCAAAGAAAAGTTCATCGCCGCCATGGAACGCTGCGACAACGTCCGACACCGTTCCAACAACCCCATGTACGCTGATAAAACGCTAACAACGGCTCCACCAACGTTTGTGCAACGTTTAATCGCCGCCCGGGCAACGCTGGCGAAGCAGCGGTGGTCCAGCGTTTAAGATTTCTGCGTTGGTCTAGCGGATTCAAGCGTCCACGCACTTGCGTCTAGCGGTGCCAAACTTTAACTGGGCGTTGGTGGAGCGGTGATAAACTTTGCCAGGGCGTAAAATTGTCCCTTTTTCAACGCTCGCAATATTTTGAGCAGCTCAAAACTTTTGGAGCGTTAGGATGGCCACTCGAGAAACATCCGCGTTGGCCGAGCGTTTACAGCGTTGCTTTAACGGATGCCAACTTTTGTTAAACGGTGGTGAACGTTTACGAGCGTTGATGATTTTTTTCAACGTTCAAGGAACGCTCCAGCAACGTTTAGGCGGTGTGACCGGGCCTTTAAGTTCAATATTTACCACTGTGTTCATTTAAACAAGAGCTAAAATAAAAAGGTGATAATCATTATTGGAAATGAGAATTATATAGTGATTATTAAATCTCACAAGAGTTATTATCTTATACACAAGTGGAGTCTTACATGCTTTTGAAGATCTACTCTAAAATATGCATGAACTGCCTTACTTTCTGGCATTCATACACAATTTATATGGAGAATAATTACAAATGCACTCAAGTTCTGTTTCATGCTTTCTTTGATCTAGCAATATTTCGCCTTATTTTGAACTTTTTCTCTCTACATAACCAGAAAAACACCCATTATTTATTGCAATTATAAAGAATGACCTCTGCGAAAGATCAAAAGTTCAAGGTCAAATTGCATGAAAAGTGTTGGATCAGAATGGTAAAGGGCTTTATAACAATCAGATAATAAATTCAATAAATGAAGCTAAATAGGCTGTCCTTATTCCCTCTACGTTTACCCCAACCATCCTACACAGCCTCTGCATTTAAGAAAATAAGAAACCACGGAAACAAGACACAATGATAAAGTCAAGCAATATCAATCTCTATCTGCATCCCTATCAAATGTGTTTTATCGCTTCTGTAATACGACAATATCAACAGCAGAATAAAATCAGAGCAATATCTATAATTGATATCTTTATTGAATGGAATAGGTAGTGTACACTTTACATTCTATAAAAAAACATAGGAAATAATAAAAAATTGTAACTAGGTTTCTTGTAGTGAGTTACATGGAAGTCTATATAAAAATGTAATATCCTAGATGCGAGTAGAAATAATCTTGATTTTTTACTTCATTAGAAATTGATGTCATATTTGGAATCTACATGTAAAATTACATCTAGAAATGTGGTTTTGAAAAGAGTTTATCACCTATGAAAATTAATTTTTCTTCGAAAATGTGCCTTTTAGGTCGGGAAGATTCCCCATAGACCCCATGTTGTAAAACCACAAAAGTGAAATATCTTTTCTTGTGTTGGGCAGATAATATTTTCTCTCGCAGGACATATTTTAATTTGTATAACTATCACATACATAAGGGTAATATGAAAAGTGAACCACTAAAACTGATGAATATTCAAGTTTAAAGGAATTTTGTAATACCCTGCCATGTTATTTCCCCCGAATCAGCCACCTGGTGGCGAAACTGGTAACCACATACTCGCATCTGAGTAATTTCAATATGTGTTTATTAGAGAGATTAAGGCATTCATTTTTGATTTGGTGTCCAAGGTGTTTAATATGTAATAGTAGGTATTTTTAATGAGATGTTCACTACAGGTAGATATTCATTAAGAAGGTTCATAACAAAGAGGTATTCTTTACAGAGTTGTGTTCATAAGAGAGTTGTGTTTTGAATGGTTTATGAGTAAAAGGTCACTTGTAATAAGTTTCACTATAAGCTTCACTTTTAGATGTACTTTAACATGTAGATTTCAAATATGACACCACTGACAGAATTTTAAATATTTATTAATACCCCATTGCAGTCCCTCCAATTTGCTTCTTAAAAACTTTCTATATGGTCATTTTCTCTGACGTAATCACACAATTATTGTGCATTATGCATTTAGCACGTATTCCTTCCAGGTGTAAAATGAGTTATGACCTGAGGCATCATGGGCATCGGCCGTGGGGGCAGGGCTGCTAAACTAATATAGTCTATACTAGGCAGAGGGTAGTTTATGACAAGACTCTGCACGCAGGGTAAATATTTAATGACGTAAATCAAGATTGTTTTTTCTCGCATCTAGTTTATTAGTCAAACGTGCTACCTACAGTAGAGCATCCTTCTCAGCATGTGTCCAGAATCCGTACTTCCTTCTTCCTTAAAAATAAAGAAGTTATTCTTGATTTTGGAGCCCTGCATACGGAGGATGACAGAAGAGAGAAAAGCATCTTTCTTTTTAACAGATTTTACTGACATATTTGTCAAGCATTAGTGAAACAAATTCACAATTTGTCACTTTACAATATTTTCTGCTTACTGCATTCCATGTTATGACTATTTATGACTATATGTCTCAGTTCTTCATCCAGAAAAAATATAATGATCAGCAGAAAGGGAGAGAAAATGCATGTAAAATTGCATCTGACAATTTATAGTTTTTATGTCCCCACCACATAGTGTGGGGCCATATTGTCGGCCTAGGCGCGTCCGACTGTCTGTCCGTCCGTCCGTCCGTCTGTCCGTCCGTCCGTCTGTCCGTACGTCCGGGAGTTTTCTCCAAAACCGCTACAGATATCACCTTCAAATTTTCAGTGATAACTTATGAGTGCCTATAGATGTGGATGAAAAAAATTTAACTCGAAACCTACTTCCTGTCGGCCATTTTGAAGTCAAATGCTAAAATCCTTGTCTGCAAACTTTAAGAAAAACTGCTTCACAGTTGCTTTTAAAACTTTAACATCTTGTTCAGCTCACTTCATTCTAGATCTGATTAGGTTTTGGACCTGCTAGCTCAGTCATGTCAGCCATTTTGAATGTCTTAAGAAAAGTTAGCGCGCGATAATACTTTGTATCATATTGAATGGTGTTTTTGAGTTTTCATACTTTAACTATTTAGTAGCTTTATAAATAATTTCAGATGCACTTTGTTGTAAAAGCCTACTTTATTGTTAACAGTAGTTATATGTGATAATTTTGTAAAAAGAAATCAGCAAAAACTCATAAGGACTTTTTTATTGTCGGCCATTTTGGATTTTTCGGTCCTAAAATCTTGTCTGTGAAGTCTTGTCTGCGCGTTTTCAAGTGAACCGTTTGGTGGATCAATTTCAAATTTTCAGGGATGATTCTTAGTATAAAAATCTAGATCTCATTAGTTTTTTGGCATTCTGGGTAAATGTCAAGGCAGCCATTTTGGATTTTCCGTCCTAAAATCTTGTCTGTAAAGTCTTGTCTACTCGTTTTCAGGTGAACTGTTTGGTAGATCAATTTCAAATTTTCAGGAATGATTCTTAGTATGAAAATCTAGAACTGATTAGTTTTTTTGCATTCTGCGTAAATGTTAAGGCAGCCATTTTGGATTTTCTGTCCTAAAATCTTGTCTGTAAAGTCTTGTCTACCCGTTTTCAGGTGAACCGTTTGGTAGATCAATTTCATATTTTCAGGGATGATTCTTATTATGACAATCTACAAACAGATTAGTTTTTTGACATTCTGGGTAAATGTCAAGGCAGCCATTTTGGATTTTCCATCCTGAAATCTTGTCTGTAAAGTCTTGTTTACATGTTTTCTTGTTAACTGTGTGACGGATCAATTTCAAATTTTCAGTGGTGGTTCTTAGTATGAAATTCTAGAACTGACTAAATTTTTGGCATTCTGGGTAAATTTTAAGGTGGCCACTTTGATTTTCCGTCCTCAAATTGTGTTGGTAAAGTCTTGTCTACTCATTTTCAGGATAACCATTTCACGGGATCACCACTTGGTGGGGACATTTTGTACACATTTGTGTTATCACATTGAAAAAACAGTTAAAAACATTCAAAATTTTATTTCTACTTTCCAATTTTCCTGCATCAAAAATGTTTTCACATGGTTCGATTCATTCTTTCCTGTTGATTCAATTCTCGTTATATTTTCGTGAGAAACATAATTGTGATAATTATTTACGTCACATCTTACATCAAAAGGATATGATCTTTAGTAATATAATATGTTTATTCCTATTATTCATGTATGTCCTTAAAAGAACCAATGAGTAATTTATTTGACCAGACTCTTTAAGAAAACAACTATGATTGACGCATTTCCATCAATCCCCAGGACCTAATGTTCGAAGATATGTAGGAAGGTTTCAAAGGTTCATCGATCTTATCATACATTTTCAATATCTACATGTACACCCAAAACCTCTTTACAGACCTTATTTTCACAAACAAATTACTTTCATTTTCTCTATATGAACATGACTGTCATAAAACATAGAGAGTGAAAATTGTCTACTGATCTAATCATTTCTTGGATAACCTATCTAACATTCTGTTCTTGTTCTGACATTGGCCACATATATGTCAAGAAAAACTGGCAAAATCACAAGATTTTGTGGTATCCTCCTGTTTTCTATTTTGCATCAACAGTTAGTTGAAAACTGGATTTTAAATGGCAAAAAGAGAATAGTTCGGCAATTGGTTACTGTATATTTTAGCAAAATATGTCACATTTAATATGTGTCACTAAAAGACAATCTGATCGCGCATAAAAGATAATGAAATTCTATAATGTACTTTACAGGCTTGGTTCTCCCTTAATGCCTCGGTCACATTTGCTCCGATTTTCACTACTGCGCCTGGATGATTGAGTATTTTGTTCAAAATTGAAAACAATATTGACGGCTGATGGATCGGAGCAAATGTGACCCAGGCATTAGTTGGCCAAAACATTCATGAGTTTATTTTGGGTTGTTTTCTTTTTTGAGAAAAGAACTCCAATATTCAGAAAATATTTTTTAACTGATTCTGCTGACAATGGTTTTTTGATAATTTGTAATAGGGATATTGTCTGACTGTTGATAAATGTTGGAAACCATAGTCATGCTTCAGTTCATTGATACGCCTTATTAGATCTCACTTTCACAGGGGGGAAGTAGATGGGGGAGTACAGAGATTTTACGCAAGACGAGGGAAAGCATAGTTAATTTTGTGATGGTAGAGGGTAAAAGAGGGAAAATATTATATTTATTGCCCCATGAATAGCTATTGATTTGCTGTTCACCTGATTTTGCATATAATCCTTAAACTCTAAAAATACTATTAGAAAACACTTGTTGTGGGTTATTTCTGAATTCAGGTTTTAAATATGAAAAAACAATTTGATTCTTCTCATAAAAAATGTTCATTATATCACCATCAAGTCCAGCTTTTTTGTGGATGGCAGTTGGTGTCTGGCGATCGGTGTCTGTATATATAACTTTTATTGACTCTTTAGATGTCATGGCATGTAACATGATGTGTGTTACAAATGGCCTGTAACAAATGGCAGGTGGTGACATTTTTCATATTTATGCCTTGTCTTTATTATGCAATTTGTAGAAATATGAAATATTTTTGATATAAATGTATTTTCTTAAAGTTTTTCTTGGAATAATAGAGTAGTTTGAAAATGAATTTAAATTGCAAATCCTTATGATAAGATAAAGTTCACTAAACATGCTATTAGAGCACTTTATTTAAGTATATGGCATCATAAGTCTATACCAGATTGAATATTACCTTTAGATTTTCTGAAATTTATATCAACTCATCATTATTTTCCTTTATATGATATAATATACTTTTCCTGACACACAAGTTGTGCACTACTTAATTGTGAACCCCCACACAATATTAAATAGGGAAATACTGTAGATGGGAGAATGCACGAACAGATAGATATTATTTATTTCCATCATAGATTAACCTAAGAATTATAGCAATTACACTGAATAAATGTAGACTTTATAAAGCACAGGCCTACAGTTTCTTGGATGTAATATTGAGTAGCATTCAAACCTTGTTTTAGATACTAGGCATATGCATCTGGATCACATACTCTTTAGCCACCGTGTATTTACAAAACAAATAAAGAATCAGACATTTTTTATTGAAAAGTAAAGTGGATTAAGCTTGAGCAGAAGTGTAATTTTTTATTATTGTATACATACGGAAAAGTAATAACACTGGGTATTGTTTCAGCTAATAACTGCCACCCACATACCGGCTGTATAAGCTCTCTCCTTGCAGACATGAAATAGTCTCCTGGTGATAAAATTTGAAATTTCAATAAAAGCATACAATGGAGAATGCTGTATAATCAATGGGCCCAGGCATCTACAGTAGATTTATTCATTTAGACTCGATCTTGGATCACTAAGATGTAATCAGTACGATGAATGAAGCCAATGATCAATGACACAAGCGTCTCCAAGGCAATGACTTCATTGTAAACAAAAAGACATAAACTAGAAACATAAGGAAGAAATATTGCATGCGTGGATGATGTTTATCAAGTGAGATTGTATTCACGGGTTGTATCCAAAGCCCCGTTATAATTGAGAAGTCGCGAGCTGGTTCCCGCTGAAATCACGAGCAAAGTCCTTTTTATTTAATTCATCTGGAAATATGGACCAAAAAGGTAAGAATACGCATTACTGTTCTTTGATACTTTAGGTATACTTTCAGAACAGGTATATCTTCACAAACAATGACATGAAAGATAACTATTTTTACTGGCATGGAAGAAACGGGCGTCAATGTGCACGTTTGCATAATTTACTGTTAACATATTACTTTTATGGTTAAAATAGAGACACGAACTACGATATACATACCTCATTATGAATATTGGACCAACATTGTATGTATTGATTAGTTTGTTTTCAAAAACATCCACTGTGGGTGGTGAAATACATCATTGAAGGTGTGCCAGTGGCCCCGCTGAAATTATGAGGAAGCCCCGCTGAAAACATGAGGAGGTCCCGCTGAAAACAGGAGCAGATATCACGAGTACCCGCTTCGATCACGAGGAAAGCTCATTACTATTACATAAAATATTGAGGTTCTTCAAATAAACGTACACGAAAGACCAAGTTAAGTACTTCTAATAATTACTGTATATATACTGTTTCATTCTAGGGCCAGGTTTCTAATGTTTCCATTCCAACTTCAAGCCACCAGAGATTTCGTCAAACATTTTATAGAGTTGCATCCATATCACAATGTATAGGAGAAAGGTGGATATCATTTCAAGAATGAACTTAATTGAAGCCTGAGGTTCAGGGTAATGAGTCTTGTATTAAACAAAGACACCCCAAGTTGCAAGAAGATGAAATTTAGAGAGAAAGGAGAACCACAAAGTCCCCATGACAATTCAGGTTCTACTTTTATAATTTAACAATAACATTTAACAATAACATTCAAGTTTTTGTTTTTAAATATTTATTAAAATAATGATGATTTGTATTCCATTCCTGATAATTTTCAGGGACATATCAACCAGGAATATATTCCATATCCGGGCAAATATTTTTCGTATGTCCCGCTCAAACGTGGATCCGGTGTAAAAGGGTGGGAGGTCCTATCAAATTATGGTCCTACTCTCCATTGATTTATATGGTGACCTCCATACAACTCGTTCCCTCATTATCTTATACGCAATCAGGGCCAGTAAGGGCCGTTAAGAAAGGGGACCATAATCCCTGGGGGGCCATCATTTCTTTCACACCGGGACATATAAATCGTATGTCCTGCATAAGCCATTTTCCTGGACATATTGTTACGCGGTAAACACGATACAAATATATGACATATTCCACAATGAATATGGCATATTCACTTGTGGAGTATGACAGATTCACCTGCGGTATATGGCATACTCACCTGCGGTGTAAGGCATATTCTGCAAGTGAGTATGACATATTCTGCGAGGATGGGGTATTTACTGAAATCAATGTATCACGTATCCAATGCGGAATATGCCATACTCACCTGCGGAATACGCCATATACCACAGCTGAATATGGCATATACACCCGTATCACAAATACCACAAATACGCGGAGTATGGCATACATTTATGGTTGCGTGGTATTTGTGATACGGGTATACAGTATATGCCATACTCACCTGCAGTTTATGGCATATTCCGCAGGTGAGTATGCGATACATTGATTTCAGTGAATACCTGATAGTCACCTGCAGAATATGTCATACTCACTTGCCGAATATGTCATATACCGCAGGTGAAAATGACACAATGATTACCCGTTTGTTCAATCAATGCAATTGACAATTGCGTACTTCCGTATCGTGTTCTCATTGCTTAGTGGGTATGCAATATACTGCAGCTGAATCTGTCATACACCGCAAGTGAATATGCCATATTTATTGCAGAATATGACACATATTTGCATCATGTTTTCCGCGTAACACGTGCGTTTAACATAACCTACGATTAATTGTTAATGATGAAATTATTTGATTATTATTATTTCGGACTCATGATCGGATGATGTACTCCGTCTCCTTTGTTACTTACATCTAGCAGTTGATCCATAAATTGCATTTTCAAACGTGTGCGCCATTGGTGCTGAATCCTCTAAGGTAGTAATATACTGAACTACAGTATAATGTAACTTCAGTGAAATATAAATATATATTGCATACAAAGAAGAACGAGTTATTTGAATAAATCTTCTCTTGGTAAATTTCTCGATGGAGTCAGGTCGAAATACATTAAGTGAAACGGTTTTATTGGAATCATGCTCGTAGCCAGCTTTTGGTAAGGGGGGGGGGTTGCTCGAACCGATAATAACGACAATGATATATGATATATATGTGCTCTGTAGAGTATCAATAATTAATATATTTATGACGTTGGCTACAGTCGTGGCAGATTTGCAAAGTCAAATCGGTCTTCACTCCATTTTAGAGAGCCACTTGCTCCTGATTTCAGCGGGACCTCCTCATGTTTTCAGCGGGGCCTCCTCATGTTTTTAGCGGGATCTTTAGTTTATTGCTCATGGTAGAAGCGGGGCCTCAAGGGATATGCTAAATTTGAAATATATAATTTTTTGTGAAACTTTAGGAAGTGAAACTCACAATACCTTCATTTCATATTACTATGACCATTTCAACTGAAGGGCAATGGCCTTCTTCAGCTATAAAATATAGAAATATATAGATAAAGATTCAAGATGATACATTCTCTCTCCAATTATCGAATAACAAAACTCAGAACATCAGCTCGTGATCCTTTTTTGCAGAAGTTGCTTTTTAGTATCAATACCATGTAATAATTGAGTAAAATTAAAAGAAAACGCTTTTTACAACATACAATTTAAGTAAACAAAAGACAACCCTTCTTTCCTTTTAATTGCTCGCGATTTCAGCGGGTATTTGCTCGCGACTTCTAAATCATAGCGGGGCTTTAGATACTACCCGTGGTATTGATATGTGGAGTTTGTAGCTCTGTTGTAGAGCTCTGTTAAACAGATTTTTGCCTCTAAGAGGACTTTGTATCTTATAATAAAGAAGATTTCATAATCTAGCGAGGCCTTTGTTTTCCAGGAAGGACCTTGTATACCAGGTCGTTCAATAAGGACTTTGACAGGACTTTGTATCTGAGGAAGACTTTGCATCTTTGAAGGACCTTGTAAAGAAATTTGTGGTTGTTAAAGATGACTTCCAACCAACATTCCATTTGCATAGCCACTGCACTGTACGTCAGTACTACATAGGTAAGCTGAATAGATAGTATTTTTCAAATCATCTCATGATCCTAGTTTGCAGTTGTAGGAGTGATACCAGACATGTACTGAATAATAATTAGTGTTGTTTTAATTCATGCAACGAGTCATGTTTCCAATAAATATTCTGTAAAAGAGCAACATATGCATTTAACATTGAGCAAACATTTTGCAAAATTAGCATTTTTTTCTTGATTATCTGTGCAGATTAGCATGTATTTCTACATATACGTCTACATGTGCCATACGTTTTTGCAATAAAGTATATTATTAGCCATTGGGTGCTTTTTTCCAATTTCCTGAACAAGTCGGGTTCAACTTTGGGTAGAGATGTCACAATAATCCCATATTGACAGAAAGTGTACAGAGTAATTTTGTATCAGAGGGGTGTAATAATACTAATAACAATGATGCTTTATCTGCCCGCTTATGAAAATATAAGATTTTACAAACCAGCTTTATGTACCCGAAACACATCCAAGTATGGGATAAAAACTGATATTCCTCAAAATAATAGGATATCCTATAAATCTCTGATGAATAACTTTTATACAGTAGTCTACATTTCCGCAATAGTATATGTACATTGCTTGGCTGTGTCCCTCTTGTATATCATGTCATCATGCAATTTGATCTTTTAATCAGGTATTATTATATACGTCATGCCTGTTAATGTAGTGTCGCATTTAATCAATGCTACAATGTATAATTGTCATATGAGGAATATCCACATTTTTTTACATAGTTGAAGTAAGTTGCAATTTAAATTTTTTTTATGTGTTAGTATTTGAAATAAAATTATAACATGAAACTAACTTTAAGGTAATCTATGATATCAGATTTATCTCCAAGAATGTGGCAGGATTGTTTTTCGAAAAGTTTAAATGTGGCATCATACTTAACTACATGGTTACATTGAATTATAATGCTCCTATTGCAGTTTTCATTTGTAGTGATGGTACAGTACAATTAAAACTGTTAGAGGAACGCCACTATATATAAAACATCACATGATTGAAATAAGGTTTCAAAGTCGCTTAAACCATTCTTTTTCGCAGTATAAATCAAAATACCTCCCAAGTATAACATTTGACACAGGGGATATAATAGTGTATGAATAACCTAGGTAAATTAGATGATTTGAAAAAAGCTTGAACATTTTACGAAGGCGTTCCACTTTCATGGGTTTTTACTGACTGTGAATACAATATACAATTGTTGACCTCTCCAGAGGTCAACTGGCAAAATTGTATACCGAGACTGTAAACCGAGAAACTACTGTTGACAGAGACCGAAGGTCGAGGTCAACAGTAGTTTCAAGGTTTACAGTCGAGGTATATGATTTTGACGGTTGACCGAATGGAGAGGTCTACAATTGTTTTGTTAGTCAGAAGAAACTTATAATACACATATAGACGACAGTCATCAATCATGGCTTCATTTCACAATCTTTTCTCCGAACCACGCCAGCAATAATTTTGAAGACAGTGGTAGTTAAACTCTCTGTTTTTGGCACATAACTGCGTACTCACTAGTAAATCAATGTTAATTTTTCGTTTCTTTTTGTATTTTTGCTATACTTGTCGTCTAGCAAAGTCAGAATATTACGAAATGTCCTTCTACTGTAAACATTATGACGTCATATTCCCCATAATGCACAAGTGTAGTACAGTAACGCGGTCAATAATATGATATCCCATGATGCACAGGTGAGGTACAGGCAAAAATGTTGACCGCTAATTGACCAATCAGATGCGAGTATTTACACTGAGGTACTAACAACATAAAATGTTGCCTTTATATATTAATTAATATAGAGATGTATATTTCATTATTAATCGCAGCATAACAACATCTTCCTGATACTATTAACACAGCATTGTTATTAATATTTCATGGTATTGTGGCTGGGGATATTATACCAGCAGAAACACCTGAAGAAAGTATACCACTAGTCTCGTTTTCAAATGCAAAATAACATGGAAAATAGAGGAATTATGAGAATTTCACAAATATGTATATTGTTTCTACTCTAAATGATGCAGAAAAATCAGAACATTACATAACTAAGCTAGAAATAAGGGGATAAGGGAAAAGGGACATAAAACGAACAGAGATATTATTTTCTAAAGGATAATTCATTAATGATGTTTAATGAAAAATAGAGATTTATCAGTTTTATGCCCTGGTAAGAAGTCTTGCATCAAAATAGCAGCTTTTATTGAACTCTTATGGTTTGCTTTATTGATCAGTTATGTTAATATATTAATAGAGTTTTGAAAAATTCAAATTGTATTCATATTTTCATGCTTATTTCTCCACCAAGAAGCAAATACATCATCACAATGGCCAGTTTTCTTATGTGGGACATTTGGCACAGGCATCTAGTATAACAATACATGTTGTTGCATATTTCCAAGTGGTGGTATTTTATCATGTTACTGCCTACTGACTTTTTCTGGATGATGTTCAATGGTTGGTATTTGGTGTTTGGGATCTGTATCAAATGGCAGGTGGTGATATTTTACATCTTAATGCCTTGTTTGGTTTGTATAGCTTATAAAGTTTTCAGTCGGTTTAAATACCATGATATTTTTTGTGTTTTTAATGAACGGATACCTTTACTAAGATATATTTGTAAAAAGCATCCTGACATTGAAAGCCAAATATACTTAGATGGAGAATATTTGAATATCATTACTGACATCCTCCTAAGCAGGTATCCAGAATTCGTACCTCCTTCTTCCCCCTGCTATAACCAATTTGGAAGCGCCCGATTAAACTGAATCATGTGATCTTATTATGCGCAATGACTTATACATGATTCTGTCGCAACAGCCAATCAGATTGCGAGGTCTTAATCGGGGAAAGGCTAACTGCTTATCGCAGGGGGGAAAAAGAAAGAATATATTCTGGATTTTGAAGCCCTGTGATCGGAGGATGCATTACTGACACCTATGGCAGTATTATACTTATACTGAGATCAG
Source organism: Owenia fusiformis (assembly GCA_903813345.2). Classification (NCBI taxonomy): domain Eukaryota; kingdom Metazoa; phylum Annelida; class Polychaeta; order Sabellida; family Oweniidae; genus Owenia; species Owenia fusiformis. Next base: position 13,306,996 of record CAIIXF020000006.1, on the reverse strand, counting down.
TCATATAATGACACCAATATAGGTCAAACTGATACATATACTGCTGCGTGACCATTCCTATATACTGACATTCTCAGTAATATACTGACACCTGAGACAGAAATATATTGACATCCATAGAAGCAATATACTGACACCTAGACAGTAATATACTGACCCCCTCGAGGATTTAGATTATTAAAGTAATGAAGAGTGTGATAATACCAAGTACAATGCCTTTTATGCTGATTGAATAGCTGACATCGGCCATATATTATGTTACTCTGCAAAACTTAGTTTTGGTTTAAAACCTACCTGAGTTCAATGCAGAGCTTAAGGGATAGTACCTAAATGTTGACATTTGTGGTAAAAATGAAATTAAACTCCCTCTTTTCCGATAATCAACTTGGAAATATTAATTTGCTGTTCATGACCCGTGGGCAAAATCAATATTTGACACTAACGGTATCATCATTTATCTCCTCTCCCCTCACAAAATTAACTTCATTCTTCCAAGCTGATGGCATTTGGACGCCACTCCTTATAAATCAACTGACTATTACATGCATTACCACCGTAACCATGAGAACATATGGTGATCATGTGGAAATAGAGTGGAAAAGGAACAATAAAAATGGGAATAAAGTAAACAGATGTATTCTGATGCCCTGATTTACATGAATATGTCAAAATATTTACATATTCATTCAAATTAAGAGAGAAACAGAATAGAATATTAAAGCATGATTGAGATAAAGCATTGCTCATGGATGTATATTGTACAATTATTAATATGACATAATAGGTCTTATTTTATTTTTCTCATAGATCACTGGATTTATTATTTATTTATGATCATATTTTGTGTAATGGGACCCTTTTGGGTAATATTATCTAGATTCATCAAAATGAAAGCTTTTGTTTTATCAGTTTATAGGGATTCAATTTAGAAAAATTCTCATAAACATGTAAAAGTAGTTAATCAATGTCAGATGTCATTAGGTCACGTATCTACTTCATTTAAGTTAAGGATTTAAGCCCTAGTACGATGACTATTCCTTGAAGGTGTTGCTTTCCAAAATATGCACGAGATGCGCAGTATCGAGTGTTAATTTTAGGAAACAACATCTGAAAGGAATGGTTATTCCACACTGCATTGAGTCCTGGCTAAAATTCTTTTCACACATCGCAAGATATTTTCTCCCATGTTACGTAAAATATATGAAATTACAAAAAACATATTTTCAAGGAAACTTATTGCAAGCATCAAATTGATAAAGCATCAATTTCAATCAGTGAGTTCAGTTTCCACCATGACAACCATACAACAAATGCATTATTTTTATTTTATGCATTGTTGTTATGTGAAATACTGTGTTCAGATTAACTGGAATCAGACACACCTTACCCTTTGATTGTCACACTATACAATGAAATGTCATCAACCATACCATGATAATACCATGGTATTTGATGGTTAACTTTGAACATGAAATACCATGAAACATGGTATTGATCAAATACTGGATGACCATGAGATGGTCGAAAAAAATATTAGGCTCGGCTTAGACTCGCCTAGTATTTTTTTCCTCGGATAGGTATTCTGGCATTATCTACCTCATGGTCATCCAGTATTTCTTTTATTATGCACCTCCCATGGTTAATATCATATTCCTACCATTAATTTACTGTAGATAAATAAAAGATGGTGTTAAATTGTCAAGAAATACTTTATTTTAAAGAATGGGTCTACTAAAACAGAAGCCGAGCCTAGTATTTTTTTTCGAGGATAGGTATTCTGGCATACGGGATGGTTGGAGATCTCGTTGCTTCAATACTGGATAGAACGAGATCTTGCTGCCACGTATGGCAATAGACCCTGCAGCTCTTAACCAATCAGATTTGAGTATTTTAATGAGGTGCATAATAAAACATGATACACCATGATATACCATGGTCAAAAACTCACCAAAAACATCATTGCCATCATGGGCAGAGTTGGTTTAAATTTCATTGCTGATCATGATAGACCATGGTAAACCATGGTATATCATGGTATCATGGTTTACATTTAAACATGGTAGCTATGTGTGAATTTAACTTATCACATATCTGCTTCTTTGGCACAAATTGTAAAGAAAACACAATGTGAGATGGGGAAGTGGTGACGTATTGTCATAGTTTCCAAATTTTTATGTATGGTGTTATATGGTTGCTGTTCAGCAATCGGTGGTTGGTGTCTGTAGCAAATGGCAGTTAGTAACATTTTTCACATAAATATTTTGTTTATTTTTTTTGTGAAATGGTGGGTTTAGACGAGCCCATATGATACAGCTCAGTAGGTAGGCCAACTTCATCAGTTATGTCTCATTAACTCAGGAGGAGAAGCCTCCCTGCTCGATGCCACCAACGCCATTTACCAAGTTTCCCCTATTGCCTTACTTAGGTATCCCTCACTCCCTTCATTTCAATCCCTCTCTTTTGTTTATTCCCATCACAAATCATCCCCTACTCCTTACCCTAAGTAAAGATTATGACTTATATGCTTTGAACTGTGTTACTCTACAAGAAATTCAGACAATCTACTTCATCTTCAGGTCGTAAATATGGCCACTTCATCATTCCCTTCATTTCATTCATAAGATTATTTTCCTCCTAACTGACTTACTATCTCTTATTTTACGAGAAACTTTTCAAAGAGGTGTAATTTATTTGATTATTGCCATTCTTAAATCATCTGATCAGATGTTTCTATTATTCATCATTTTTCTTTGAAGTTGAATGAATTTCCTAATTTTCTCCTATTTCTATATAATATAGAGAATTCATATTTGCATGTTTCTTTCATGCCTTGTTCCCCGTTGATTTACTCTTTGGTACATTTTACAATTTAAACAGTATTGAAGCTTAATAGTTAATGTATATTCTTTGAGATATAGTATAGTAACATAAGATGGGTTTGAGGGTCATATGAAATAGTCATTTACTCCTAAAGAAATCAATTTTAATTAATAAAGGATGTATTTAGACATGTCATCTAATCAGAAATGTGGCAACTGTTTCACTCTACTAAACATGATGGCTGTTTAATAAGCAGTATTTAAATGTTATGTCACATAACTTATGTGACATACATGTTATCCAAGGCATCATGTTTTACAACCAACTAACAACAGGAGCTACACAAACACAGTCTCTTCTTTCTTTCCTGAAAAAATGAACACAATTGGATAAGTATTTTCCAAGATATACCGACTTCTTTCGGTTGCATTTTTTAACATCCAGATATCATTTGGGCCCCACGTGACTTTTCACGACGTTGGTATTAGACTGTTAACAATTTTTTATTAATGTTCTTTTATAATGGTTATCACGAGAACTTTATGTTGGGCCTACAATGCATTTTTACAGCTGCAACCTATTTCATATGAGTTTTAAGAGAAGTCTCAATTTATTGTATTTCTAAAATGAAAAATAAACTTGCACCTGTTGTGTATATATTGAGGTAGATTTATGATAAAATGTTTCAAATCGTGACAGAAGCGTGAATTTTAGTCTTGTAAAATGCCTTAGGGGCCATCTTGAATTATGGACGAAGTTCAAATTTTGCTTTCAGCCACAGATTAATTTTTTCTAGATTATTTAAAGAATTTATGTTCCAAAATATATGTTTCTATCGCAATTTCAAATGTTCTGAAGGCATTCTGATACTCATAGCATCTCTCTCTGTTGCATCGCAGATCCAGAAGGATAGAGATGGAGAGGGCATGGGCGTGGCTTACCACAATGTTCTGAAGGTATTTTCACTGAATCTGGCTCACTATTAGAACACACTATATAATACAGACAAATTGCCTTACAATAGGAGACTGGGTGCAATTGTTACTGGGCAGTTATTACAGTAGGAGGTTATAAACATCATTACCACATAATCATTTAGAAATGACATATACCTTGTATTATTTGCTTGAAATTATTTGTAATGTGAGTTGGATGGGTTGCAACAGGAGTAGCAATATGGATGGCAATATGGGCAATATGTGTAGCGGTATAGGTAGCATTATACCACTCTAAGTCCAATTACAGTTGTATAACATGGGTCTATAACAACGATATACAGTGGAGAGTGGTATATCGTCATCGTATACAACTCCTCGCCTCCGTATACACTCCAGCGTATACCACTGTAGAAGTGCATTCTGGGAACTTATGAATAAAAAAATCATGAAAATTTTCATGATTTCCTAGAATCAAGTGACGTCATAAATGGTTCGAGATCAACATCAGCATTATTGAGTTGGCTATGGGATATTTTTATGGTTTTTAATTGTTATGATAGATTGTGTTCGAATCAAATGTAATTGAACTTAGAGTGGCATAATAAGATTATATAATGGTTCATTCTGTATATCGTGCATTTTATACTCTCGTGAGAATATAACATATTCACTCGTTCGCTACGCTCACTTGTGAATATATCATATACTCACTCGAGTATAAAAACGATATACAGAAAGAACCATTATATAACCTCATAATATATGTGGGAACATGTGATATATGGTAGTTACCATAATCGGTAAATATAAATAAAACCTACTTTTTACTTTGGCCTTATATTATAAAATACTTTGGCCTTAGAGGGTCAGAAGTTCACAACATTTCATTTCGTGGAACTCGTGAATCATTCATGAGACACGCGCTAAGAAAGTAATTATGTGAAAACAGACATGTGATTGGTCAATTCGAGTCTAGTATTGATATTTTGGAGATATCAACCTATCATAAAGCATTACATCATCACTCTTCCCCGTGTGTACTATAAATATAGGATCCCTTTGTTTTGACATATATTCTGAAGTCGTTTTTTAACCGTAACGAGACGTAACAGGACGTTGTTGTGTTGCTAGAGATGGGCGAAATTTTCACTTTATACTAACAGATTCTGCAAATTTAAGGTATGTGTGCTAACTTTTGGTAAGAATTATGTATATCTGGGTCATCTTGTATGTTATTTTCTATCTCAGTAATGTCCAATATGCACAGAACTCATGACAATTTAGTTTCATTCTGTTTTTGTGTATGAAAGGACAAAACTTAATAATAATGCTTCCATTTTTACATATACATGTAGGCAACGGAACACATTCAATTATCCAGTTGCATTATGTGACCATGTGAATAAATCGTTCATCTTACTTTCTTGACGAAATCTTGCTAAGTGTATATACATGAGAGAACAATTATGTTCAGTCACTTTTCTCATCAAGTTTAAGAAAAACACCAATGCAAGGTCTCGTATTTATGAGTAAACATTTCTTCTTGCTAATTTTATTTAAAATCCATTCTAAGTTCAATTTACTTCAAATTATTCCCCAACCTTTATCCATTCAATTTCAAACCCTTATAAACCATATAAATCCTCCCATTATTTATTTATTAGCCTTGAATATCATGATATGTGCTAATTGGGTGTATGTAACTTTTATCTGTATATATGTCATAATTTCTGTGCTCAATTAAATATGTCGAAAACATGTGCAATATTTTTATGAATATTCATCTCTCTGGTAGTAATGTACTATAACAAAGTTGTTGATTTTCTTTCAGTCACTTACATATAATACCATATGTAACCTTAGTAATGTTTTTAATTTTAAATTACATCATTGAAGTTTTTTATGGTAACGGTTGCTATTTTTCTCAATAATTTCTTAATTGTAACATCATTGAAGTTTTCTATAGTAACGGTTGCTATTTGTTTCATTGTTATGTAATAATTAATTATTTCAGTTTGATTCAAATATTTTTTTTTTCTGAAGAAGTAGGATGGACATCCTACGAAACGTCAAAAGAAAATCAAATATCTCTGAGAAAGAAAATCAACAACTTTGTTAACGTGCAATATTATATTATGCAGTAAATGAATTAATTTGAATGAGAATAATACTCAATAACAAGTTGAAACTTACTTTTATGAGATTCTCAAGAGTGAATTTTACAAAATATTCATACTGCGATAAATAAATATTATTCCAATAAAATGTTGAATCTCACTTTAAATACATTACTGTTGAGAGTTAATTTTACATGAATTGAGCCTTAATTTTATATAAAACCATGATATTATGTCTGAATATATTTTATAGATTATTGTACTTCATTAAATTGTCATATGGTATGTCGATCCAATCAATATTGCATCGTCAAATCATATTTGATGCATTTACATATACTTGTGCATGTGTAAAATATTTCCATTATTTCATTCCAGGTTCCCAAATGTGATTCCCAATGTGTTTTGAGCCTCGATTTGATTTATGTCAGTAAAGGTTATATAATTATTTGATATTCATATCTGAACTATTTTATTCAGATTCAGTTTTGGTATTTATATCTGAATTGTTCTATTCAGATTCATAATTTGAGTATTTAGATATTGATATTGAATATATTTTGATATAATAAACTTTTAAAGATTTTATATCAATCTCATGTGTATTTGTGGTAATCTATCAAGATATTCTAACCAACCCACTCCACTCTACTACATCTAGTCATAGCCACATGAGTAGCAATATGGGTGGCAACATAAGTTACAATATTATGAGTAGCAATATGGGCAGTATGGGTTGCAACATGGATGGCAACATGTGTAGCAATATGGGCAATATGTTTAGCAGTATGCATAGCAATATATGCAGCAATATGGGTGGGAACATGAATAGCAATATACGGTGAGATAATGGGTTGCAAATAAGTGAATGAGTTGCATAACTGGGTGATAGAATGGCAACATGGGTGTCAGTCAAGGGACTTTTGGATGCAGTTAACATTGGTAATACTGTACATTCAATGAAATGAGGAATCAATTCAACTGTGACTGATTTTTAGCCACAAATGTTTGCAAATGAGTGACAATGCCTCAACGAAGACATTTGCCCCTGTGGCACATTTCACTCCTTGAAAAGTTTGACAATGATCTCAGAAAGTTATTAGTTATATTCAGTTATATTTAAAGCAGTATTTTTGTATTTCGTTGACAAATAAGGTTAATTATCTGTAATAAAGCATTTGTTACTGTGAAAATGGATGAAGATGAATTATGCCACATGGGCTTTATCTATTACCACATGGACTTTATTTATTACCACATGGACTTTATTTATTACCACATGGGCTTTATTTATTACCACATGGACTTTATTTTTTACCACACAGGCTTTATTTATTACCACATGGGTTTTATTTATTACCACATTGACTGTATTTATTACCACATGGGCTTTATTTATTGTGTAGTAAACATAACAATTTGTGGAAGGATTTATTTATTATCTTAAAGCCTGTTACTCTCTTTAAGAGGATGTTTGCTCTCTGTTAGAGTCTGTGGCTTTGTTTAACCTCTGATGTCTTCTTTAAAATCTATTGCTCTTTGTGAAAGTGTGTTGCTCTTTGCAAAGTGTGTTGCTCTTCATTAATGTCTGTTGTACTTTGTTAAAATACACAATATAATTGCATTAACATTAGGATGCCATCAGTAATTGAAACCTAAAGACGTTTATTCACATGATCTAACAGACCATGGCTGACTGTTACTGAATTATACTGATTGTAGGGATTTATCTAGAATTCTGTATGTGAGCTAAAGATATCTCTGTTAGAGCCTTTTTGAGGCTTCAGTGCTTTGTTTGTAAGAGTTGTATTTACTTTGTTAATTGAATTGTGGAGTAATCTATACATTTTTATAGCTAGATGAAGATATATCCTTAGGGTATAGTATACTGTTATTGGGTTAGATATTGGATAGAAAAAACCTATTCATACATTTATAAGTGATAAGAAGTCCTATTAATGGTGAATGTCCATACTTTTATTAGGTTAATGCAGATTAATGGAATTCAATGAATGGGATGCTCTTTTTATATTATCAGTTCTTTCTGACTGATTTCAAAGCATTCAGGAATATCATGAACTTTATGTTATATTTGAATATACCAGTATTTATTATTAGAACTATTAGAAGAATATTACTAATAGTACGAATACAAGGATAAGTGTTAATGATCTAATGTGCGTTAGACAAGATATAGATAGAAATGGCATTGTGATCTGGCTGACTGAGGTAGGGACAGAATTATTTTGTATCTGCCTTTGTATTTTTCCTTTTTTGTCTGCATGGTTTATGGTAAGGCTATATGATTTCTAAATCTACTGAATTTCAGAATTTATTTTCTCAATGCTGCGATGACCTGTGCAGTTGTAACAGATTGGCCTAATATGCTTGTATAATTGTAGGAGGACTCAAAAAAGTATAAGAATTTTTTGGAAGGCCTAAGTTTTTAAAATAAGTCATTATTCTTTTTTTAATATGTTGGCCATAATAAGATAATAAGACTCATTAATAAAATGTCTGTTGTTTGAAGAAGTCATTGTGTGTATGTGGGGGGGGGGGGGTTCCAGAGACTTGATGAAAGACTATTAAAATAGACCTTCGTTTTCTGTAATAGTGATTTTCTCCAGTAGAGTCTTGTAGAGAAAAAAGTTAATGCATTATCAAAAGATAAGATTTCAGCTGTCAGATTCTATTAGTATCAGAGGTATTAGCATATCACCTTGCGATACTAGAAATATATTTTTTCCCTTTATTTCTCTTTAGAATTTTTATCCCATCGAACGAAGTTCGGAGGGATATAGGGAACGCCTCCGTCCGTCCGTACGTACGTCCGTCCGTACGTACGTCCGTACGTACGTACGTCCGTCCGTCCGTCCGTCCGGGCAATAACTAAAATACCGTTGGCCCGATTTTGTTCATATTTTGTACACATATACCTTATGGGGGTAGAAGTTCTGCTCGAAAGCCGATTTTCAAAATGGCCGCTCATTTCAAAATGGCGGCCATTTTAGTGCCGATTTTACAGTTATTTAGGTGCAATATGTAAAACTGTTATAGCAATATGTTTTAAATGTAAAAAAGTTCTAAAGGACATTAATAATGCTACAAATGTAGATATTAAAGAAGCACATGGCAGCCATCTTGAAAAATGGTGGCCTTTACTCGTCATTTTACGATTTTTGCTATAACTCAAAAAATAGTGGAGCGATTTTGTTCATATTTGGTATGTGAATACTATAAGCATTGTACACTGTCTTAAGACACTTTTGGTAGAAGGCGGCCATTTTGAAAAATGGCCGCCATTTTAACGTATTTTATTTACTATAACTCGAAAAGTAGTGGAGCAGTTTTTTCATATTTGTTTCATATTTGGTATGTGAATACTATAAGCACGGCACACTGCCCTATGACACTTTTGGTAGAAGGCGGCCATTTTGAAAAAAAAATTGAAAAATGGCCGCCATTTTAACATGTTTTACTATAACTCGAAAAGTAGTGGAGCGATTTTGTTCATATTTGGTATGTGAATACTATAAGCATGGCACACTGTCCTATGACACTTTTGGTAGAAGGCGGCCATTTTGAAAAAAATTTTGAAAAATGACCGCCATTTTAATGTATTTTACTATTATTATCGAAAAATAGTGGAGCAATTTTGTTCATATTTGGTATGTGAATACTATAAGCATGGCACACTGTCTATTTCTAATGACACTTTTGGTTGAAGGTGGCCATTTTGAAAAATGGCCGCCATTTTAACATATTTTACTATAACTCAAAAAGTAGTGGAGCGATTTTGTTCATATTTGATATGTGAATACTTTAAGAATGGCACATTTTCTAATAAAACTTTGGGGAGTAGTCGGCCATTTGGAAAAATGGCCACCATTTTTATGTGTGTTATTTTACAAGTACGTGTGCGATTTTTCAAAAATTTTAGAGGTGGCTACTGAAAAGCATATTATTTCTTCTGATGACAACTTGGCTAGTGAGCAACCATTTTGAAAATGGTGGCCTTTCTTATGTGTGTTGTTTTATGATATTTGCTAATCGTTTGTAAAAATGCCAGCCATTTCTGTTCGATGGGATTCGCTACGCTTTGGCGTTGCCGTTGTTCTGGTTTATGAAGAGATCATTTTCTTGATTTTGATTCAAATTTGAAGTGTTGAATTCATGCAATATTTATTCTATATTTTGCAATTTTCTCTCTTTTTCACTCTACTCTGTATTTTAGAATGTTCCTGTTGTGACATTTTACATTTAGGTAAAGCTTTCTTCAAGGGGATTAAGGTAATCAGTCTATTGTAAAAGTTATTAGTCAACTGAATGATCAAAGAATGATGATGAAAGACATACGATTGTGTGGGATGCATCATAATCTCTTACACAACTGTCAGGGTGGTCAAGTCTGCCCCCCCCCCCCGCCTCCAGGGTCCGTTTCATACTTTCTCTCTCTACAAAGGATTTTTGTATATTTAAGAGTATAGGTGTATTGACTACAAATGCGTATATTTTATTCCTTGCAAATTGTACTCTTTTCATTGTAATTTTGCATTTCAAATAACCATCGTAATGTTTTCTCCTTTGTCTGTAATTGCAAAACTTGTATTGACCATCTTCAATCATAATAATGGTTTCCTTGTATGCGATGCTTATGTTATTTTCCTGAATTGTTCCAAGAATTACATGGAGGAGTTGTTCTTTATTAGAATAATGTTGGTAATACAAACCTGGGTGATGGCTGTTTGTCATGTTTTCCCTCGATAAAACCCACACAGAAAAGTCAAGCACACTACAGATCTAAGAACCAGCAATAGGTAACAGCATCTCCGTGTTGCAAAGCCCACAAAAAATTTCATACTAATAGAAAAATTTTGAATTTTTGCAAATTCTTGACATTTATTAAGAAGCACCAGATAAATAATTTAAGTAAAGCAATGTACCATTGTACATTTTTCTATTATTTATAGAATATGAAAGAAATAGATTTTTTAGGATTTGAGTTATTAGCCAGATGGACAGACTGATGGATGGATAGATGACATCCCTGTATACTTGACTAACAAACTTCATTCATTGGAATAATGAGTAAAGGTAATTGACTCATGGGATGAGTTTGAATAAGGAAATTGTATCATATTATCAAAGGTAATTGGCCTTTGCTGATGATACAACATTGGCATACTATAGAGCCTATAGTTTGTTTATTTTCCTGGAACATTCCCTTAGGCTCTTTGCTGAATAGCACTGGTAGCACCTGCGTGAAATGGTATCACATCATTGATACTTTGTGAATGGTCAAGGTAATTTTGAAAAAGTGCTAAAACAATTGAAATGACAATTGGTAACTGAGAGTTCATCAATTAAAGAAGACATTGAATTTTACTTTAAGAAATAAGATACAGTGCAGTGATCTCCCCAGGATTTTTTCTCAATTTTTCTCAATTTTCACATTCAGACCAAAATTGGTCAAAATATGCCAATTTTTCATGATTTTTCTCATTTTCGAGTGGGTGCAAATAAATTTTCAGGTGGGTGCAAGCCTATTTTCAAAATCTCAGGTGGGTGCTGCGCCCCCTTCCTTTAATGCTGGTGAGATCACTGCAGTGGTGCTTGTTATTTTACAAAAGTGATGACATTGTCAAAGCCACCATTCCTCTTTGATTGGCATTCAGTATGTGACAACATCATCTGTAACAAATGGTTACATTTGTAATTGTGTTATGTATAAGGCCTTGTTTCATATTTAGCAATCTCCTACTTTTTAATTCAATGTAATCAAATCAATTCAATTTTAAAATAATTTATTTCAGTTTTCATTACAAATTTACAACATTATACGGGCTTTGACACCCCAGGGGTGTATATAATCCTTTGGCCATGAAGGTTAAGTATGATTCAGATATTCTACTTAGACATTAACCATTTCTTCAGAACAATGCTCATTATTATATCTTTTATTGACAATTTATATCAGTAACATGATACATTAGTCACTAAAACACTACAAACTACTACTTCAACTATTCTAACTACAAATAATAATTATTATACAGTGTGATGCACACTATTTAACATATACACTTAAATTTTGAATCCATGATATATAAATTTTCCAATGTATAATTGAACATTCAAGTGTTCAGTAGCCATTAACCTTTTAAAAATATCTGGGTCATCACAATCAAAACTTGGAATAATTTCTTTTAATTTCGAAAACAAACATTCTCTAAGAGTTACATATTTTTTACATCTTGTGAGAAAGTGTTCTTCATCTTCAATAGAATTACATGTTGAACATTTCCTCTCATTTAGAGGTTAATGGCCTAGTCACATAGCCCGGCCGATGTCCGGCATCGGTAGAGCTCGGTGGATTTTTTTGGTGCCACCGAGCTCTCCTCATCGGAAGCAGAGCTGGGTGACGTGAACGGACTCCGTCCGGACATCTTCAGGCGACCGACCGAACACCGGCCGGTGACCGTACGGAGTCTGTCTCAAAATGGTAGTTTTTTTCTGCCGATGTGGCAGCAACTACCGGCCGGAGGTCGGCCAGACATCGGAAGGAATACGGCCGGTACCGGAGCAGGTAACAGGACACTGTGCGATCGCCGGCCGGGTTGTTAACGGGCTTTGAACAGTGACCGGCCGATGCTCTGTCCCACATCGGCCGGAGCTCGGTCGGAGCTCAGCCGCTGTCCGTTAAAAAACCTCGTCCTCTGGTTGTCTCAGATGCACGGGACACCGGCCGTGCACCGGCCGACGTGTTTTCCGATGTGGTTACGATGGGGCTGCGATGACATGATGAGGGAGCTCAGTGAGAGCCCGGTGAAATTTAACTCCGAAGTTAAAATTTCACCGAGCTACCACCGATGCGGTTTTAAGCAACAAACGCCACGGATGTCCGGCCGGTGTTTGGCCGAGTTCGGTGAAAATTACATCGCTGGCTCATCGTAACCTCATCGGCCTGGCTATGTGACTAGGCCATAAGGGGCAGGTTTACAATGCCTCCCAGTCTCAATATGCAACTGGTGTGAACTTAGTCTAAATCTTGCAATACAATGCCTATACTTTCTATTGTCTAACTTTAAATATGATTCACATTCAAATTTAGTTTTATATTTACAATATGTTCTAAGTATAGGTGCACACAAAATAGCATTTTGCCAATCGGCACGATACTTTCTCATCAAAGTGCTATTTACATCCTTTAAAAATATTTTCTCATCAGGTATTTCCTGATTGTCCCAGTATTCTAACTTATATGTTTTATCTCTGTTAGTTAAAGGATTATGGGGTATTTGAAAGTGGCCGATTAACTTATACGTAATATTGACACTTAGGTTTAACATTACAAAAATAACTTTAGTAACAGTAAATCACCCAGCGGTGTCAATGTTTTCAAAGTGGCCTAGCAGTGTCAATGTTTTCAAACTGGCCAAGCAGTGTCAATGTTTTCAAACTGGCCTAGATGTGTCAATGTTTTCAAGCTGGCCTAGCAGTGTCATTGTTTTCAAACTGGCCTAGCAGTGTCAATGTTTTCAAACTGGCCTAGCAGTGTCAATGTTTTCAAACTGGCCTAGCAGTGTCAATGATTTCAAACTGGCCTAGCAATGTCAATGTTTTCAAACTGGCCTAGATGTGTCAATGTTTTCAAGCTGGCCTAGCAGTGTCATTGTTTTCAAACTGGCCTAGCAGTGTCAATGTTTTCAAACTGGCCTAGCAGTGTCAATGTTTTCAAACTGGCCTAGCAGTGTCAATGATTTCAAACTGGCCTAGCAATGTCAATGTTTTCAAACTGGCCTAGCAGTGTCAGTGTTTTTAAACTGGCCTAGCAGTGTCAATGTTTTCATTTACATTACATTGTGTACTTTGTTTTTGTGGGTCAGTGCTCAGAACCCATAAAAACCCATAATTTTCTCTGGACACCTGAGTTAGGAATCTGCCAGTTTAATGATACCAAGCCCTAACATTTCATTATTTTTGACACTGATATTAAACTTTGAGATTGATGTCATCCAAGGCCACAAAAAACATGTCTATTCGAGCGGAAAAATATTTGATCAAATTATTAATTTTCATTAATCACTATCAGACAGTATTGACTCTAGGGAGGTTATATTGGAAATTTCCCAACAGGTGATTGCTTTGACGGATCCTCTAGTTTTCCTGGAAAATATGCAATGCATCATGCCTAATAGGGCATTATTATCGGAAGAAATTACATTATATTGTATAAACTAATGGATGAAAGAATATTGTTAAAAAGCTAAGCCTGGAGAAAGATTGGAGATGTTGGACATTTCATTTATATGAAATTAAGGAGGTACTAATGCATTAATTAAAGAAGCACTTAGCAAAAATTAAGGAATTACTAATTCAAAAGCAAGGGAGGCATGGCTGCAAAATTAAGGAAGCACTTAGCAAAAATTAAGGAGGCTTTAATGCAAACATTAGGGAGGCACTTATGTAAAAATTAGGGAGGCATTAATGCAAACATTAGGGAGGCATTAATGCAAACATTAGGGAGGCACTTATGCAAAAATTAGGGAGGCATTAATGCAAACATTAGGGAGGCACTAATGCAAACATTAGGGAGGCATTAATGGAAACATTGGGGAGGCACATATGCAAAAATTAGGGAGGCATTAATGCAAAGATTAGGGAGGCACTTATGCAAAAATTAGGGAGGCATTAATGCAAACATTAGGGAGGCACTTATGCAAAAATTAATGAGTCTCATATTCAAAAAATGTAATGATTGTTTAAGATTAATGAATTAAAATTGAGATTGAAACATTGCAGCGCATCAATATTCTGAACTTATGTTATAATGCAGAAATAATTGAGCTGCTTGTGACACGCAATATATTGGTTACAGTTGCTTATTGACAAAATCAGATAAGGCCATAAGAAGTAGATTCTTTGTTTTGCGTCCCCTTGCTTGCACGATTTTGAGTAAATCAGAAAAAACAAACACATCCAAATAGCAATCAAAAGGGTCTGAAAGTACCATCGCATTTCGTTCAATCAGAATTAGACGAAATGGCAGATAATTTGATGTGCGTCAAAATTGACAGTGTTATAATTACTTTGGCATACATTGTGTATTTCTTATTTTTTACCCAAAAATAATAGCTATGTTTAAATATATTGTATAAAATGTATAGATATGTGTTTGTAATCACTACAAATTGGTATGTCATCCTTTTTTATGCCCATAAAATGTATACATTTCCCAGCAAACAAGTTTGTGTTTTTTCTTGAGTTTGTGTTTGTTTTTCTTGTACCCTTGCATGATTTGGATTTTACCAGGACGCAAAACAAAGAATCTACTTCTTATGGCCTAATGAAAGATGTATTGAGATTTGTTTTATGTCCAGATAGATTACAATATATGTTCTTACATAGACAGGCTATTAGTTGACCCATATTGAAGACTACTGAACCTGGATGGCACCCAGATTGAAAATAGATATCCTACTTGTCATTTTTACTTCGCTTCTCAAACTTCTGATTGATGAAATACCCTGGACAGAGTTGTACTTCTTCCAAAAGAAAAATGATCAGAACTTATTAAATGATCCACAATGTTTATGAAAAAAGTCCATATATTGACCAGTTACTTGAAAATGAAAGCCCATATTTGGACCAGTTATATGAGCCATACTGAAGGTTTTCACATATTCATTTGTTCAATTTATTTTGCATTATAAAACATGACAGGTTTTTCCAGGGCGAATGGTTCATTGATCCTGTATGTTCTGTCTACATGGGGACCTGTCATATTGTTCATCAATAATGTCTTTTATATATGCTTAAGGTAGTCCTTCAATGACTATTGCGCAGTCATCCTAAATCCTGCTCTCGTGTAAGCTCGTCTTCTGGGCAGGAGTTTGCGGTTTCGAGTCCTGCTGGATATTTTTTTTTAATTTCTGTTTTCATCCTTTTAGAACCACTTTGTATTTTCTTGATATTTTTTATATGACAAATATTTATATTTATATGGCAGTTTTATGGCAGTTTTAGTCATTATATACAATAAAACATAATTGATTATTTTAATTAATCAATTTTTTCCAGACGATGAATTTTCTCAAATATTTTTTATTTATAAATACATTTGTTGTCGCATAGAATGATTCCAATTTTTTTTAAAAGAAATTCTGAATTGTGGGATTTTTTAAAAAGATAAAAAAGAATTTCCCATTGAGAGTAATGTTAAATTAAAGTATTTTTTAGAAAAAACTAAATGGTCAATCTTTCTAATTTTCACATATTTTGTTATACATCAGTATCATCTTTTACGAAGATTTTTTCAAGAAAATCTAAATTGTAGAAAAAAGCGGATATACTGTGAAGTACTACCTTAACGCAAGGAAGAAAGCAAAGACTGAGATGCTTTTCATGGAAACAAGAAATTGGATTTATGAATAGACTACTAAAGTTTATCAAAGTATATATGACTATACGATTATTCAATGACTTATTTATCACTGAAATTGAAATTTCCATGAATATTGAAAATACGATACAAATAAACCCAAAAAGGGTAATAACCTTGATTTAAGAGTAAAATAACAGTCTATATTTTAATAATAAGATTACAATCAAAAATGGATGACATCATCTGACATTCTAATACTGAGGATTATTATCCCACCGAACGAAGTTCGAGGGGGATATAGAGAAGCCATCCGTGCGTCCATTCGTTTGTCCGTGTGTCTGGGCGATAACTCCAATACCGGTTGACTGATTTGGTTCAAATTTTATAGGCTTATGCCTTATGAGTGTAGGACCTCTGCTCCAGAAGGAATTTTTAATATGGCCACTCAATTCAAAATGGCCACCATTTTTCGTAAAAAATGTAATCGTTGATAACTCAAATACAAATTGACGGATTTGGTTCAAATTTTATATGCTGATGCCTAGGGACAAAGGAGTAATTCACACAAAAAGAGATTTTCAAGATGGCCGCTTAATTTCAAAATGGCGGCCATTTTTCGTAAAAATATGTAATCTTTGATAACTTAAATACCAGTGAACGGATTTGGTTCAAATTTTATATGATGATGCTTAGAGACACAGTAGCTATGTATACAAAAATTTTTTAAGATGGCCGCTTAATTTCAAAATGGCGGCAATTTTTCGTAAAAAACGTAATCTTTGATAACTCAAATACCAGTGAACAGATTTGGTGAAATTTTATATGATTATGCCTAGGGGCACAGTAGCTATGTTCAAGAAATAATTTTCAAGATGGCGGCTGAATTTCAAGATGGCGGCCAATTTTCTTAAAAAACGTAATCTTTGATAACTCATATACCAGTGAACGGATTTGGTTCAAATTTTATATGATGATGCCTAGTTCACAATGGTATAAACTAACTTTGTGCCAAATGTCATGCTTCTATCACAAAGTGCACAAACATTTCAACATTTATACTAGCTATAATAAGCATAATATGTTTTGTTCAGTGGGATTTGCTACTCCGTGGAGTTGCTGTTTTTCTAGTTCACTATGAAAAACCTTTCAAAACGACCATGTTTTCTTGAGACTACATATCATATAAGACAATTTCAAAGAAGGAACTGTGTTGTTACAGAATGTCCTTATAATCTATGAATGGCCTTAGAGAAACTTTATCTTCCCAAGGAACATAAGTAGCGCACAATATTAAATCATCATAATAGTGCATAGTCACACATTCAGTTCACTGATCACCCAAGTGAGACTACTCAATTTTAGTTGAATGCTCTGGTGATTTCTGTAAAATCTCTTCAGCAGTGTTTTTAATTACTGTGCATGAAATATTGAGTTGAAGGCACCTAGATCTTGAAGGTGACCTCAATCCTTTTCAAAATAAATGTTCTGAAAATTGAAAGAAATATTATATGCTACATGATTCAAGACATCATCGTGTGCTGAAACATGGTTATCTAGAAACTGAATATTTTTTGATTTTGGTATGTGATAAAAAATATTTTGGGACCAGTGTGAAACAGCCGTAAATTTGACAAAATGAGTGGAGAGAGGGAGGGTACGATTTCTGCTATATTTAACAAATCTGCAAGTTTTATTTTTTCTATTTTATTTTTCATTAGCACTCCACTGCATATCCTTCTACTATATGTGGACTAGAGTTACACCGTTGATTTAATTTGCTTCAAAAAGCTCTATAACAAAGGATTTTTGAGGTGTAACACAGGCACAAAATCCTTCGTTTCGAATCTTCTTGTCAAAATACTTTGTAACGTAGCAATTTAACCCTTTAAAGGCAACATGAGTCAGATCATCTAGTTTGTGTCTTTCAGGCCCAAAACCTGGCTAAATTTCAGGTAGTTATTCTCCTCATTACGTCGTTGTATATTAAAACCACAAGTAAAGGTGCTATAACCTACAGAGTATAATGTTGTTTTAAAATTGAATGTTGTAAAGAATTTCATAGATATTCTTGGTTGAATAAAAGAAGAAATCATTTCAGAATAATTAAGGAAATCATTTCAGGTAATTTAGAGGTCAGTTTATGATTTGAGATTATTCTTAATCATGTTGCAAAAATTGGCAACAAATGCTTTCAAGTAGTTCTTCTTTGAAATCTGGCTGCCCTAGTACCCTTGTGGTATCAGCTTATTATTGAATATGATTGAAAAATAAAGTCATATGTATTATAATATGAGGTTATATAATGGTTGATTCCGAATATCGTGTTTATACTCAAGTGAGTATATGACACTGGTGATCCACTGGATTACGCTGGTTACCGAAACGGTTCGTTTTGGTAACAAAATGTCGGAACGTCGAAGGTACGATTTTTATTTTTATTTTCTTATTTCACACGTTGTAGGCAGAATTCCCACAACATTTTTATCCCAAACGTGTATCAGTGTCATATGTTTAAGAAAATGTACATATTTGCGAACAAATAGTTCAGAAGACAACAGAATCGTCGATTTAATTCCTCACTATAGTTACATAAATGGAATTTCGAAAAACAGTTAAGATCTGCACTTTTAACCCATATAGTTTATGTAACTTAAGTGAGGAATTAAATCGACGATTCTGGTGTCTTCTGAGCTATTTTTTAGCAAACATGTACATTTTCTAAAACATATGATACTGATATACGTTTGTGAGAAAAAATGTTGTGGGGATTCCGCCTACAACTGAAACAAACCGTTCCGGTAACCAGTGTAATCGAGCGGATCACCGTTGATATGATATATTCACGAGTGACTGAAGAGAATGAGTGAATATATCATTTACTCACAAGAGTATAACAATATACAGAATCAACCATTATATGGTCTTATTATCCCACCTTAATCTTTAATCAATAAAAGGTTAATATAAATTCAGCAGTATATCAAGTTGAGGAGTTGTATAAGCTGCTCAGGAGTTGTATACTCTATCCAGAAGTTGTATATTGTTCTCAAGAGTTATATACGATGAGTGTTGGTTTTATATTGCAGTTATACAATGGTATTATACAATCATATAAAGCACCTAAGGAGGGATAATGTTCTTAGATCTCATGGCCATCTATCTGGCTGTATAATATTAGCAAGGTTAATATAACTTATCTGTTATATAATATTTACAAGGTTAACGTAACTTATCTGTTTACCTGCAAAAAAATACAAAAATGTGAATCATAACAATAACTAATATTTTCATCTATTTTTGTAACTAATTTTATCAACAGTCTTGGATACTTGAGACAAAGCAGTCTAATGACTTTAGATTAATAATATTGTGGTTTGGCATTTGATGTTGATGTTTCATCTTGATTGTAATTATTTCATCGAAAAGGTTCATAATGAATATAGAGATGCCATTTGTCCATCTGTATGTATATCTGTCTGTGGGATAAATCAAATTTTGCTCAAGAAGGATTTTCAAATTTTACATGTTTTATGGGCTTTTTGTAAGAAATGTAATCTTTCATAACTCAAATACTTCTTTACAGATTTGAAAAGGCCAAGATGGCCACTGAATTTTAAATAGTCGCCATTTCATGAAAAAATGTAAATATCAGTTATCAGATTTGGTCCATATTTTACAGGTTAATTTCTTTGGGGAATAAGTCCTTATTTTCAAGAACGAATTTCTAATGTAGATGCTAAATCCAAACTGTGTATCACTTTTTATTGTAAAAAATGTAATTTTGTGATAAATCAAATACCATCAAATGGTGGATCTGGTTTAAATTTTGAATGATGCTATAGCAAAAAGATGATTGATTTGAGAAAATATATTTTGTTTGGTGGGATTTTCTCCTCTTGGAGTTGCTGTTAGTAATTGGTCTGATTTCAATTCTAGGGGTTGCATTAGTTTATACTGTGGGTGGCTCTTATGATGATTAATAGTTAATCACTGGCGTAGCTGAGCCAAGGCCCGATACCCCCCCCCCCCTGGATCCGCCAGTGTTAATGATAGAACATGTCAAGGGATCTATACCTCATACTGAAGACGTCAGTACATCAGTCATTGCCCCCACTACCTTTGATTCTTGTGGCTTTTTGATTCCCTACTCATTAGTGTTGCTATTTCTCCGTTTTATTAAGATAAATACCTGGACAAAACTATGTAAACTGATTTCCCTGAAGGCCATTTTTAAAGTTTAATACATATTGATATTCTTTATCCTAAAAATGAGATTGACTTTTCTTAAATTGATATTCACTGTGAGTGGTGAGAAGCTATTTTTGAGGGTAAAGATCCTTTTGTTTTTGTCCCAATAGAATCGTAATCTCCCTTCATTTACTGTCATAAGTGTTCTTCATAGCTTAAGCAAGAGGGAGAATATCCCAGAATCCAATCTAGAGATACATGTAGGATTGTAGGTGCATTTTCTCCTCTAAGCAGTGGTAACATTTTTTTAACGAATCATTTTGTATTGGTGTTACACTTTTCTAGCCAGTCACAATACCTAACCATGGAAATTGTGACAACATAATCTAAAATTGTCATGATTAACATAATCTAAAATTGTCATGATTAACATAATCTAAAATTGTCATGATTAACATAATCTAAAATTGTCTTGATTAACATAATCTAAAATTGTCATGATTAACATAATTTAAAATTGTCTTGATTAACATAATCTAAAATTGTCATGATTAACATAATCTAAAATTGTCATGATTAACATCTTTTTGATTTCGACAGATGTTTTTAAGAATGATGCATGGTCCAATTTATATGGCCTACCCTGTATAAATTTTAACCTAAGTCCTTAAAACTTGATTTATTTCACGATGTGTATTTCATTTTACTCTTTAAGTAGATGATGATGCCTCTTAACCTGTCCAATCACTTGTGTACATAAAGCAAATCAAGTACAATCTTATTACCTTACATTTGGCTAATTGTGCCAAGACGTGACAGGTCTCAGGATGTCGTAGATCTTATTCTATCAGACAACAAGTTGATTGTCTCGAGTAGCATCATTATTTCTGGCAATATGATATATTTCATCAATCAGCACAATTAAGATAGGCCAGGTAGAATTGGAAACTACACATGTCTATTGAATGCCCATACTTATATTAAAGTAAGAATTATCCTCTTTGTTGGAACATGTTAAATTATAGGTATTTTTCTTCTATTAGTTAATTGGACTAAAAGTGGGTCAGCTACTAATTCTTTTTCCAGATTAGAAATAGGTTTCACTCTAACTGTAACTTACGATTTTACGATTGTTTAGTAAAAAGGACCCCTTTTTGATTTTAAAGGGCTCCGATAAGCTTCCCGTATAAAAACAATATGGCGGCTCCAGGCTTATTTAGAAATAAGGGGAGTTCTGTAAAATCCAGTTTATTGAAATTGTCTTTGAGATAAAGTAATCCGTTTATAATGATTTTGAAAACGTTATCCATAGAGTGATTGCGTTCAAAGAATACATGTACAACAGCCAATATAAATCCTTGTATTAGAACTGCTTTGTTTCATTTGTAGGATATTTCATATGCCAAGCTGTGTGCTATTACGTTATGGGGAAATTTAGATGCCAATTTTTCCTTATTATACACAAATAGAAGATCCTGAAACTTCACCCATAAATGTGGAATTGATTTGTCAAAATAAAAATCACCCTTTTATAAATGTGTGACAATCTATTATATACTTATGCTATATAACAGTTAGAGGTGTTGACACAACGACCTCGAACCTGTGAACCCTTGAGTATTATTCCGGGATCGGGCCTTTTATACTAAACGGTGAGCAACACCAGAAACGAGCGTTCGATTTGCTAAACGATATGCGTCACCCTTTAAGAAGAAGGCTGGTTTTAGCCCTATTTGCAAAAATATCGTTACATAATGGTTATGTAATCTATTATGTAAGATTATGTAATATTATATAATACCACTGTAAATAATTTGTATAATAATGTGTATTGACTTTATGTAATAATAATATAATATATAATAAGAAATAATAAAAAAAATAATAAAGATTATTATCATAATAATTTGCCAACAAATGCATTTTTGCAAAATAGAATACTATTACTGCCTGTATGCTGAAAAGACCACGTGCAGTATGGCAAGTGATTTTAGACGGTCATATCTTTCACCATGAGTACTCTCTGGGCATAAATACAGTGGTTTTTATTAAAACAATATGTTTTATTTCAAGTGAAGTACCCATTGAAGTGAACTCATAGATCAGTGACTTCTAAGTCTCGATTTATTGTTGCATCATATCTGGTCACGTGACCCATTTACATAATAATCATAACAACAAAAGCACATGGTACAGTCTGATGAATGCTTACATAATTGTTAAGACTATATATTATGACATCTTCCTTTTTTTCCAAAAATGAACAATCATTTTAAGTTTAAAACGTTTCAAGTAAGTGTTAATTTTATATCTCTGTATTGATCAAATAAATCTGTTTCTAATCACTACAATATCTTGCAGGTCTTTTTATTATAAGGCCTCTACTGGCACGTGTGACTGGTTTACTGTCAGTAGGACACACACTAATGTCAGGTTTAATTTTACCAGGTGATTGCACTTGTGTAACTGGAAGTGGTGCATCACTTGGCTGTTTATTATCACAATCAGTGGGTGGATCTATAATTGGTACAACAGGAACTTGAGGCAGATATGACTTTTCAAGAGTGTGAGAAGGATTATCATGAAACTTCACATCTGTCTTATCTGGCATTATATGACGTCTATTGCGTCTATATAGTCCCCTATCTGTTTTTACAATATATGACCTAGGAGCATCATGCTTGGATTGAACAATACCCTTAATTGACCAATCAGATTCTTTATCATGTTTAATACGCACTGAATCTCCTGGAATCAAAGGAACCAAATCCCTTACCCCATGATGGTTGTCATAGTAACGTTTATATGACTGTTTGGTAATTTTATCTTGTTTTGCAACATTTTTAAGATTAGGCCACTTTGGCATTAGGTTACAAGGCATAGTTGGTATTGTAGTTCTCAACTGTCTACCCATTAGCATTTGTGCAGGTGAAAATCCTGTAGCTTGAATTGGTGTTGACCTGTATGCTAATAATGCTTTGCAAGGGTCTTTCTGAGTTAGAAAACGCTTAATTATCTGGACGCCACGCTCGATTTGCCCATTGGCCTGTGGAAAATGTGGCGAACTAGTGGTATGTTTAAAATCATATTCATTAGCAAAGTCCGCAAATTCATTACTGGTAAACTGAAGACAATTATCACTGGTTAACTCATCAGGCAACCCAAAACGTGCGAAGATGCTTTTCATCTTATCGATAACATTTCGCGCAGTTGTATCTTTATTCATTAGTGCTACTTCAGGAAATCTTGAGTAATAATCCACAACAACAAGATAATGTTTCATTTCATATTCACACAAATCTGCACATATGTGACTCCATGGACGGACTGGTAATGGAGTTAGAATCAAAGGTTGTTTTCTCTGAGTATTACTATGTGTTAAACAATGATCACATTTCATAACAACCGACTGAATATCTGAACTTATGCCGGGCCACCATACACTTTGTTTGGCTCTTTCGCGACATTTTGAAATTCCTAAATGTCCATCATGAATTCTTTGTAATATATCCGGTCGCAACGATCTTGGTACTACTATTCTTGAACCAAATGTAACTATTCCATTGTAAATAGAAAGCATACCTTGATCTTTATAGTACATTTTAATATCTGTTGGAACTGACTTGATTGAATTTGGCCAACCATGCACAATATAGTCTTTAACAAGTTCAAGTTCCGAATCAGTAGAAGTAACAGTCTTTATCTGGTTTATCAAATAATCCGCAATCGGTCTATTGACTTCAACATGACATAAATATCTTTCAACTTCTTGTTGAGACTCTATTTCACATTTCTCCTCGCAATCTGGCAACGGAGCGCGACTAAGACAATCCGCAATAACCATTTCTGGATCCTTGCCAGGTACATATCTAGCTTTCGGGTTAAATCGCATTAGTCTCATTAGCAATCTTTGACAACGAATCGGTGTTTGATCTATATCTTTTGTATTTATAAGCGGAATCAGTGGACGATGATCACTTATCAACTCATACTCATCCAAACCAATCAAATACCGACTAAATCTCTCGGATGCCCATACCGATGCTAGGCATTCCTTTTCTATCATCGCATTATTCTTTTCAGCATCACTCAAAGTGCGGGATGCATAGCAAACAGGTCGAACATCATCCGTACCGTGATGTTGAAACAAACAAGCACCCAGTCCAAAAGAACTACTATCGGCACAAACAATAGTTGGTTTTTCAACATCATAAAATGCTAAGACTGGGGCTTTACTTATAAGTTGCTTTATTTTGTCAAAAGCAGCTTGCTGTGCACTATCCCAAGCGAATACGGTATCTTTCCGCAATAAAACATGCAGCGGTGCAGCGACAGTAGACATATTAGGAACAAACTTACCTAAATAATTTACCATTCCTAAAAAGCGTCTTACAGCTGATTTATCGCTTAATTTTACATATTGCGCGTACCTTATCTTCGGTAGGACTTATCCCCTTCGCTGAAATTTTTAGCCCGAAAAATATAACTTCCTTTTGAGCGAACTTGCATTTACCCTGATTGAGTTTTATACCATATTCTTTTATAGTAGCTAAAACCGCAGCTAATCGCGTATCATGCTCTTCTTTATCTTTACCGTGAACTATCATGTCATCAATTATGATTTCTACACCGGCATGATTTTTAAATATATCCATCATTACACTTTGATATTTCTCACTCGCAAAATTCAACCCAAACGGCATGCGTAAGTATCTATACCGCCCGAATGGTGTAATAAAAGTTGTGAGTTTCGAACTATTTTCATCGAGCCGCAAACAATGAAAACTACTTGAAGCATCTAATGTAGAGAATACGGTAGATCTTTTAAGTTTATGCACAAGATCATCAGTAGTTGGAAGAACAAACTTTTCTCTTTTTATGCTAGCATTAAGTTTTCTCAAGTCAACACATATTCTAGGCTCAGAATCATTTTTCTTTTCTGCACATACAATAGGAGCACACCAATCAACAGGCTCTGTTACTGGTGTTATGACACCTTGTTCACACAATTTATTCAACTTAGCCTTGACCTTAGGCATCAAAGGTAAACTTACACGTCTTGGTGCAGAAATACTATAAGGATGTGCATTAGGTTTCAATGTAATGGAAACAGGATTACATTTTACATCCCCAATTTCCCCATACATGCTAGGATCTTTGATATCCAGGTTATTCAAACGTTTCATGAGACCCATACTTGTAGCAGCCCCCCTGGATAACAAATTAGCTGAATTTGAGCTATCAACTACATGAATTGTTGTTTTGTACACTTTACTACCATTGAATACAACCCTAGCAACAAATGCTCCTATGCACTTAACTTTACCCCCAGGGCTCTGAAATTTTGCAGTAGGTTTACTTAGCACTGGACGGTTAATTTTCATTCTTTTGTATGCATCTACAGAAATAACTGAAGCATCAGCACCACTATCAATTTTAAAACACATGGTTTCACCATTTATATTTAGATCAATCAACCATGGTGGTTCTTCGACCACTTCATGTACTTCATCAATATCACACATATCATTATCTACACAGGTATCCTGTTGCATGTTATCAATATCATATATAACATCTGGTGATGGTGAACTATCATTGTGACATATGACATCATCACAATCACATATCATAGTAACAGGATCACATGAATGATTAGCTGGATCACACGACTGTGTATTTGGATCGCACACTTGTATAGCTGGATCAAACGATTGTATAAATGTAGATGTATCACATGATTGTGTATCTGGATCGCACACTTGTATAGCTGGATCAAACGATTGTATAAATGTAGATGTATCACATGATTGTGTATCATTATCTGTGACCAAGTCACTCAGGAACAAACAGTCAGTATCATCAGATCCATAATCATCATGGACATGTTCAACTTCATGCAATTTCTTTTTGTCATGTTTTATATCAATTGTCTTGCAGCAGCGTTTGAAGTGATTCATTAATCCACACTTTAGACAGTTTTTGCCATATGCAGGACACTCTCTCTTCTTATGAGATAGTCCACATTTTGTACATTTAAACTTACTGCCAGAGTCCTTCTTTGATTTGACACGACCCCTCCTGGTGACGTCATCGACATGCGGGGTTTCCAATTGTGTATGCATGGGTGCGACATGCTCCCTTATTCGCGCCATTTCGATAACTTTCGCAAGTGTCAGCTTTTTATAGTCCATAATTTTGACTTTCTCAGCTAGATCAGAGTTCAACATCCCATTTATAAATTGATGCATGATTTCCCTCTCTGTATTTTCAAACTCGCAAACGTCCCCATGATCATATAAACGACGTAAAAAGCTATCGCAAGTGTCACCTGATTTCTGAACCATGGAATGAAATGTCTTCTGCTCCTCGATCAGGTTAACTTTGGGCATAAAATAATGGTCGAATTTATCCATAATAGTTTCATACGACTTCTTGTTTTCACCCTCCGCATATACGAATGTCCTGTAAATAGTCTCTGCATTACTTCCCATACAGTATATTAGCGTGTCAATGACATTTGTATCATCTCGAACATCGCCTTCATTTTGACCGCCATCTTGACCCGTCAAATTTGCAGCAGACTTAAACCGCGTGAAACGTGCCTTCCAGTGTCGCCACTCTCTCGGCTTGGTTTCGTCAAAGATCTCTGGTGGTTCTAGTTTGTAGGCCATATTATATAATAACTCCAAGCTATTATTTTAACTATGAAATTCCAAATTTCAATCCCAATCTAGACACCATGAACTGAACTCATAGATCAGTGACTTCTAAGTCTCGATTTATTGTTGCATCATATCTGGTCACGTGACCCATTTACATAATAATCATAACAACAAAAGCACATGGTACAGTCTGATGAATGCTTACATAATTGTTAAGACTATATATTATGACACCCATGATGTTAAAAATATCAATCGAACAATTCGAAAAGTAATGAATAGGGACCCTATGTCAACATTTTTTTCAAAATATTGAACCTATTTACTCAAAAGAGGATCTCTTTTTTCTGATTTTTATTGCATGAAAAGATTATGTAGATATGTGGTTTTTAACTTTAACGGATTTCAATACGCATCCCCTTTTCAGAAATTGTTAATATAGTGTAAAAGAAACTTTTGATATGTTTAAATTGAGAAAAACAAGATCCTCTTTTTAGAAAATCAGCCTAACATTTTTTAAAAAGTGCAAGGGTGGGGCCCTAATCCCTCATTTTTGTTGTTGGATTTGGTTGGATTGATATTTTACTATCATGGGGACTTCACTTGAAAGAAAACATATTGTTTTAATAAAGAACATTGTTTTTATGGCCAGAAAGTACTCATGGTGAAAGATATGACTGTCCAAAATCACTTGCCATACTGCACATGGACCTTTGAAAATGCGTAAAATATGACATAAGCATTTTGCGAGAATGTCTTCAGTCGCACATATAAAAAAAATGAGTGGGACTATATTTATAGTCGTTCAATTTTCTTCAATACTGCCAATTAGTTTGACAGTTAGAATTATTAAATAGCACAGTTTATTTGGAGAATGTCATTTACTGGCTGTAAGTGAACCATAATGAGTAGGTGAGGTCTACAATTACTTTCTTTATTGTGTCCATTTTAATACATTATTAAGCGATTACATTAGTGCTTCGTGAGAGCATAAGATTTTCTCAAGTTTTTTTTGTTGTAAATTGAAATGATAAAAATTCTTGTAGAAAATGTATTTGTATGTAATCTATTCCATTTTAAAAAATCTTTTAAATTTCTTTTTTGTGACAAATGGTAAGTTCATTTCAAAAGATGAATATGTTTCGCGTAAACAAGTTGTCCTCAAGCGAGGCTAATACGAATATTATTATATATTTTTACTTTGTTTCTTGAAGGATTAGTGAAGGATAAAACTTCAAATAGACAACAGTACTCAACGTCTAATCAAAGACGTATTTTCTCCATGAAAAGGTAATTCATAGGAGTGCATTACCTTGTAATTGTCATAAAGATTGAAATAGATGCTCACATAGAAGTAAAATCTATCAATGATCACATTTTAAAACTCAAAAATTAAGTAAAATTGGTAAAATAAATCAGTAAAAAGCATTTAGACACGGAGAACACTCTCCAAACTGTAAAGAAATGCAAAAATATGAGACACTTCCTTCAAATTTTAGAAAGAAATTACGTGAAATAAGTATGAGCAGACGGACATTCAATTCACAAGCTGTCTGATCTCCTAGAGACCTGGGATTAGGAGTAATCCTATATGGGGATTAAGAGGCATTCAACACTTACTCAACAGAGAAAGATCCCCATAGAGAATATATCCTAACAGAATTGATTAATAAGCTACTAAGGTAACCCAGTAGCATTTTAACACTTAGAGATGGTTTATAGGGTTGCTGTGATACTTTGGTTATGATTCAAGGATCTTTTAAGTATTTTTTCAGAATAATGGAGTCTTTTTGTCTTTGAGAAATATAACTGCCAATGTGACATTGCAGAAATACTTATAATATTGATGTGAATATATTCAGTGGTGATTACCTTCTTTTTCTAAATCTTGGACAGTCAGACAGTAAATGTTGATTTCAATATTTTTAATTCTTCGTTCATCATCATATAATTTATGTTACTGTACCCTATAAGATAGACTATATCGTTGGATTGTGGTGTCCACATGTGGTCAAAATTTCAAAGTTTGATGTTCACAGCAAAAAGGTTTGATTCATTCCTGATATGCCAATAATACAAGTAAATATGACATTTACTGTTACATGTCTATCTCATGTTCTATATTTAAATAATAATGATAATTAACATGTCAAATTATATTATAATTGACATGTTATATTGTAGATGTGTATTATAATTGACATGTTTTTCCTGCTTTGTTAATATTCTTCCAAGTAAATATGATGATAATTGACATGTCTCATTGCAGAGCTGAAATATAATTGAAATGTAATATTGCAAACAAAAAGAGTAGTAAGGAATAACTGCAGAGAGAAAGAACTCTGTTTTGAATCTTTCCGTCAGTTTTGAAATTCTAGATTCTGTTTCTGTTGATATATTCCTGAAAGCTATTCTATTCCATATAGGGATAAAGCAGGGTTATAGTTACGCTGCCCTGCAGGTTCACTCCATTGTTATTATCCCATCGAACGAAGTTCGGAGGGATATAGGGAACGCCTCCGTCCGTCCGTACGTCCGTCCGTACGTACGTCCGTCCGTCCGTCCGGGCAATAACTCAAATACCGTTGGCCCGATTTTGTTCATATTTTGTACACATATACCCTATGGGGGTTGAAGTTCTGCTCGAAAGCCGATTTTCAAAATGGCCGCTCATTTCAAAATGGCAGCCATTTTAGTGCCGATTTTACAGTAATTTAGGTACAATATGTAAAACTGTAATAGCAATATGTTTTTAGTGTAAAAAAATTATAAAGGACATTAATAAAGCTACAAATGTAGATATTAAAAAAGCACATGGCAGCCATCTTGAAAAATGGCGGCCTTTACTCGTTATTTTACGATTTTTGCTGTAACTCGAAAAGTAGTGGAGCGATTTTGTTCATATTTGGTATGTGAATTCTATAAACATTGCACACTGTCTAAAGACACTTTTGGTAGAAGGTGGCCATTTTGAAAAATGGCCGCCATTTTAACATATTTTACTATAACTCGAAAAGTAGTGGAGCGATTTTGTTCATATTTGGTATGTGAATACTATAAGCATGGCACACTGTCCTATGACACTTTTGGTAGAAGGTGGCCATTTTGAAAAATTTTGAAAAATGGCCGCCATTTTAACGTAGTTTACTATAACTCGAAAAGTAGTGGAGCGATTTTGTTCATATTTGATATGTGAATACTCTAAGCATGGCACATTGTCTAATAAAACTTTGGGGAGTAGTCGGCCATTTTGAAAAATGGCCACCATTTTTATGTGTGTTATTTTACAAGTACATGTGTGCAATTTTTCAAAAATTTTATAGGTGGCTACTTAAAAGCATATTATTTCTTCTGATGACAACTTGGCTAGTGAGCAACCATTTTGAAAATGGTGGCCTTCCTGGTGTGTTTTATGATATTTGCTATATATTTAGTTTGTAAAAATGCCAGCCATTTCTGTTCGATGGGATTCGCTACGCTTTGGCGTTGCCGTTGTTCTGGTTGATACATAATATGTAATTTGTCATCTAACAGTTGTATCACCCACACATTCTAACATTTTTCTCTCTAATGTATACTTGAGTGATTTTCTACGAAAAATAGATTAAATAGTAACAACATACCAAACTGGTTTCTTATTGAAGGTCATCCGATTTTATTAATTTTCCACCATTGGTTAAGTTCATGCACTAAGTGCACTGCTGCAGAAATGTATTATAAAAGTGCATATTTTAAATTCTATTTTGCAAGGATATATTCATTGAAGTAGTTATTTCATTGTGCCAATCAAGGAAGCAAACAAAAAAATTGAAATGAATGAGAAAGAAACAACATGTTTTGCATTTATTTTCTATTACTAATAAAGAAGAGCCTAGAACTGTACCAGGTGATACAAGATATGAATTTCAAGAAACCCTCGGTGCAAATATCATTCATGAGTTCGCTATTTATTGAATTACATATGATATGTAGAGGATATCTCATAAAAGATAAAGTTTTGTACTTCAATCTATATAAAGTTTTGTACTTCAATCTATAGCAATGCAATATTTAATAGGCAAAGAGTGGTGATGAAACTTTATTTAAAGAAGCTAAAATAATGAATAAAAGGGGTACTGGTTCTTGTGATGTCTAGAGTTTGTTTTATGTTTGAAATGTTGCCCTTTGTGCTTTTAAACTACATGCATCTAAAGTGTCACTTCAATAGAACAAGAGAGTCTTGTTACATGATGATAGATTACAGAGGAGTTAATTGCTATTAAAACAATAGCGTTTGTAGTTAATAGCTCTGTTGGCGTAAAATGAAAACCACACTATTGACAAACCATGATGAAAATGTTATAGAAGTAGTGTTTTGAAATCCAAAATAGATTAGGAAACTGAGTAACCAGCAAGGAGTTAAGTAAACAGGCATGTAGTTGACACTCTAAATTGTATAGAAATGCCAGAAATAGCATGTAGTTCATAGAAATTTGGAGAGAAATTGAGTGAAATAGGCATGACTATGGAGAAACTCATCTTGTTGGAAATCAATAATCTGGACAATCTACTTGAACAATTATTGCTAAAATTGTAATTACAAAAGTGATGACATTTTAATTAATTGCTATTAAGGCACACTCTTTGATCATCTATTAAACTGTTTTGTTTTGTGCTTTCAGATGTTTACACTTTGGACTCAGATATTCTAAGGCCAAAGAGATAATAAACTGACGTTGTTGTTTCAGTAAGTATAGATTTTTTCATTTCATTATTTTGTTCTTTTGAACTATTTATCAACAGTTTACAGTTGTATTTATCTCATCACCAAGAAGTAGACATATTGTTTTCGTCACAATTTTTTGTAGGCTCGCAGCGTCAGTGGTCAGTATTTGAAACAAGTTATTTCATTTTTATAACAATCTGTTTGATAAGTTGATTCTACCAATTTTGGAATATGGTAATGAGGTACTTGCACAACCTAAAACCTTTGATATTATAGAAAAGTTACAATTGCGATTCTTAAAACAACTCTTGCATGTAAAAACACAAACTTCAAATCTGGCAATACTTAGTGAGTTTGGAAGATCTCCCCATATAAGAATGAAAGTTCAGAAAATAAAATACTGGTGTTGACTACTTACACTTCAATCCCAACATAAACTTATTATATCTTATCAACAGAACCTCCAAATCTATCATTGTGGTGGTAAATTGTGGGCGTCCCAAATCTATAATATTCTCAAAAAAAAAAATACTTACCAGATGGTGATATATGTATGAGATGTATTGAATTTATTGGGAGTCTTTGATAAAATGGAATTATTATCCCATCGAACGAAGTTCGGAGGGATATAGGGAACGCCTCCGTCCGTCCGTCCGTCCGTACGTACGTCTGTACGTACGTCCGTCCGTCCGTCTGTCTGTCCGTCCGTCCGTCCGGGCAATAACTCAAATACCGTTGGCCCGATTTTGTTTATATTTTGTATACATATACCCTATGGGGGAAGAAGTTCTGCTAAAAAGCCGATTTTCAAAACGGTCGCTCATTTAAAAATGGCGGCCATTTTAGTGCCGATTTTACAGTAATTTAGGTGCAATATGTAAAACTGTAATAGCATTATGTTTTAAATGTAAAAAAATTATGTAGGACATTGATAAAGCTAGAAATGTAGAAATTAAAATAGGACATGGCAGCCATCTTGAAAAATGGCGGTCTTTACTCGTTATTTTACGATTTTTGCTGTAACTCAAGAAGTATTGGAGCGATTTTGTTCATATTTGGTATGTGAATACTATAAGCATGGCTCACTGTCTAATGACACTTTTGGTAGGAGGAGGCCATTTTGAAATTTGCCGCCATTTTGAAAAATGGTCGCCATCTTGAAAAATGGCGGTCTTTACTCGTTATTTTACGATTTTTACTTTAACTCAAAAAGTAGTGGAGCGATTTTGTTCATATTTGGTTTGTGAATACTATAAGCATGGCACACTGTCTAATGACATTTTTGGTAGAAGGCGGCCATTTTGAAAAATGGCCGCCATTCTAACGTATTTTACTATAACTCGAAAAGTAGTGGAGCGATTTTGTTCATATTTGGTATGTGAATAATATAAGCATGGCACACTGTCTAATAACACTTTTGGTAGAAGGTGGCCATTTTTCAAAATGGCCACCATTTTAAAGTATTTTACTGTAACTCGAAAAGTAGTGGAGCGATTTTGTTCATATTTGCCATGTGAATACTATCAAAAAAGCATATTACTTCTTCTGATGACAAAAAATGGAATTTGAAAAATGGCCGCCATTTAAACGTATTTTACTCGGCCTTTACTCGTTTTTTACGATTTTTGCTGTAACTTGAAAAGTAGTGGAGCGATTTTGTTCATATTTGGTATTCGAATACTATTAGCATGGCACACTGTCTTATGACACTTTTGGAAGAAGGTGGCCATTTTTCAAAATTTTAAAGTATTTTACTATAACTCGAAAAGTAGTGGAGCGATTTTGTTCATATTTTGCATGTGAATACTATAAAAAAGCATATTACTTCTTCTGATGACAACTTTCTTATGTGTGTTATTTTATGATATTTGCTATATATTTCGTTTGTAAAAATGCCAGCTATTTCTGTTCGATGGGATTCGCTACGCTTTGGCGTTGCCGTTGTTCTGGTGTTCATAGTTTGTGTATTTATAGCAATTTACTAAATGGAAAAACAGCAATTTTTGTTTGGTAATATCTCATTGTTCCTAGAAAACCATTGTCATTTAGAAAAACAATGACTTGGATCAAATGCTAAGTTCTATAAATGGCATTTCAGAATACAGTCGCAAATGTCCCCCAAGGTCTCATCGCTATGACGATCAAATTATATTAATTTGAAATCTTATAGGCGGTTTGTAACATGTGTACTTTGTAATTAATGGATATATTATGAACTCATATCTTGTTCATCTCACAAGAAAAACAGATCAATACGATACAATTCTAAAAGTGTCTATCTGAAGAAACTCAATTTGATTCGTTTTCGAAGATATTCCAAAGAAATATCTGATTTTTTTCTATCTTCATACAATTAAAAGTGTCAACTACACGTCTGTTAACTTTATTTCAACCTGATTCCACCCTTTATCACTCTATTTTACATTTTAAGATATACCTACCATGAAATTTCATTGTTGGGTGAGATGTATTATTGCAATCACCTGGTTAAGAAATAATTATCTGCGGTCAGAAGTTCAACTTAGAAAAATTCTTCGAATCTTCCGATATAAAGTTCCACCAGTACTCCATCTCTCTTAACAGTGACAAAAATATGATTTGTCAAAAAGGACGATTCTCGGTTTGGAGAACAGTCTCCTGGGCTAATAATTTTTTCATGAAAAATATAGAAATATCACCCAAATTAAACTATGAATATTCAAAAGAGGACATTTAATTCTACATGATGTAAAAATAACAAATTGGTCTGAAGCAGGGATAACGCTCAATTAGACCGATTCAATAAAATACAAGTCTCGACTTGGGGAAAGAAGTTCATCAGTGTACTGCGCTAATATTTTTTTTGCGAAAAATCTAGAAATATTACCCAAATTAAATTATGACTATTCAAAAGAAGACATTCAAATCTATATTATGTAAAAAAATCAAATTTGTCTGAAGAAGGGATAATGCTCATTTAGATTGATGAACTTCGTTCTCCAAACCGAGAATCGTCCTTTAAGAATTATAGCATTACAAGTCTTATCCGTCAATAAGATGTCATCTTTAAAATGCATATTTTAGAAAACAATAGATAAAATAGTCTAACATTGGCATGTTGATTGTATTTTAACATGAGGGAATACTATGAAATATTCAAAACACAACTTTACAGTCAGTAAATAATAGTTTGAAGCTAAGGTACTTGGGTAAAAGTCTATCCCATGCAAAAAAACACAAAAATATCCCACTACATGTAATACTATGTTAATCCCAGATAAACGTAAAAGCAATATGCAGAAAATGATTTAGATATCATCAGATTCTATTTTATTATCTCTGATTTCCATTTGATTGAGTGCCTACTCTTCCTACTATTACTAGCTATTCAAGGGTATGATTCGGGAATTAAAAATCAATTCAAAAGTCAATATACGTATTCTGATTAGCTGATCATATTAAGTATGAAAGCGCTTGACTCTTTTTCCTCTGACTCAATGCACTGCATATATGGCTGATATCTGGAGCATCAAGAGGGGAGATAATGTCTCAATGCAGGTTTATTTGGATCGACATTAAACATAAAGCTGGGAAAGCTGTTAAAGCGGCATCAAAGAATAAAGAATATAAAATGTTGGAATCAATTACCAATGCATCCTTTATAATTGTAATCTTATATTCTGAAAAAATGATTTGATATTGTGATGGGACATCTACCTTTTCAATTGCAGGTAACCATGAAATACCAAAATATTATGAATTATTCTCTGATCTTTGCTACCCTTTAATTAAAACAATTAAAATCTTTATGCAATATTTATGATCAGAAGTTATGAAGGCAAGAGTTGATTCCAATTAAGTTTTTTGGAACACTTAGTTTCTAAACAAACATTTTTACAAAATATGATATCTTATTTCTTAACAGATATAATAATTATGATTATTTCAGAAAATTTAATATGGTTTATTATGGTCTCTAAATGGGTTTTATAGGATTGAATTTTCTATTTATTGTTCCATAAGATTACTTCATTGTTTATCACTGAACTCTTGGGCCTCATTATATCAGTTCCATACTAACTAAGGAGCCATTACATCAATTTAATGATTACTATCATTCATTCACTTTGAGGTGAAATAGAGCACTCAGGATACGGTATGATACAATTAGAGAGTACTGTATGGTACCATTAGAGAGTACTGTATGGTACCATTAGAGAGTACTATATGGTACCATTAGAGAGTACTGTATGGCACCATTAGAGAGTACTGTGTGGCACCATTATAGAATACTGTATGGTACCATTAGAGAGTACTGTATGGTACCATTAGAGAGTACTGTATGGTACCATTAGAGAGTACTGTATGGTACCATTAAAAAGTACTGTATGGTACCATTAGATTATACTGTATGACACCATTAGAGAGTATTGTATGGTACCATTAGAGAGTACCGTATGGTACCATTAGAGAGTACTGTATGATACCATTAGAGAGTACTATATGGTACTATTAGAGAGTACTGTATGGTACCATTAGAGAGTACTGTATGGTACCATTAGAAAGTACTGTATGGTACCATTAGATTATACTGTATGGCACCATTAGAGAGTACTGTATGGTACCATTAGAGAGTGCTGTATGGTACCATTAGAGAGTACCGTATGGTACCATTAGAGAGTACTGTATGATACCATTAGAGAGTACTGTATGATACCATTAGAGAGTACTATATGGTACCATTAGAGAGTACTGTATGGTACCATTAGAGAGTACTGTATGGTACCATAAGAAAGTACTGTATGGTACCATTAGATTATACTGTATGGCACCATTAGAGAGTACTGTATGGTACCATTAGAGAGTGCTGTATGGTACCATTAGAGAGTACTGTATGGCACCATTAGAGAGTAATGTATGGTACCATTAGATAGTACTGTATGGCACCATTGAGGAGTACTGTATGGTACCATTAGAGAGTGCTGTATGGTACCATTAGAGAGTACTGTATGGCACCATTAGAGAGTACTGTATGGTACCATTAGATAGTACTGTATGGCACCATTGAGGAGTACTGTATGGTACCATTAGAGAGTACTGTATGGCACCATTAGAGAGTACTGTATGGTACCATTAGTGAGTACTGTATGGTACCATTAGAGAGTAATGCATGGTACCATTAGAGAGTACTGTATGGTACCATTAGAGAGTACTGTATGGTACCATTAGAGAGTACTGTATGGTACCATTAGAAGGTATTGTATGGTTCCATTAGAGAGTAATGTATGGTACCATTAGAAGGTTTTGTACTGTATCTTTAGAGAGTGTTGTATGGTGCCATTAGAAGGTATTGTATGGTACCATTAGCGAGTATTATATGGTACCATAAGACAGCATTGATACAATGTATGATACAATAATGGCATTATAGCTTGTAAAGAAAGATTGGAATAAGTAGTATGCTGTATGGTATCATCTACAGTATTCTTCACAATTATCCTCTCAATTATTCCAAATACTCAAAATATTTTGTTGCTGATTTGTGATGAGGATTAGAATATACAATAGAAATGAACATAACAAGATGATATTATGAACTTGATACCATATTATTCCATTGCCATAACATGAACCTATTCAATTACAATATACCATATGTGACAGTATTTTGATTAATTCATTTGCCACTATCATTATCAGATTCTGCATAAATGTCATAGTGAATCGAGAAATAAATCAATATTCGGGGTGATTGAAACAACATCACATACCACTAAAACATAACCATACACTAAAAAATATAAATATGAGGAAATGAGGGTTGATAGCATGGGTAACAAGGTATTAACATGTAAATGTCACCACCTACCATTTGTTTCTGTTACTGACCACCAAACAACTGCTGAACACCGTCCATAAAAGGTTGGAGACTATAACAATCTGGTGGTGACATAAAAATGCATACTTGCGAACTGTTCATATGATTGGAGGTATTAAATGCATTCAATTAATGTGAGGAATGAATTCATCTGTAACTGCTGTGGTGCCCCGTTATGTGTTTCACAATTATTACCATCAATATTCTTGATTTCAAAACCAATGTGTCCATTTCCTTTACCAAAGAAAGTGTCAATATTTCATCTTTAATAAGAATAAATCAAAGTTGCACAGAATGCTATGGTTTAACGCATCTACAAGATCAGAGACCATATAAATATATCTTAAGTGCTTGTATGCCTTTCATGTTTTGACAGCACAAAACTATTAGAGTTGTAGAAACAAAAACTATGATAATTGCCCACTTTTCTTGTCATGGTTTGCTTGTAACTGATTTATGCACTTTCTGTCATGAAACGTTGTACGTGCCAAACCTACTAGATTACTTTGCCCCAGACCTAGAAATAACATTATTTTAGATTAGATTTACTGACCTTGATTTTTCAGGTGCCAAATAATTGACAGATTGTAAACAACACATTATTCTAATATTCAGTTGATAAGGGCTACTTTGGAATTACTTTTTTTGAGGATTTTTCACTTTTGATCATCAGTTGTTTTTGTTCTATTCAGTGCGACTGGCTGTTAAAAAGCTCAATTAGTTAGCTGTATTCAAAATACCTTTTGGGAATTCCATTAAAATTGATTGCCAGGTTTCCAGTAGAATTTATTGAATTTGCTAAACTCTTGAAACAAGAAACTAAGTGATGATCTTTGCAGATATTTAGAATATTAAAACTGACTGAATCCTCAAAACAATTGCCATTTTGGTCAAAACACATAAATTTTGGTCAAAACAAGAGATATCTTGATGAACTACAGTCAAGGTCATCTCCTGCCTTTTACTTGCGCAACTTTTAAAAACAAGTTTTGTTGCTTCAATAAGGTCTAAAGAAGTGATGAGAAGTGCTAGGAAAAAATATTGAATATTCTCCTTATTGTATCACGTTAGAATTCGCCTCCTGGAGGAGAAGCTATTAATTAGAGGAATATTGAAAGTGTCAGTCTGGACTACTCAGTAATGTATATCATCCAGGCCAGTAAGAGCAGAATCCATATTTCCAGTGATTAATATCTCTGTATCCTTTATTGAATAGTCATATTCAAGTTACGCTTTCATTGAAAACATCATCTCTTTGTGCTGCAGTAATCTCACTTCAGTTAAACTCTTGTGTGAATAAATAAATTACATTATATGATTAAAGGATATCTATAAATAAAGGAGAGATTTTTCTATAGAATAATGTCATCAGGGAGAGTTGTATATAAAAGATAGTGATGACAGATTATCAGGGAAATAATTCAATTATTGGCGTTTATGATTGTAGCGTAAATTGTGCTCAGGGATTAATCCTTAGAAAATCGAGGATTGTGATATTTAGTTAAGAGATATTTAATGCCATAGAGACAGTCTCAGGTAAGTTAAAACACAATAGAATATCACGTTGGTCATTATCCCATCGAACGAAGTTCGGAGGGATATAGGGAACGCCTCCGTCCGTCCGTCCGTCCGTCCGTCCGTCCGTACGTACGTACGTCTGTACGTACGTCTGTCCGTCCGTCCGTCCGTCTGTCTGTCTGTCCGTCCGTCCGGGCAATAACTCAAATACCGTTGGCCCGATTTTGTTCATATTTTGTACACATATACCCTATGGGAGTAGAAGATCTGCTCGAAAGCCGATTTTCAAAATGGCCGCTCATTTAAAAATGGCGGCCATTTTAGTGCCGATTTTACTGTAATTTAGGTGCAATATGTAAAACTGTAATAGCAATATGTTTTAAATGTAAAAAAATTATATAGGACATTGATAAAGCTAGAAATGTAGATATTAAAGAAGCACATGGCAGCCATCTTGAAAAATGGCCGCCTTTACTCGTTATTTTACGATTTTTGCTGTAACTCAAGAAGTAGTGGAGCGATTTTGTTCATATTTGGTATGTGAATACTATAAGCATGGCTCACTGTCTATGACACTTTTGGTAGGAGGCGGCCATTTTGAAAAATGGCCACCATTTTGAAAAATGGCCGCCATTTTAACATATTTTACTATAACTCAAAATTTAGTGGAGCGATTTTGTTCATATTTGGTTTGTGAATACAATAAGCATGGCACACTGTCTAATAACACTTTTGGTAGAAGGCGGCCATTTTGAAAAATGGCTGCCATTTTAACGTATTTTACTTTAACTCGAAAAGTAGTGGAGCGATTTTGTTCATATTTGGTATGTGAATAATATAAGCATGGCACACTGTCTAATGACACTTTTGGTAGAAGGTGGCCATTTTGAAAAATGGCTGCCATTTTAACGTATTTTACTATAACTTGAAAAGTGGTGGAGCGATTTTGTTCATATTTGGTATGTGAATATTATAAGCATGGTACACTGTCTTATGACACTTTTGGTAGATGGTGACCATTTTGAAAAATGGCCGCCATTTAAACGTATTTTACTCGGCCTTTACTTGTTATTTTACAATTTTTGCTGTAACTTGAAAAGTAGTAGAGCGATTTTGTTCATATTTGGTATGTGAATACTATAAGCATGGCACACTGTCTAATGACACTTTTGGTAGAAGGCGGCCATTTTGAAAAATGGCCACCATTTTAAAGTATTTTACTATAACTCGAAAAGTAGTGGAGCGATTTTGTTCATATTTGGTTGTGAATGCTAGAAAAAAAGCATATTACTTCTGATGACAACTTGGCTAGTGAGCAACCATTTTTAAAATGGTGGCCTTTCTTATGTATGTTATTTTATGATATTTGCTATATATTTCGTTTGTAAAAATGCCAGCCATTTTTGTTCGATGGGATTCGCTACGCTTTGGCGTTGCCGTTGTTCTGGTTTTTAAATGTGAAAAATAGAGAGGAAAGAGAGAAATCAGCAAGGAATAAAGTAAATTATCATGTAGTCAGAATTCTAAATTATAAAAAATTGCAAGAAAGAAAAGAATACATTTCATTCAAAGTTCAGAGATATACTTAGAACCTATAAAATAGGTGTGGGCAGAGAAAAATATAGGCATGTTATGTAAAAATACAGCCAGATCAAGTTTGGAATATGTAACTACAGTAATAGTAAGTTTAAAATAATTATTCTCTAACAGAAGAATTTAATGATGGCACTTTTAATCTACATTTGTATATTATATATTTCCAAATTGTCTTCTGTTAAATTAGAAGAAATCTTGCCCAGATTTTAAAAAAGAAACTCCCACTATTTGAAAATTACTTTATTTTTTAAGAGATTACAACTTTTAAAATGAAAAACCTGAATTAGTGCCTCATACTTGGATGAAAAGAAGATATGCATAAATCTTAATATCGTCCCAAAATCCACAAACAGTGATTGTTTTTATCCCTCTTCACATAGTGTGGGAGGTGCTGTGTGGAATTTAACAATGGGTAGCTATGGAGAGTAGAACTGCAAGTTATACTGCCATCATTCTGAGGTAGAAGAAAATCTTTACATTTTGTCATCACTTGATGATGTAGAGTCTGACCAGAAGCATGTATTGATTATTAGCTGTTTTTAATAAATCTGTTTTTTCCTTTCATATCAAGTTTACCTTGGGAGATATTTACCCGCAATTGTAAAGGTCATACCATACTTTCTTGCCTTTTCTGGCTAAAATCTGAATAAACCGCATCATATTTCTGCTTTCTGTACATCTTGAGTCTATGCTTTAAACCTGTAAC
The DNA here is from genome assembly GCA_903813345.2 of Owenia fusiformis. Classification (NCBI taxonomy): domain Eukaryota; kingdom Metazoa; phylum Annelida; class Polychaeta; order Sabellida; family Oweniidae; genus Owenia; species Owenia fusiformis. The sequence continues at coordinate 13,265,502 of CAIIXF020000006.1, read as the reverse complement.
CTTTATTCCTTGCTTATTCCACTTCTTAACACTTATTTTATTTTTCATATTGTGAGATTTATCTTATGGGTAGTCACCTAACCATGCAAGCCATTCCTCTGCTCTTGTTGTATAATCCCATTTGTCATTTTCCAGTGCTGTGCTTCATGGAAAGGCTTAATTGTGGTAAATTCTAAATGACTTTCACTTAGGGCTTTAAGGGGTTCTTTCTTCAGGAGGACAGGGTGGAATAACTTTGTTGTCAGTTTGTATCTTATGTTATAAAGCATCAATAGTCTTGCTTCAAGCCCCTGGACTATTTACACAACTTATGTGAGCATTGTGACATGTGTCACAACGTCTTGTAGCTAGCCTAGACTAACGTTAAAGTTGCTACGAGAAAATGAAGGTGATTTTTTGTTAATATCTTCAAGATGAGATATTTACAGTGGTTTTGTTTGCTGTATATAGATGAAAATAGATGATAATTGATGAATTTTGCAAAACTACTGTCCTTGGACATTTAGGCCCAGGATCAGTGGGAATGACTTTGCACTTATCATCATTTAAGACTACTTAGGAATTGTAACCTGCAGTTGGCATCCTACACTGTAAGTTCCAATTTATCAACTTGAAGATATCAATAACGTGTACTCATCTTCAAAAGAAAAGCATAATCACACATTTGCGTCTTAACAAGGCACTTGTATTTGTGGAGATCCTCTAGCAAGTAATTAAGGAATCGATTATTGAATAAAGATGATCACATTTCTTATTTCTATTGCAAAAGAAAACAACCATAGAGTTTATAGTGGTGCCAGTGGTTCTCTTATGAGATAAAAGTTTTTAAGAAATTGATAATTGAGAAAAGCATCTCTAGTTAATTTTATTCAGTGCAGTTTAAAAATCTGTAAACTTAGTTGACCAATTTATGATTTTCCTTCTAAAAGGAAATAATGTGGCATTAAAGAAAACAAAACTTTTGGAACAGCTATCTAGAAACTAGATAGCTGTTTTATGTTTTATGATAGATAGATATTATGCAGGTATTAGTCATATGGTCAAGTAATGTTGATTGAACTTGATTTTAATAGACCCCTGGGAAATTATAAAAGGGAATAATGACAAAAAATACTTAATGCTACAGCTATTTACAAAACAAGTTAGAAACTTAAAGGCAGGTGAGGAATTACAAAATGAGTTTTTGTATTAATTATTCATTATGGGATTAATGATTCATGATTCAGTAAACAGCTTTTTTCATCAGGTTTTATGTACAATATGATGACTTACTACTGTACTGTAATTGTATCGCTATTTATTTATCGCTATTTAGGTACCAAATGTCAAATGTTGCAGCAAAATATAGAATACAGTTGGAAATAAACAAGATAAACTTTGCAATATCTGGGCAATTATATTAAGGAGTAAATATTAATGAAAGATATTTACCCATATTTTGAACCAAAACATTCACAGTGCATGTATATCGGAAATAAGCCTACTTATCCTATGCCAAGTAGAGTTTTAGGGAGATAAGTTGGTAAGATATATCCCGTATCCTGATTTTGAGGTTTCCATATACAGAACCTCCATATCTCCCGCTTCGGTGCATATCTTCCCGCTTCGGTGCATATCTTCCCGCTTCCGGTTATTTCTCTGAAAACTCTCCTTGGTATAGGATAAAGCAGTTATGTATGGTCGGTTTTGATATTGGGTTCATCCCTCGTGAGACATGCACATCTACCTTCGGTCCCTACGGTCCCTCAGGTAGATATGCATATCTCCCTCTGGATAAACCCCATATCCAAAACCTCCCAGTACATAACCCTAATTTACATCAAACAAAATTATAATGAATAAGGATGTAATCGGGAGGGAGATGGGAAAATAATTAGAATCCCAATCAGTAAATATTATATAGTATGTCTTGTCTCAATTATATTGCAAGATCAACTAATGTTCAATTAAAATAATATATTGTAATCAATTTAAAATGTGAGTGTATATATGCTCACTATAGACACTAAGCAAGAAAGAATTGTAAATATTTGTTGCTATGAATGTAACAGCACCAATGTAACCACTATTAAGCTTAAAGTATGAGGTCACCTGATTTAGATAAATTCGTTTAAACTCCGCCTCCATTTTTTTAAGTCCTATCTATCCTATCCCCATCATTAAACATTATCCAATTAAGTTGTGTGGTTCATACGGAGTGATTTGCAACCTTTTATTTATAGTCATAAAATATGATTTATGGATAAATAAGTAATAGTCTACTCTTATTGGAGTTGTTAGAATTCTATATCAGTCATCACTTTATCATATAATGTAGTCTAATATGGCTTTGGGAATTCTGTTCTTATCACTACATTAAATAATTTCTAGTCTTCTCATATTGGGGTAGGGAATTCTGAACCAGTCAACATTTTGTATCACAGTAAACCCTGTCTTGAATAGAACACATTTGTTACCTCTAAAAAGTGTTCCACTTGGGAAGCGTTCCGCTTATAGAGGTTCGTTTAACATTAAGTCACTTGATCTTGGGACTCTAAAAAGTGTTCTACTACTAACAGAGGTGTCCCACCCCTAGAGGTGATTCACTTTACAGGTTTCTCTGTATAATTATGCTGTAGTCTTTTAGTAGGATTATGATATTTTGTACCAGTCATTACGTTGTAATCTACTCATATTGGGGTTGTTGGAATTCTGTACCAGCCATCACTTTGTCATATAACTTGTCAAATGCCTCACTTTGTGCTACTGTAAACATATTCTTCCAGTCATCTATTTTACCTGAAATAAAGATTTCAAGATGTGATTTATACATACATGTAATTTAGATATATTTTTGTGTACCTTGTATCTAGTTAATGCATTGATGTGTATTTTCTACTTTTAAACTATAAGTGCTGTATTGCCGTCGTCTCATGCTAATAGATGTTCACATTTGATAAGATATAGTAAAGACTAAAGATCATCATGCAATTTGTTTATTCACTCCACATGTTCATTCAACAGATTTACCTTTTCTCATATGTATTGCATTTTTTCCCAGTGATGTTTTCATTGCTTCAAATGCCTTTCCTGTAGAAGGGTTCTTCTTGAACTCTTCAAATGAGAGGTGCTGACACATTCCCTCAATTGTCTCCTCTGAGAATGACTTGTCAAAAAAGCTTGCCAATTCTTTTATTGCCTTAGGCATATCCTGAAAATGTTAATTTGATTAATGTACAAAATGTCCCACCAGCTATACTTGCCATGCCTCTCATCAAATAATAGTAGCTGGTGTATACTGACTTTGGGTTTTTATCCATTACAACTACCTAATATGATATAAAATACATAAGGGTTATGTACTGGGAGGTTGTGGATATTTGCGTCGCAATTTTGACATTTTCTTTTACTTACAGTTTCTCCCCTAAGAAATATATTTTTCAGAGTTACAATGCTCTCATAATATTTTGGTCTTCCCATGACAGAGAAAACAGAACTTTACAAATTATACTTTAGAAAATGACAGAATATGTTCTGATTAAAAATGGTAAGCCCCATATTAAGTATACCATTGGAAAGGTTTTATTGTCATCTTTATTGTTTTTACTAGTCCATGATTTGGTACTTTATTTTATAAAGCAAACTTCAATCCAATCTGTGATCAACAACCATATTCTCAGTATACAAAGCTCTAAGATCAGGAATACATTCTCCCTCCCAAAAGACGAAGGAACTTGTTGATGGGTGCTCATAGTAGATATTTGATTCAAAAAACTACTTCATATCTTAGAAAAGAAAAAAGATCAAATGAGTTGAATTTGAAGAAATCTATCATTTAAAAAATAAAAAATAAAATAAAATAAATAAAGCTCATGTGGCATTGTTCCACTCCTCCTTTCATTTGTCTGTCCTTCTGTCTGTCCATCAACAGAGTTATGCCCTTTTCATTGTCAAAGCATTACATTTTTCATGTTGAGTATAAGGAATCATCATGTGAGCCCACTTGTGGCATTGATTTAGCTTTGCAGTAAGTTCTGACTTAGGTAAGAAAATTACTCCAGAATACCGTATTTTTATGAATATTTTCAAAGGTGACTGCTTGGACTATTTATTGATTTGAAGCAAATAGTGAGTTACTCACATTTTAGTCCACAGTTTGTCCCTGGGGGGTTCACTGTATGTAAAATTTGTTGGGGGTCCTAGGCTGAAACCTCAGAAATCAATATGTTCCCATACCAATCTGTCAAATTTCAGTGTGTTCCCATACCAAACAAAATTATGCCCAAAACACATACCAAATGTCCAAAATATAAAACTAATGCCATACCAAATATCCAAATGTAGGACCAGTGCCATACCAAATGTCCAGATATAAGACCAATGTAACTACTAGACAAATGTGAGCTGACTTATTTTCCATGACCATTCTCATACCAGAAATAGGAAAAATCTTACCATTGTACTTTTCTCAAAAGTCATAATTTGGGGAGGGGATTCTCCTACCAGATTCTAAATTATGGGTCCATTGCCATACCAAATGTCAAAAAAAGTTACCCCATGTGCGCCGAGGAACCCCATAAAGATTTATATACAGTGAGCCCTCCGGAATTAATATGATGAAATAATTAGATTGATCCTAAAATGGAATGCAGGATAATTTGTTTTGAATCATATTTGTAATAAGTGTTTGATCGTGTGAACAGAGTATTTCAATTGCCTGCTTATCTAATATTTTTGCAATTTTACAATATTTTAATTCGATGTTTATGATGATTATTATTGCACAATTGTGGTTAATGTCACGACTCACTCAAATTTTATGATATAATTGCTTGTCTCTAAATGGTTTATAGGAGACTGCTCACAGCATTGGTCACTGGATTTTATAAGTCACTGAGTTGATTGGCATAATTTGAATGGTATCTCAAAAAAAATTTAATGGGAGGTTATTATTTTAAATGGATTTTTGGCAATGTTTCCTCTTTTTAATGCTTTACTAAAAGGCCTTTGTTACTAAAATCATTTGAAGGAGTTCTACATGTACCATTCAATGCATACTACATGTTATAAAAGGAAACTTATTGGTTACATTCGTTAAAACATATATATTACATAGATTGGATTATACATGTATATAGTACTGATGACTGTGACTAATGGTTACATATGGTTTAGCTTATCATCTCTCTTATAGACATAAATACCTCAACAAACACACACTACTTTACCATACTGGGACATTAAGGACATGAGAGCCAAGAACAAGAAAAAAGAAAAATTCCAAAATTTTTATGGTTCTAATTTTTGACATCTCCAGGAGCTGTACTGTGAATTTATTAGAGACAAAATGGTATATGAAATTTAGCATTATTGGATGAATACACAGAGAGCTGTTATATCTTAAGAAAATGTAAATACAATGTAGGATTGTTTTAAAATAACAATATATGAAGATTGATGTAAACAATAATAAGGTATAATTTCAAAATGTCAAATTGTGAATTAATTAGATTGTATGTGGTTTGCACTATGATCTTTCCAATGGTATATCACCCTAGGTACCATCTATTAAGGTTTTAGCTGTAGCAGGGGGGTTATTTGACCTTGGTGGGGACATGTCTACAGAAAATGTCCAGACAGGAGGGGCTTTGTATAAAAAACTTCCTACCTCATACCCACCTACCCACGTATGTGGGACATGATACAGTCTTTGAAGGGTTCAATTTTAAAGATTTTAGTTTATTAAATCTTAGTTTAGGATGAATAATAGATGCATTTGTAACAACCCTTGATAGCAAGTTGCTACTACATCCCAGCTTGGTTCGATTACCACTCAGGGCATCGAATTTAGCACACTTTCTTTTAATTTCTTTATCTGGCTTCTTGGACTTATGCTCGTGGTCATTAGTTATTTATTCCCCTGGGGCGCCCTTGGGTCATTACACATTAAAATGCATCCATATGCCTTTATTTATGCATCTGTCATCTGTCTAGTCATAAAATAAAGCTGGAATTGTAGAAATGTTAATAATTTGAGCTATTTTGAGATTTAATAATCTTTAAAATTGAACCCTTCAATGACTGTATCATTTTCCACGTAGGTGGGTAGGAGGTTTTTTATACAAAGCCGATAGAAGGTAATTCCTATTACAGACACACATGTTTTACTCTCTTATGTCAGATATTGCATTTCAATTAGGTCATCTTACTTTAATTCCAGAAGGGATGCACGTGCTAAGCGTGTCAATATGTTCCTGTTGAAATCATTTGTTGCACGTTGTGTGACATTTACTAAGTAACGATTCATGTTTCATACTGGCAGCTGATAATAACCTTAGTGGAAATGGTTTGATTAATTCTAGGAAGAGGTTAAAAGTACAGTTAGACAATTTATTCAAGGTACAATCAAAAATATATTAAAGATAAGATAGTACTTTATTATTTCCTTCTGGAGTATTGGTCAATTTCAATAAAGATAATAACATGCATATATTAATTACAATGTTCATATAATATATATGTAAAGTATACAAATGGGATAAATATATGTAAGGTACAATTAAACAATTAAAGGTACAATGAAAATATATTGAAGGTACAATCAAAAATATATTAAAGGTACAATCAGTGATAGAGAGCAATATGTAGAAGGGAGTTACCATGACAGATAGTCTAAATGCTCCACTATAGATAAGTGTAAAACTATATTCGATTAGAAATTATCTTGATTTGCATCAATAATCATTAAATTGTAAAAAAGTAATTGGAATCTGGTCTCGGATACAAGACACAATCATTAAATCATTCACAGTTCATTGGGAGTCATGTGGTTAATTCTTTTCACACATTGCAAAAGATTTTACACAGTATCACTAAAAGAATTTTTTGCAAAGGTTTTCTTAGCTTAAATGGTTTAAACTCACCAGTGTGACCATGATATATTAAAAAGTTATCATCAGCGAGGAAGAAAATAATTGTTAGCATACATAGCCTCAATTTTCTTTGTGACAGGTGCTGAGCGTCACTATCCACATTTGTAACAATTGTTACACTTAAGTACTTGCTACCAGATGGTGACATTTGACGTATTAATTAATACCTATGTTAAATCGTTGGATTTGATCAGATGAACTCCTATTTGACATTTAGTTGACGCCTTTTATACCATTATTAAACAAAGTGACATTTTGTATATTTCCAGGTTTCCAAGAAGAGTGATTATATAAGTGATCGGTTTTCTATTGCTATATGTCACCAAATCCTGGGGGACGCAGTTAACTCTCGTCAATAAAGACCAATATACACTCGCTTATATAAACCATTAAACCATTAAACGCTCAATATGGACCGATGAACACTCGCTGATAAAGACCAATAAACAGCACCAATATAGCCAAATAAATACCTGCATCCTGAGTGCCTGAATACCAACTAATGCACACGCCAATATGGATGAACATTTGCCAATAGGACTTACCGTAGGTTAATAACACCTGATATCTCCATCGCCTCCAGGTAGGATGTATATAGTATTAGCTGTAAGTCACATGGATGTCCAAGTGAATATTGGAAACAAACAGTTGAAAATCAAAAGTACATTGTCTCAGGGCCATATTTGAAAGTTAAATTTGGTACTATTTGTTGGCATGTGATAATTCATATGAGCAATGATATGTCTATGATATAATGACTTAAGACAAGATGAAGCTTGAAGAATAATAGTATACATGTGTATGATAGTAATCCTGCACTTAAACATGTGTGAATTGTGTAACTGATACTGGTACATACGTATGTAATCATATATACTAGGGTTACCCTGTATTACATACTACAGTCACACAAACTCTACATTAGTAATGCTAAAGCAGCTGACAATCAAATGTATAAAATGTGGACAGTCTGGCAAGATCACAGTGCAGCCTACCAAGATGACTTTGTGATAAACGGATGGGCTCTTTAAACAGGAATTGATGTACAGATTCATATTACAATGATGTTATGCAATTTCTGAATTTGATACACCACATAGAAAAGAATAAGCAATAAATCTGTTTTTATACAGGTGCTAATCAAAAACAGCAAGTGATTATTGCAATGACGTCTTTTTGAGTTTATTGAATTTTGAGATTTGTGTTTTGCTATAAACACATTTGGGTTTGTCTTTTATGATCAACTGTTCATTTATATGACAAATACAGGAATTTGTAGAGTATCATTACGACGACGCACACTGGAGTATTTTACCTGCGAGACACAAATATTAACACTTAACATTCATCAATTGATTATATTGAACAATTTAATTATATTCCTAAACCTTTGAATGATAAAACGATACTGGGGGGTACTATTGACGGTTTGAAAAGATTTGTGTGAACAGTTTGAGAGAGAATAATTGAGATATATCGCTGTGCTATTGTACTGATTGGATCAAATAAAAATACATCAGGATTTGTGATACATATAAACACATCGACACTGCCATCATTGATTTATACCAGCAGGTTTTAGAATTAGTTTTTACGCTAATCACGTTGACTTTGGCAGTTAGGTTCGAGGTGAAGGAGAAATAAAACAATAATTGGAGAGTTGGCTCAAAAATCTAAAAACTGGCAAGATGTGGCGTATAGCAGAAAGGTTATTTTTTATTTACAATGAAGACATAATATGTTTAATAACATCTCACTGACAAATATGGCAGGAACTTCATGACTTGCCAAATTTAACAGTTTTCTATGAAGCAATTAACTGAATTGCCAACAATAACATTCCGAACATGACAAGAATCGCTTTCTCTAAATCTAAATCTCAGAAATAATCATAGAATCTGACAGCCAAGGAGGAGATGTACAATGAACTGCATGGACTTGTACAAATTGTATAAGTGACTTGATGGATGTGAATTTTAAAGCTGGGATATAAAAGCTTGATTACTCCTGGGTTTTATCCCCCTGAGCCAATATATCTCAGAATATTCCTTGTTAGTTAAGACGGTCTTATACCAAGCACACCAAGATGGACTATTTAATCATAGTCTATGTGACTGTGCCCCTCATCATTGTCGCTCTTCTCATTGTTCTGGTGTATATTTGCTGCTCGAAAAAATACAAACTAAACTGGTTTGAACGTAACCTATTGGAGGAACAAGAAGAACAAGCATACATTGCTAACACTGGCTACATACAAACAGACGGGCTCTCCAGTGCTGTCAAAGCGAAAAAATATAAACCGATGCCATTGAAACACCAGGACGAGATCACAATTGAGTCAGAGGACAGTGAGAGCTCAGATTCTGATTATGGACCAAAATATAAGGTGAGTCTCAATTGCTTGACTTTTTGAACTATCCAATTCAAGCATGTAATCAGAAAACAAAGTAATTAAAACAAACCTCAACAAACCATATTAACAAAGGAACCAATTCCTGAAATGTGATGATGAAAATTATTTCAAAATCATTTGATATACAGGGTGTACCAAAAGTAACAGGACTGGTGCAGATATTTTGTTAAATACGCACCAATCATCTTCAAAATTTCAAATGTACTTTCATGTATTATGACTAAAACTCAAAAGTTTCGACAAAAATTGTGAAACTTGGGTAGAGTTATCGCTGCTATGGTAACATGACATCACAATACCTGGGGCAACATTCCACGCAGAAAGTTAAACAGACTCTTACAGAAACGCTTAAAGTTGGTACATCCCCTATCAAGGTTGACCTGCATTTCATAATTTTTTCAAAAACTTTTCAACAATGATGACAACGATGACACTCGGTGCAGAATTGACAAAATGCTAGCACCAGTCCTGTTACTTTTGGAACACCCTGTATTAATGACTATCTATGAAATGTGTTTGCCACAAACTAAGCTATTACCACAATATCGGCAATCTCCAGTTTTGATTTTTGGGTTTATTAGTCAATATATTCTATTTTCTGTTTTGATGATTCTTCAGTACATTTGGTTTCTGATCTAATAAGATTGTTCAGTTCAAGATTGGAAAATTGAAATACTAGTACCCTAATCTTGAGTTATTAATTTGCCTTATTGACTTATTTACAGCATCAACGTTTTACCTCCCAGACATGTCAGCGTAAAACAATAATTTCCGCATCAAAGTGTTTTATCCCCTGGACATTCACAATGTAAAAAAACAGTAAAACCTTATGAAACAACTTTTTAATGAGCACCTAGCTACATGGCCATGCAACAGTTTACAAAAGAATCAAGTCTCATTGACACATGCTTATGAACCATCTATACAAAAAACACCTGTCTATATGAACATTTTTGGTAAGTAGGGTGTTCCATATACACAATGTTCTATTGAATTATATTTTCATATGGAAAACTCATGAGGTAGTTTACATTTGTATGTTGATTTGTTGAGAAAGTCTTGTTCTTATATCTTTTTCTTTGAAATATTGAAAAGTCCACCAAAATTACCTTATTATCCCATCGAACGAAGTTCGGAGGGATATAGGGAATGCCTCCGTCCGTCCGTCCGTCCGTCCGTCCGTCCGTACTTACGTCCGTACGTACGTCCGTCCGTCCGTCCGTCCGTCTGTCCGTCCGTCCGTCCGTCCGGGCAATAACTCAAATACCGTTGGTCCAATTTTGTTCATATTTCGTACACATATACCCTATGGAGGTAGAAGTTCTGCTCGAAAGCCGATTTTCAAAATGGCCGCTCATTTCAAAATGGCGGCCATTCTAGTGACGATTTTACAGTAATTTAGGTGCAATATGTAAAACTGTAATAGCAATATGTTTTAAATGTAAAAAAAATTATAAAGGACATTAATAATGCTACAAATGTAGATATTAAAAAGCACATGGCAGCCATCTTGTAAAATGGCGGCCTTTACTCGTCATTTTACGATTTTTGCTGTAACTCTAAAAATAGTGGAGCGATTTTGTTTATATTTGGTGTGTGAATACTATAAGCATTGCACACTGTCTAAAGACACTTTTGGTAGAAGGCGGCCATTTTGAAAAATGGCCGCCATTTTAACGTATTTTACTATAACTCGAAAAGTAGTGGAGCGATTTTGTTCATATTTGGTATGTGAATACTATAAGCATGGCACTCTGTCCTATGACACTTTTGGTAGAAGGCGGCCATTTTGAAAACAATTTTGAAAAATGGCCGCCATTTTAATGTATTTTACTATAACTCGAAAAGTAGTGGAGCGATTTTGTTCATATTTGGTATGTGAACACTATAAGCATGGCACACTGTCCTATGACACTTTTGGTAGAAGGCGGCCATTTTGAAAACAATTTTGAAAAATGACCGCCATTTTAACGTATTTTACTATAACTCGAAAAGTAGTAGAGCGATTTTGTTCATATTTGGTATGTGAATACTATAAGCATGGCACATTGTCTAATAAAACTTTGGGGAGTAGTCGGCCATTTTGAAAAATGGCCACCATTTTTACGTGTGTTATTTTGCAAGTACGTGTGCGATTTTTCAAAAAATTTTAGAGGTGGCTACTTAAAAGCATATTATTTCTTCTGATGACAACTTGACTAGTGAGTAACCATTTTGAAAATGGTGGCCTTTCTGGTGTGTTGTTTTATGATATTTGCGCTTCATTTGTAAAAATGCCAGCCATTTCTGTTCGATGGGATTCGCTACGCTTTGGCGTTGCCGTTGTTCTGGTTTTGGTTTGGGCTATTTTAAAAAGTCAATAATGGCTTTCCATGTTATTATTTATGGGGACTTTATTATTAATTTATCTTTAAAATATCTTTTCCCTGAGGAAATATGTAGTAGGGAGACATTGGAAACTAGATATGGGTGAACGACAATAAAATCTGTAAGGCACTTTGAAGAATTAATTCTCCATATAATGATTGAAATGTCATCAATGTAAGTGCATCCATCCAGGCGATAACTTAAATACCATGAGCACGATTTTGTTCATATTTTGTACACAAATACCCTATGGGGGAGAAGATATTCAAAATGGCCGCTTATTTAAAAATGACTGCCATTTTAGTGCCGATCAAATCAAATCATATCAATTAGAGCAATGAGCAATTTCTCAATAGACAACCAAAGGAGGCTTAATAGACTACATTGTTGGCAGAAATATGTGAAACAAAAGTACCATTTTTTATACTGTTTCAAAATATATATGTTAAATGATACTTCCCATGACAAACCCTGAGTTTATTAAATTAAATTGATGAAGATTATTGGTGGTAATGAATTAAACTAAACTGTATTATCATTGTATGTATATGTACTATTTTATACTCACAAGTGTGGGTAGAAATAAAGAATAAAAGAAAATATTTATATATGCTATACATATGAGGAAGAAGTCAATATCTTGATTTCATGAATCAAGACTTACCGCAACACGCAAATCATTTCTATATATAGTTACTTGTTTAGTTCATTTTATATAATTAGATGCCATAGGTGAATACAGGAGTTTCACACTGAAGGAAAATGCAAATCTAGCATTTATTGTTTAATTATCCCATCGAACAAAGTTTTGCAACATGGGGTCTATGGGGAATCAACCAGAACGAGAAGTCACAATTTCAAAAATATTTAATTTTCAAAGTTGATAAGCAATTTTCGAAACCATATTTATAGATTTACTTTTACAAGTAGATTTCAAATATGACATCACTTTGACTTAAATTTGAATATTGAATGACGTAAATCAAGATCATTTCTACTTGCATCTTGTCTATTATGCTATATTTAAAAGTCAGCATATTGCCTACGTAATTGCTCTGACAACTAACAAAGGCAGGAAAAGGCTTTCAAATGTCAACAAAGGCAAAAAAGGACAATAGTATTGGTATGTGATGTTTTGAAATACATGTAGGCTAGAAATATGTGGAGGCAACAATGTATATAGATGGACCTTGACACTAAGTTAATTGGCAAATGAACTACTCATCCCCTTGATACTTCAACTTCTGAAAACACAACCCCTGAACAACTCAACCCTGGACCACTCCTCCCTGGGCAATTCAAAACTCTTTGACAACTCAACTTCTAGGCCACTCAATCCCTGGACATCTAATCTCATTAATTACCTTTACACACAGTGGAAAAATTGAAATATTTTGTTTGGCTATGCAGTGAAGTGATTTTAACAGATTGTTATTATCCATTCGAGTGAAGTCCGTCCATCCATCCATACATCTGGCCGTCCATCCGTCTGTTCAGGCGATAATCAAATACTGTTGGCCAGATTTTGTTCATATTTTGTACACATATGCCTTATGGGGCTAAAAGTTCTGCCGATTTTCAAAATGGCTACTTATTTAAGAATGGTGGCCATTTTAGTGGAGATTTTACAGTTTTTAAAACTGTAACAGCAGTACGTTTTAAATGTGAAAAAGTTATTCATAACATAATCATTAGTAAAGCTAGAAATGTGGATATTTAAAAATAAATGGCAGCCATCTTGAAAAATGACTGCCTTTACATGCTATTTCACAATTTGTACTGTAACTTGAAAACTAGAGGAGAGATTTTGTTCATATTTGATATCTGAATACTTATATGTATGGTGTACTATTTTATGACACTTAGGTTAGAAGGCCAAAATGTCCGCCATTTTTGTCGTGTCAGCCATGGCTGTTCGATGGGATTTGTTAGGCTTTGGCGTTGCTGTTGTCTAGTTTGTGATTGTTTCAAATAACAGGCCCAGAATTAGAATTTTTCCTAATTTAAATTCTACTTAAAAACCAGATACTATTATTGGCATTTTGTTAATTTTTACAGGTGATTGAACAGAACACGCCCATTCACTCCATCACTAGTGTAAAGAGTATCCGTAGCAACAGAGGAAGCACAAAAAGTGCAGGGGCAAGATCTGGTCTATCAGAGGATACAACTACCACTTCTCGTAGCATTGGGGCACGATCTTCCATCTCTGAAGAGACACCCCGGGGTAGTGTACGTAGTTCAGGAGCAAGGTCATCAATCTCCGATGATTCGTCATATTCATCACCAACGAATCGATGCAAACAACGTGCCAAGAGTCTTATTCCTGGGTTCCTTGGGCAGAATCATGATTTTGAAGGTAGTATATGTACGTATTATTCTCCATAGGGAGGGCTTTACATATTCTTCAAAACTAAATTTTCATGTAGTGTCTCTCAAATCTTATTTATATATATTTAATATTTTTATCTGAGATTTCATACATGCATGTAATAACAAGTGCTCACTTTGTAATTTGGTTAATGAAAAGAATGTTCAATAAAATACATGATTTATTATGGATAAAATCATTGGTCAAGGTAAAGGTTTGGTCATTAGTTTCGAGGTTTTATCGGTGAATGGGTTGTTTTGCAAAAATTTAGATAATATATAGTCCCAAATAAATCTTGAAGGGGTTTAGGTTTATCGCATATCTTTATTTTTTTAGACTATAATTTACTCTTCTAAAAGTATAGTGACAACTTGACCCCAACCTTTAAATCAGTCTAAGTGACTAACAAATCACTTGTCAAGTTTGGATACTTGACCATTCTGAGCTGATGGGTTTAAAGGGTTAAGCTTCCCGTATAAAAACAATATAGCGGCTCACGGCGAGTTAACTGGATCAGTCCATTTTTGAGGGGAGTTTTATAAAATCGAGTTTATTGAAACTGTCTTGGAGATAAAGTAATCCGTTTATAATGATTTTTGAAAACATTACTATTGATAGTACTATAGTGATTGTTCAAAGAATGCATATACAACAGCCAATATAAATCCTTGTATTGTAACTGCTTTGGAAGATATTTCATATGGCAAGCTGTGTACTAATACGTTTTGAGGAAATTTAGATGTCAATTTTACCTTATTATACACAAATAGAAGATTCCGAAACTTCACCCATAAATGTGAAATTGATTTGTCAAAATAAAAATCTCCCTTTTATAAATGTGTGATGATCTATAATTATGTCACCACCAAAAAGTGGTGACATATTGTAATTGTCTCTGTTTTTTTGTGACGACGGTTGGTGATCGGCGGTTGGCGGTCGGCGGTTGGTGTCTGTAACAATTCTTAAACTTCCAATAACTTAACAAATACTGTTAAGACTAACTTAAGTTTTTTTTCAAAATCATCTACAAGTTTTCAGAAGTTCAAATCTGACTATATATTTAAGATTTGACCTTCAGTGACCTTTTCAAGGTCAAAAAAGGTCAAAAAGGTATTTTTTCAACGTGCTTCAAATTGACCAAATTTTTTTTCAAATCATCTAGAAGTTTTCAGAAGTTCAAATCTGACTATATATTTAAGATTTGACCTTCAGTGACATTTTCAAGGTCAAAAAGGTATTTTTCAACTTGCTTCAAATTTACCAATTTCTTTTTCAAAATAAACTACACATTCTCTGAAGTTCAAATCTGATTTCAGATTTAAGATTGTACCTTCAATGACCTTCTCAGGGTCAAAAAAGGTGTTTTTTCAGCTTGCTTCAAATTGACCAATTTTATTTTCAAAATCATCTACAAGTTTTCAGAAATTCAAATCTGACTTAAGATTGAACTAATAATATTGTGAGCAACTCGGTGGTGACATTTTGTCATGTTAATGCCTTTAATACTAAAATTACTAATGCTATATAACAGTTAGAGGTGTTGACAGTGAAAGCATTTATATGTGCAATGAATGATACAAGATTATATTGGTTATGTAGCTTTTTGTTCTTTTATCTATCTAATTCATTGGATGTCCATAAGTATGTTGTTTCTGTTGCCATGACATCAGTTATCAGTTAATAACATGTCAGTATCATACAATGGGTGTTCAATGAACTATAAGTAGAGACCTTAACCTAAAACTTCTGTCAGGCCATGTCTATTTCACATTATTTCTCTTAAAACTTTGAATAAAGGTTCTAATTTAATTTTCTTGCATTGTTATATAAGTTGGAGTGTGTAATACAAATTTATTTGCTTTTTCCTTGTTTTCACTCTTTTTCACTCTATTTTGTATTTCAAAACATGACAATTGTGTTTTAAATTTTCATTGGGAATTTTGTAAGCTGCAAGTCTGGACTTGACAGTTGCAGTTGCTGTTGTCATTACTGTACAATGTACATATCCAAATTTACCATATCCTCTCTTATCTATTGTTAAAGTGGAAAAAGGAGGGAAACTGATTACCACAATGGTACATACTGGATTCTAACAATGTCTACTGCATTAGTGTAATTCTACTCATACACAACATATAAATGGATACAGAGGATGTATGTGTCATTAAGGTGGGGCAGGGGATACATAGTGATTTTTTTAATTTACTTATGTGAGATTTTAAGGAAAAAGAATGCAGAACAGGAGATTAAGTTCAACGAATCATTCAGGTGCATATTTTTTTGATAAATTAAAGTTGATCTATTTGGCTACCTATTGGATTTACAATATAATAATTTCTCATTTTTATGTCACTGCCAAGAAGCGGTAACATGTTATTATTAGCCATGATTTCTTGAGACTAATTTTCAGCGATCTGTGTCAATGTTGGCAGTTGTTGTCTGTAACAATATGTCTCTGACTATAGCAACCATTTGCAATACCTAACCAGGTGGTGACATTCTGTTATGATACGACGTCTTGTGATTTAATATGCATATTCTTTTTTAGAAATGATATGTATGTAGTACGTCATTTGATGATGTTTAGTTTGAAGGTTATCACGAAATCTGCCATAATTGAAGCAAAATGAGAATAATAAGAAAATTACTTCTAAATTTAAGAATGCTTGAAGGATCCAATGTCATCCTTGAGCAATAAAACAAAATAATTACTTATTACTGGGGATTTTTTTATATTTGTTTGGTATAATATGCCTAGGTACCAAGTGACTAAATGACACACCTCTGTTATTTTATTGGTTGAATTCTTGTTCAAGGACGACATTGTTTCATTCAACACTTCTTGACATCAGCTATATATAATATGTTATGAAAATCTACCCCATCTTGGATTATCAATGTGTGAAGTTTTCGGTTGAAAATCATCTGGTAAACGAGTATTGTGTACCTGAGATGCATTCTTAATGATTTGAATTAATGAGCTGTCTATATCATGTCAGGGAAGACTTCATTTTATTTTGTTTATCTTTGTCACAAGTTTTGTTTGTGTCGCTTACATGTTTGCTACTTTTTCTCTCAGTTTTCGTATGTTTTACTTTTTCTTGTGCTTTTTTCACCTGTTGGATGACCTATAACTTTTTATTATCATTTATGTCACTGTCCAAGCCCACGAGGTTATAAAGCTGCTCATTATATTTTCAACTATGAGGTGTTTACATATCCAAACCATTGTTCTTTAGTATTTGTTATGATTATTTTCTATAAAAGATCCTTGACATAGGGTCTGATTTGCCTTGTTGCTTGACAATTATTGTGAACTAACATCTGACTAAGTTAATCAGTAATTCTCTCAGTCTTGTTGGCAATGAACTTAAGATCAATATTTAAATATCTCCATGACAACATAATCACTTAAAATATAAACTGTAGATTCAGTAATTTTTGTCAGTCTTGTTGTTATGCACCTTAGGAATAAACATGTATAACATGGTAAAGGCAAACAATTTTATAAAACTGCTTTTTTGTAAGTATCATATATGATTCTATTAAGAATAAAATCAGACAAGAAAAGGATGTAACTATAAAAAAGAATAAACATGCAGGATATTATAAAATACATTTTGCAAAATTGAACTGTCAAACAATTATTGTGATCAATACTACAAAATTACTCTAAAAACATAACTTAACAAACACATGATTACGTAAAAAACATTCCACATAGATAATGGTTTGATGGCCAAAGGGACCATCACTTCATAGACATTTGATAAAATTTATATTTCTTGTTTTGCAGACACACCCCCTCCTTCGGGTAGATCCTCTGTTTCTACAGAGTTCACGTTCAACTTGCCCGCGACGCAGGAGAAACTCCCAGAGTCGGTGCAGCTACAAAATATGTCCCAACAGGTGGCACCACGTGCTAGTGGAAGACGACGTGCATCCATGCAGGATGCCATTGATTTCACAAAAATTGACTTCTCTTTGTATGATAAAAATGTAAGTGGCATCTATAAACAATTGAACTCTTAGAATAGTAGAAATTAGGAGGTGAGATACAGGGGCCAAAAAATGTTACCTATTCTTATTTGCTTACGGAAAACTCATCCCCTAGACAACTCATCTCCTGGACAGTTCATTCCCTAGACAACGCATTTCCTGGACAACTCATCCCTTAGACAACTCATCCTTTATCACATGAAGCTAAATTGTAAAGTTTTTCTGGAAAAGAAATATTAAATAAATACACCATAGATCATTCAAAATATTATTTATCACTTTATTGACACAAAATTATTTGATTTCAGTCAAACGTTGCCAGTAAAACTCTCATCTTCTTTCTGGATGAGTTGTCCAGGGATGAGTTGTCCAGGGATGAGTTGTCTAGGGGATGAGTTATTTATAGAATAACAAGTACCTTTAGATGCAATCATGTTTTTTATTTATGTTAGTTTAGTTAGAATTAACCTCTTCTTATTAAAAGGTCATCCAGAAAAGTCTGATAATTACCTGATAATTCAATGATAAATGTATAATCTTTTCTTCAGGACATCCCAACACAAAGTTCCTTTGGAAGTATCCCAGAAGAGAATTTGGGTTCTGTTAACTTCTCATTGAGTTATGATGTGGAGACGGGTCTCCTTGCAGTCCACTTGATCCAAGCTCGGGAACTGGTTGCCAAGGAAACAGCACACACTGGCGACCCCTATTGTACATTATCAATCTTACCTGATAAAAGAACTTGTGTTAAAAGTAAAGTGCAGAAAAAGACTCGAAATCCAATGTTCGATGAAGAATTTATTTTTGACATTCATCCAAAGGAGATGAAAAACAAAACATTTGAGATCTTGTTCTATGACTACGATCAGTTTTCCCAACATGACGTCATGGGACAAGTTCACTTGGCCTTGAAGAATATAGATCTGAATGAGAAAGTGACACTGTGGAAAGGAATTTCAGCATATACTGACAATCTCAGGGAAAAGGGGGTAAGTAGAGGGGAGAAGGGATGGTTTGTAATATTTGAGAAGTAAATATTGTGGGGGTGTAAAATGGCCAAGTAAAGTGATGGAATAGGGAGAAAAGTGATGGAATGAGGTAGTGAAATGCTAGTAAAGTGGATAGGTGTGGCAGAGATTAGAGACGAGGAATAGTGAAAGGGAGGCAAAATTGGATCATATATCTTCTTGTTGCCTTTTAAATTTAAAAATGCACATCGGGACCATAGATTGTTTGGTTAAAACCCAAGATACTATGATTAATATACTCACAGTTCTATTTACAACTCATAATATTTTAGCAACCGCAACTCTAATACAAGCTTCATATATTTTCAACTTTGAACTTATTGTGAGAATACATGAAAATATATAATGGGAAAATCAAAATGTAATTGGTGAAGAATTAACAAAATACCATCCCGACTCCTATTACTTTTGGGACACCCTGTATATATTTTATTAACTCTCTAATGTCATCACGCAATATCAAGCCAAGTTTTTGAATGAGTGAAAAATGAATGTTACTAAATGCCAAATCCAGGCACAATGTACACCAGGACTGAATTTTGAAGAGTTAATACATTGTAATTTCTATTTTGGAATTTCTCTTGCTGAGAATATTTTGGCAATATACCCAAGGCTCCTAAGGGTTGTGGCATTTAACTTATAATAACATTCCGGTGGAGATTTGTTAAATTATGCTTTTAAAAGTGGGCTCAAATGTTTTATCATCTTTTTGCAGTTGACATATTTTAGCTAACTTTATTTGATATGCCACAGAAGTGCAAAATGAGGTGCATAATAGGAGGGAGGTGGGGGAGAGTTGGTAAATTCAGTCACAAACTGTCACAAAAGGTTCAATTTGTCAAACTAGAGGAAGGCATGAACAAGTAATTTTCAGGATATTGATATATCATACAGATATGGTTCATAATATGTAAAGATAAAACCACTGAACGAGAATTGGCTTTTAGCATTTAAGGTTTTAAGAGTCAGATGTAAGATAAAACAGGTAATTTGTAATTACCATTTGACTTTGAAATATAATACAAATAGTGAGAGTTAATGCATCGAGTTGACATTTAGAATCAATTCCATTCATGGCTGAAATCTCCATTAGTTTATAATTGGAGGTAGTGGGTTTTCCATTGATGGGTTAAGGTCACTGAATTCCCTATGCTGCCCTTTGTTTTTATATGCTTCAGTATACTATTTTATGTGAGATAGAAATATATATATTTATTATTATATCACTGTCATATTCCTCACTCTCTGATTGGTCCATGTTCCACATGGACTAAAAAATAACAAGCGTGACTTCCGTTGAATATCAAATTATATTCACCAGTCACGACTTTGTAATTTTGATTTTATACAGTATATCCAAAAAGTACATGATTAATTAGTCATCAATGGTTGTTATTCCATAATGTGAGTGAGAAATATAACAGTGAATAATAAAACAAATGTTTAATTCCAATTTCGGTGAATGCATGTGACACTTTCACAAGGTTATATTTGTGGAATATCACTTGTGAAAGATGCGCTCGGAAAACAAGCTCAGAATGGTGAAAAACTGCATGATTTTGAAAGAATTTCTGGCCGGGGGGCATTTAAATGTTATTGTGTGTATAGACGGGTGTGAAATTATAATGACATGACATTTTTTTTCTTTTAAGAGGTTCTATACTTGATGAATAGAAAAAAAAAATTGCTCTAATCCATAACAAAACAATAGAAAATTTCTGTTTGTTATGAATCTGACATAAGAATAATAACCACAATTTAAAGTAATCGGTTTGGGTTTCATGCCAATTTTTTATATAAATATTTGCTGTTTTGTTATAGTGCCAAGAATTGGGTGACGTTTTATTCTCGCTAGCCTACCTATCTACTGCAGAGAGGTTAACAGTTGTCATCCACAAGGCAAGAAATCTCAAACAAGATGATGGGAAATCCCCAGGTACGATACAGCATATAAATGTTAGAACTGTTCTTTATCTCAGGTCTTGGAATGACACAAAAAAGAAGAAACAATTTTTTTTAATTTCTCCAATTTTGGGAATATTTGAGAATTTTTTTGTAGTTGATAATAAGAACTTCATTAGTTGTCATATCGAAATGTTTGGAATCTAGACTTGGTTGAGCTGTAATTGAAGAGTTGCCCATATTAAACAAATTTTGTCCACCATTTTGGATGATACTAACTCCAATTAGTTTCATCCTGCCATGTGGACCAATGAGTGTGGTGGAGTAGAGGTTTAGCCAACATACACCAGGATTAAAATAACATAGTTTTAAATAACAGACCATGGTTTAAAATGCAACCCCTCACTTGACTGTGACATGTAAAAATAGGCGTTAACTACAAAACAACTACCCACTTTAAAAATGAAGTATTGCAATTATTCAAATGTTTTACATTCACTTACAGATACATATGCTAAGGTGTCTCTCATTTATGCTGGGAGACGTCTCAAGAAGAAAAAGACCTCGACCAAGCGTAATACAATCCACCCTGTATGGAATGAAGCTTTGACATTTAGCCTCGGGAATGAATTCCTAAATAACATAAATATTGAAGTTGAAATCATTAACGATAATTTTGTTGGAAATAGAGACACTATTGGCCATGTAATACTAGGCCCAGAGTCGTCTGGAGACGAGCATGCTCATTGGACAGACATGACGGCCAATAAGAGTGCAATCGCTCGGTGGCATCAATTGTATCGAAGTGACAGGTAGCTACATAGAGAACATATATAGGCATTATACAATATATAAAAAATGAGTGTTTTGTACATTCATCGGAGGATGTGAGTTTCAGTTAGATGCTGGACATTGTGTAGGTTATGATTAAAGTGAGCGAGGCTTTCATCTTAATGTGCTAGGCATGTACTATGTACTAGGCTATGATCAGAATGAATTAGCTCTTCATGTTTTATGTTATGATCAAAATGAGCTAGGCTATATCAATGAGCTAGGCTATATCAATGAGCCATACCTTTATGTTATAGCATATGAATGAGCTTAGTTATCAGCTTCAGCTTTATTTCCTTATTAACATCATCATCATGTTATGTTATCACATGATCAGAATGAGCTAGATCTTTATGTTCTTGAATATGTTCAAAATGAGCTTGGTCAGCCCATGATCAAAATGAGCTAGGTTTTAAACATATAGCTGAATGAATATATATATACATGGCCATGGATGGTTAGAAAAATAATATGTCTTTTAGTTTTGTTTTGTGTCGTACATGAATTTGTGAATGTATGATAATTATAAAAAGTACAAAATGATTAGATATAATGGCTGCTAAAATTGATATCCTGTGTATATGATATGGATGAAAATGAAGACACATACAGTCCAAGCACATTCCAGGTCATGTAGTATACTAGTACATGTAGCTGCAGTGTAAAATAAATTATGGTCTCAAGGGATTATGGCCCCCCTTCCATGTGAACATTTGATAATATATTTGATGATGGCCTGATTGAATAATACATATATGTAAGAACTAAAGTGGAAAAGCTAATGTTAAGATGCTATAGATCAGTGGAGGAGGGAACCATATTTGGCTTGGACCCATATTACATTTACACAAGGGCATATTATATAGCCACAGGGCATATACGCACAAATATGTGCACAAAAGCAATGTAGACATTTGCATTGCATTGTTATTCCATTTACAGTATTTGAATACTTATATACATGAAGTACAATGTGTCAATCTTATTCACGCAGTCTTTGGCTCACTCACTTGTTTTATCTTCTGTGCAAAATTAGAGGATTTATTTACGTCAAACTGCAGCATTTCAATAATTTGGGGCCTGTAGCATTAGAACCCAATAACTTATTTGTTTTGTTTCATTATTGCTGCCCCATGTCCAGGCCCCCTGTCCCATATTAAAGTGCTTTGTCAGTCAGATATTGCTCCTTATTAATCCCACCATCTTTGTCAATTCTTTTATCACACATGGGAATTTCGTGTCATAATTATTCCTCCGCTTGGTGCGCTGTTGTGCATAGCAACGTCCTATGCATCGTGTATAAGAACAACCCGTCATTTTTTCATGTTTGCAATTAAATTTTCTATTCAGATAGGTGTTTTAAAATTTGATTTTCTTTCATAATATATATTGTTAAATAGGCATGATACATATCATCGTGTTTCTAAAGAATTGCTTATTTTAATCCTGTTTATTTCAAGTTGATAGGTTCAATATTAGTAAAGTTACGGCTTCACTATGGAGGGGCAATTTCTTTGTAAACTAAAAACTGCATCTTCAGCAAAGATTTGACGAAAACACAACATTTTTGCACCAGTGGCATTTCTTCATTTATGGATGAATCTTTATCAAATTTGAAACACGTTTTAGCTAAATATACAAATTGTGTCTTGTTCGAGGCGGAATTTTAAAATTCAAATTACAGTTAGAGAAAAAATAGCTAACCAGTGTCAAGTTTTACCGCTGATTTTCGAAAAAAATATGATGTAATTCCTTATAGAGTTGGAAGAAAACGAATTGTTTAAACTGCACAGGATAAAAATATATTAATCCAGATACATGTAAGCTTTATATACAAATCATTACATACATTAAAGGGCATCATCAACTACTAGAAAATCGTGTGTAAAGTTGGACAATATTTGACCTGAATTGACCGGCAAAATGGCCGCGCGCTCGCAGCGCCTCTATCGGAGGAATAATAATGACGCAAAATTCCCGGGTGTGTATTTCACATTTTGCTATTACATAACTACATAATGAGGAAACTGGTATAAAGTACCGTGTTAATTTGACTGCAACTGCTTATTGTTGAAGGTACTCAGAATCTCCATTATCAAATAAGTGGGACAGAAATTGTGACAGAACATAGCTTTTGGACAAAGCGTCATTTGACAAGTATATTATATATTACATTCAAGGTTATATTTGCAGTTGAGATGAAATCAATGAGTAAGGCCGATTGTATTATGAAAACGTGTAGATGTTGCAGTATCTATGACATTCTCTTCAAGATGAAAACACGTTATTATTGAAATGATTAGAGGTGTGGGTTGCACGTGATAAAGTTACAAAAGCATCTTTTCCACACATGTATCATTTTAGTTTGACACGTGTTTCTGTTTTACATGTGTATTCATTTTACACGTGTTTGCATTGTAAACGTGTATTCATTTTACACATGTTTTGCATTCTAAACGTGTATTCATTTTACACATGTTTGCATTGTAAACGTGTATTCATTTTACACGTGTTTGCATTGTAAACATGTATTAATTTTACTTGTGTTTCCATTTTACATGCATATTCATTTTAGAGGTGCAACAAACAAATTAGAAATGAGTGAAAAGTAAGTGCATATATCTAAAAAACTGTCAATGTCTTTCAATAAAAATCCATGTTCTGAATTATTCATAATCTTTTGATTTTTATGGTTATCTAGCCAAACAGTTGAGAAAGTGGCTAATAAATTTGAAAATTTCTGCATCTAAGATGTTCGATAATTTCCAATATTGATCAGATATCATTTGCAACATATTACACTCTCTATTCATTTTTCTCAGTATTATATTTGGCTATAATACTGTACTCACTGTTAATTTTGCAAGTTTTAATTCACAGTTATTCAATTTTGCGAATTTGACAAGTTTAAATCATTATTTTTTTAATCCTCTGGCTCTGTAAACTGAGTTACCTTATATACAGTAATTATACCTACCCAAGTCATATTTGGTCAGTGAAATGCCATACCTCAACCTCTATTACATCATCATTTTTGAATAATTGCTTTGATCTAATGAGCCATTTATCACCCAATAACACTAGCTGTACGAACATTTTGCACAAAACAAAGTACATTGATCGGAGTCCCAGGTAATAACAAATTTAACAAATCCCTGATTTGGTGATCTGGTGATTTAATTGGCAAATTTTTGGACGATTATTTTTGCAATTTTACCACAATCGCAAATAAAGCAAAATTAAATTGCACGTGAAAAATACTGTGAGTACAGTTGTTGAAAAGTCATCAGTGTCTCGATATAGGGTACAGAATTTTTAGTGATGATATATGGAAACATATTTTTAACCTGATGAAGCTGACAATATTCCAGCAATTCCCATCATTTTGAAAAAATAATTCAAATAAAGTCCACATGACATTACAAAAAAAAAAAAAATCTTTACCCTATATCGTGACATACATGTATATGTGAACAATAGTTGTATCCATGTACATGTAGCTGGTTTTATCAGAAGAACTGGGAACTGAGGGAACTCTCTCATATCTTCAAATCTGACTAAAACCATGTAGTTTTTACACCAAGATGGCTTTGCCAACAAATTTCAATTTTGATTTTACATAATATTTTTACAAAAAAAGTTTGTGTTGATCAGTTAATTTTAGAAATTAATTTATCTTAAAGGACATTAACCTGACCATTTTGTACATGGATATGAAGGCATTTTTATCAAAATGGATGAAATATGGTTTTATTTTCTTTTGACCTGATTAGATGCTTATGCAATCTGATAAGTTCAGGTGTATGGACATTTTATTATATAAACTTGCTTTATGAAAGAAAAAAGAAGGTAGATGCACATTTCTTGAGAATTCTAGCATGTGCTGGTGCTAACACGCGGCACATATGAAGCAAATAAGATATTCCTGCATTGTTTATGAATTAAGGTATCTGATACTGATGAAGGTACAGGGGCAGTCACTTCTGATTTCATGATCTGAGTACATGTAACTTTGTATAATATGTGTATTGTTATATCTGTAGAGTATGATTCTGTATGGGTTAACTGTAAAGGATCACCATTATCAATTTATTCACAATATGAGGGGTAGATCAAGAGTAATGGGCACAGATAGGATGCATTTTACCATGTCTCTAAAGTGTTGTCTGTTTCTTTTGAATCTCCCCTCGTATAATGCATTTGTATGAAAAGAGCATGCAAATGCAGAATGAATGGATTTTGCGCAATAAGGTGCTAGAATAGTTGAATTGACCAATGTCAACATTTGTGATGTAACAAGTAGTCTGATTGGTCAAATCAAGTTAATGCATAATACTATGTAAAAGATAAGGATGCAGCAAAACACTTTTCACACTAGAGCATTGTTGAGTGAAATGTACATGGGCCAAATGTAGATGTATATTCCTTGTATTGCATATCATGCATGTAATGTAATGTGCATATGCATTCATTGAGGTGCATTAAATGCATATCTATTCATTTTGGCAAATGTACATTTTAGTGAGGTACAATGTTTATTCATTGAAATGTATGTATATGTTTATTTATTGTGGTATATGTACATGTGTATTCATTGAGGTACATGTTCATGTATATTCATTGAGGTACATGTATATTCATTGAGATGCATATACATTACATGTATATTCATCGAGGTGCATGTAAACTATATGTGTATTCATCGAGGTGCATGTACAGCACAAGTTTATTCATTGAGGTGCATATATAGTACAAGTATATTCATTGAGGTGCATGCATAGGCCACATTCATTGAGATGCATGTACAATATAAGTATATTCATTAAGGCGCATGTGCAGTACAAGTACATTTATTGAGGCGCATGTGCAGTACAGATGTATTCATCGAGGTGCATGTACAGTGCAAGTTTATTCATTAAGGTGCATGTACAGTACAAGAATATACAGAGGCGCATATGCAGTACAAGTACAGGGTGGTCCAAAAAAGTTTAACTGTTACAACAGGCTATATTTCCCTTATAACCTCCAGGAATCCTTTTATATTTTCACATAAGGTCTAAAGTTTTACATTCTTCTTAGTATTGAAATTTGCAGAAATTATAAGCCCAAACCAAATGTTACTGAAAATTGATAAAATCACAATCACATTGGTAAAATTTTGCACAATATCTGATTGTCAGGCATGTTTGTTTAAGTCTTGGAATTTCTTCAAAATTCACGACTGAGAATAAATTATGGCATCAACAAAAATTTTAGTTAGACCTGTCTCTATAAAATGTGATAATATGAGCCAATTTTTTTTTGGACCACCCTGTATATTCACCAAGGCACATGTAAAGTACAAGTTTATTCATTGAGGTGCATTGAAATGCATGTTTCAATCTGAAGTGTGCATAGAAATATTTAAAGATTATTTAATTTTGCTTCAAAACAAGTTTTTTTCATGCCAATATTCAAGGCACCATATTTCCAAATGTTTGTTCTAAAGTCTACATGTTATTGCCATCTTTGAAGGCGAACTATAACAATTAAAATGTAATTTTATTAACTAAAACAGTGTGATAATCATATTATTATCACTGTACTGTTTTATGTTGTTTACATTTGCATTTCCAAAAAGTCTGTTTGATTAACTAGGGTGTGCGAAATGAAGTGAATGAAGAATTTAGTATGAAGGTTTTGAGACGACCCCTAAAAGTAACAGAAATCATAACTGTAGTAACCCCAAAATTCTGAAGACCTTCTATCTATAAGGTTTATGTCCTGTTGCACTGTTGCAGAACACCTGTTTTTAATACTTTGAAACAGTAATATTATATCATTAGACAGTCCTTGATTTATTTTTACAATTTTTGCAAAATTCCTTTGAGTCTCATTAAGTTATAGCAGAGTTAATCAGGGGTCCTTTCGTATGCAAAATTCTTTATCAAAAATCCAGTTTATGAATCCACTGAGATATTCTCCCTTTATAGGTAACTGTACACTTTACAAGGAAAACATAGTATTATTTATTTATTTACCAGTATTTTGGCTATAGTCAGGTCAATCGATTTGAGTATATGAAAGTTATTGAGGGTGTAAGCAATGGTCTATTTATTTTATTTTAATATATAATTATTCTGCCCAAGGGATTCACTTTTAGCTTTTTGAAGTGCATATAGCTCCATGCAAATCTAAAACTGGAAAATGTCTAGACACATTTTTAGAGGTAATTATCAACTTTGTGATAATTACTTTGCATTATTAGAAATTAACTTGGCAATATTGTCTCCCTTTAATTTGCAAGGATGTGACTCGATCAACACAAACACTGTTTAAATTAGAAATTGCATCATTAAAGTTCTTTAGTCTAGCCTACATAAAAAAGGTAGACACACATTTTCTGACTTTACCTTACAAGTTCCATTTTAACTCCCAAAAGGTCCATGAAAACTACATTTGAGATTGTTTGAAAACAAAATTGTAGTAGTTGGAGTCTCGTGTGTCTACCAAGTTTCTAATTTTGTAATTGGAGGATAACATTATTGGATATATAATATGGCCAGGCCTAAGAGGAGAGTGTAAAATGAAATTGACAAGAAGGTTGCAGTATGAGAAAAGTAAAAGAAGCAAAGATATTTATGTAAAATTAAAAGCAATGGAAATTGCCATGCTATGTAAAAGTAAATATTATAAAAAATATATATCATTGTTTTGAATACAAATAAAAGTGAACAGAATTGTAATTTTGTGATAAAATACACAAATGTTATGTTAATTCTGATTGACTTACTTGAAAAGTGACATATTCTATAGCATAGCGTCATATACACATAAAACACCATGATGACTCTCGAGAAAAGTTGATTTGTTAGATTGAAATGCCCCACACTTTAAAAATGCCCAATAATTTACATTTTATTGGTTCATATGAGTTGGAATTTCCTATTTTAAAACTCCCAGAACGCTTCAAATCAAACCCCCTCGCCTGTGGCATACAGTCACAAAATACCTACGCTACAGCAATGTGTGGGTGGGCATGTGGCAAAAGAAATCCTTGTATTAAAAACTTTATTTTATTTAACTTGATATCTTTACTTAATTTCCTTCATTTCTTTTTCATGGGTTGTGCAGAAATAGGCAAGGCTAGTACAGTTAACCTTGTCCATGTTGTCACTGCCCTTATTTCAATTATTGTGATTAAATTTAGGAATGTTTTTTTGAAGACTGAATATAGAATTGGCCTTTATGCATTAAACTGAGGCATGAACACAGAAAATGCTGAGATGATTAAGCCTACATTTATACAATAATTGCAAAATGGTGAGTCAGTAATATTACACTGAATAAGATCAGTAATATTACACTGAATAAGATTAGTAATATTACACTGAATAAGATCAGTAATATTACACTGAATAAGATCAGTAATATTACACTGTATAAGATCAGTAATATTACACTGTATAAGATCAGTAATATTACACTGAATAAGATCAGCAATAATCTGGCAAGTTCACCTGCTGCCTATGGAGATAATAATGAAGCCCTTAGGCAGTCTGCCCCTCTGTTAGACCATGAAGAGAGATCATGCGCGGAGTTCCATAAGTCTGCCATCTAGGATTTTCTTGTCTCCATTATAGCCCTCTTACATGCACCTTAATTTCACCTCAAGTAAGTTACTAATAATTTTATTTCAAAAAACACCTGAACTTGACATCATTACAGAACACAACTATAAGATTAACAATATCACTGTCTTTTATTTTCAATTAAGTTTGTATTGTCACAAAGCTATATTGATGTGGCCAGAAGCAGTTTGTGTACATAAGTATTAATAAATAGTTGGCACTAAAAGTCTACATATTTACAAACTCAAATTGCACCTCCTGTGACTCATCCTCACAATCCTTATTACACTACTTTACCCCCATACTGTATCCTGCCCTTTAAAAGAAATACAGGCTACAGCGAAGTTGCAAATGGAGGATGTTTGTTTATTTCCATAGTTCTGAAGGTATAATAGATTTTAAATATATTCAAAGTGTTCCACTGTACATTGTATAGATTCATCGAGCAGTTTGCAACATATTATTACCAAAAAGCCCAATGGACAAACATAGAGAATACCCACTCCATTTGCAACTTAACTGTACCCTGTATCATTTTTAAATGTGGTCACATGGTAGGGTAATGTGTTTATACAAAAAATAAAAATACTGAATTTTACCTTTGCTCCTTCTGATATTTTATAAATCTTTCTATATAATTAGTTTTCTTGAACCTAGTAAATGTAATAAAAATCTAGAAATTACCTAATTCAGTTATAAAGTCAATTCATTTAAAAAAATAAGCAAATTACAAACGACTTCAAATCCTGTTGATTAAATCGTTGTTTACATCCTAGACAAACCAATAATAACTTATATATCTCAATTAATTAATTGCCTTTCTGAGTTGCAAGAATTTTCCTAAAAAATCAAAATACTAGAAAAATTACAAGAGGGAAAAATTTAGGTCGTATCTAGGTGTATCCAGGCATAAGGCAGGTGAGACATCTTGCCTCCCCAAGACACATAATAATTAAGATGCTTTTGTAACTAAAAATGTGGCATTGAACCGCAAAGGTAGAAATATACCTCCTTAAGTCTTAATTTGCATTGCCTATTAATTTTTGCCTTGCTTAATTTTAGAACTTGACTACACCCCTATTAAGTCACAGATTTTATTGTCTACAATTGTTCCTTACATTGATTTAAAAGTTTCATCTTTCTAAACTTCTTTCAGATTTTCTTCCAAGGATGAAACAATTGAAAGATTTCTCAATGATTTTTTCATTTGAACTAGCATGGCATGTACAGTAGCATTTGTAAAGCTAAACACTTCTATGAAAAATCAGAAACCACAAAAGAATTAAAGAGAGAATAATAATAGATGTTGACATTTCATGGCATTCCAGTCTCTTTCATTTCATGGCATTCCTCATCATGTCTTTTTCTAAAATCTCTGAATATTATTATTTTAACAAAAGATGTCAGCACCTGCAAGTGTCAGTAGGATTCCCTTGTAATTTCTTTCTGGTCATGTCTTTTCCGATGAAATTCTCTTATATTTATATGAACTACATGTACTTAAGCATCAGGTATTTATATGCACTTATAAGTGTCACCATCATACCCGTTAACTATATTCCTTTCTTATGTTACACTTTTCACTATTTTACAAATTAAAATGTAATCATCATTATGGATTTCACAGTTCTTGTACAGTAAAGTACAAGTATTAGAAAAACATTTCAATGAATTTGGGGTTACATTTATCTCATTATCTCACTCCTGCTTGAAACATTGTCAATTTAGATATGTATTAATATAAAAACTTAGCACAAATATTGCACATTTAATAGTGAGAAAGAAGTATTTTAAAGGCCCTTTATACATATGTTATAGGTCTACATACAAATATATTTTTGGCAAGAGAGAATGTATCAAGATAGGCCTATTATAAGGAGAATCCTAGCTTTAAACATACACTTACATACTGATGAAATGCACAGACAGGCTCAATGGTCATCCCACTAGGCCTACCTTAAATCAATATGAAGGTGTTGTACTTATTTATCACCGGATATAGTATATACAGTGAAATCTGTCTATAGTGAACACCATTGCCTATCATATCCTAAGTATAGCTCCATTACACATTTCATAATTTTTTAAACACCTTCTAATATATATCATCATTAAATTGGAAGGTGTTCACTCAATATAGGTGTCACTGTACCAGAATATAAATTGTCAATAATTGCTGAATCTCACTGAAATACCAGCATACTATGTTGTATGTATTTCAGGCCCGTCCAAAGGGGGACTGGGGGAGGGGGACATTGAGGATGACCATCCCCCTTTCCAGAATTTTATTTTAGAGGTTTATATTTAATGATGCAAATATGGCCCAGAACCACCTAGCTTGCGGCGCTCTGCGCCAGTGACGCATTGTGTTGGTGCACATTCCATGCGCCTGGTGCATCGGTGACACAACCCATCCATACACAAGTCTCCCCTTCCCTTGGGAAATTCTTAGGATGGGCCTGGTATAGTATGTATTTTCATAATCATTATATGTAGTATAAGAACACATCTATAGAATGTTGATGCATGTTTATGATATTCATTTCAACACTGTACAATGTACATGATTATTTTACATTTAGGCTATTTCATTATTCAAATATTCCTACTAAAAATTGGTTTAAAAATGAAATAGCCATTTTATTTGATTTTACATGTTTTCTACATAGCACATATAGCTGTGGTTATAGAATTGTTATATGTCTTTGGTTGTATACAAACATAAGTTATCATGCTTATCCTGCACAAATTCTTTGATCTTTCAGTATTTCTATACAATTTAGAGTGTTAAATTCAAATCAGATTCTTTAAACTTTGATGATTCTATTTTTCACTGATTTTTTTTATCGGAACATGAGTGGTATTGTCAAAGTGGATGTTTTGGAATTACACTTCCCTCCAGGCTCATAAGAGGCCATAAGACATCAGATTATTGCAACAATGATCACATCAGCATAATTTAGTATCCTCATCAGTACAAGCATCTCATTTTCTATATGCTAAGGAGACATTTAAAGATCAATTATTTCTCCACTGAGAAAGGTATCAGCACAGCTATAGCAGAAATTATGATATACAAGGTATAAGATCATTCCTTGCCAGACTCGATCATGAATATTTAAGCTAAGCACAATGGGCAAAAGACATTGCTATACAATCCAAGTATGGTGATTATAAGCACATATAGGTGGACTGGATTCATCAGTATTCGCCCAACACATGCGTCTGGGTCCGATCATGAATAGCAGCAACGCATGGTTTTGAACTGATCCTATATTGCAACACTTCTGAGATATACGATAATCCACATTTTCGGTGGTATCATGCTTGTTGAATCATTTCAAAACATTCCATCTTTGGTTCATTTTGTTACTGAACTATTCCTTTCCATCTTTCTAGCATATTTTCACTGCTATCAATCTTTCGGGTCTTTCTTTGTTCGAGAATCTTTGATAGAATTCAACGTTTTTGTAAACCATGTGTTTTTCGATGTTTGGATTTCACTGATTGCTGCATTAAGCTGGTGTGTTAAGTCTTGATTTTTACACTCAGATTCAACCAACGCAAGTTTTGTTTGTGCTAGTTCAAGTTCTAGTTCCCGCACAGTAGCTAAGGCTTCCGTTAGACTAGGACTAGCTGGGGTTTCTGGTGGAAGTTTAATATCTTTGATGGCACCATCAGGGCTGAAAAGCTGGGAACACTTTTCACACTTTGACACTTGCACCTGAAAGATTGAAATGACATTAACATTTTTTGGAAATCTATTTTTTGAAGACAATTAATTTCTGGACCAAGATACCTATCAAATATGGAGAAACAAACATCGTGGGCAAATTTCACTGAGTTGGGATGTGGAATCCAAATCTTCATTTTGAAAATGTGGTGATACACTTGAACATCAATTTGAATGACTCAACTTTTCTCTTTTTAAAAACACACATTTAACCCTCTTGAAATTTACCTTTATTCTCTGTACATCTTCCTTGGATGCCGTCTGCTGTTTTTCAAGTCTCTCACTCAACTGCGAACAAATCTGGAAGATATAATTGTAAAATTGTGAAAAAGTCACAAATACAGTGTATAGGCAATTATATATTTGATTAGACTTTGATTACAAATTAGACTTTGATTACAAAATAAATAATCTGATGAACTTCACAAACCTCTAAATAAAATGGACATTCTATAAACATACCACTCCATTTGACCCTTAAGATTCCTAAATCATTGATTCATTTTTCCAATCAACCTACCTGTTTGTAATCTGCAATGATTGCACTGTTTCTTGCTGCCTCGGTTTCTGCCCTTTCCAGTTCCCGCCTACATACTTCCTTGAGTTGAACAGATTCAGATTCAAATCTTTTCTTTTCTTCCTCAATATCAAGGAGCATAGATTGTGACGTTACCAGCTCTTTGTTGAGATATTCACACTGATCCTCTGTCTGAATAATAATAAGGAACAGCAAATAATATATCAATGACATATGGATAGATAAAAGAGTGAATGACCATTAAACAAATACTTTATTGGCTTTAGGTTTTGTAAAAAAATTGAACCACAAAGCAGAATGACGTCCTAAAAGTACATGCGCTTTCATCTGATTTTTATAAGTCTTTTTTTACAGTAAATGAAAAGATGCAAAACACATTTCTTACTACAAAGACACGACTGATAGCCAAAGTGTAAAATAAGCTATTTTTGTAAAACATGGTAACAACTAACAAGGCATTAACATGCAAAATGTCACCACCTGCCAGTTGTTACAGATACTGACCACCGAACCCCAACTGCCATCCACAAAAAGGTAGGAGACTAACAAAATATGTCCAATTTGTGATAGTGACATAATAAAAGTAGCCTTACTGTATCTAAGTCATTCCTCAGGGCTATCTTACTGGTGACCAGTTCATGTGCCAGGTCATCATTCTCTTGTTCTAGTCTCATATTGGCCTCCAGGAGTCTCTTGTTCTCTCTCTGTAAAGAAAGGCATTTATCTTGGGTGATCTTAAACATTCTGCTTGCTTCAGCTGTTACAAGTGTCAATATTTGGAGATTATTTACTCCTTTTAGTTCATTTTGATTTGACTCGCATTATTTTTCTGTCAAATCTTTGAAATCAACATTCACTCAAAGATTTTATTTAATTGAAACTACTTTTACACCTGAAGTCTCTGCTATGAAACACTGACTTTGAAAAGGTACCCTTTGAAAATGGTGCGACTATTATAACCCTTGAATATAATTTCACATAGTTAAGTCCATTGCATAGCAAAAATGACCTGAGTCAGCAAGGGATAAACTAAACAGGTAGTTGACCCCCTTGCTTGCACCAGGGTTATGGGTATAAAAGACACCAAACGTCAGAAACATTCTTTTCAAAAGAGAAAATTGTTGGCATAGGATTGCCAGCCCATCAATTGACATTTGAACAAGAGGTTTCACTGAACTTTGATTCTTCAGTAAATATTCATGATTATTAGCAAACAACTGGAGCACAATCTACAGTAAAGTTTATACATGTGGATCTCTCAATTGAGAACCTGTAATTGTGAACATATTTCTGCAGTTGAATTTCGGGATATGATATATCCCATATTAAATTACCTCCCAATGTTATCATGACTCACCCCTTTGAACATGGTGAACACCTCTTAATGTGAAAGCAGTAACTGATCCAAGTAGTGTTCACTATTAACAGGTTTAAGTGCATGATATATTAAATATTTATCAGAGTCTAACTTTGATTAGAACAGATGTAGGAACAGGAATGTTAGACAATAAGGAAGAGGAAATATCAGCCTCTTAGTAAACTCAAGTGCTGATAGAGCACAGACAGTGCTTAGAACTCAAGATCCAAAATATTCACATTTACATGAGCTCGAACTAAATTGTCTAAAATAATTTGTAGATTTCGCCTCAATTAGATGGTCTTTTTAGGCCAAATTGTCAAAAGAGCGCCTCAAATTTCCGAAAAAAATCTTCATAGATTTTAAATTTGCACCCCCCCTTGTTAGCTTCTGGATTCGCCAGTGGACATTGGAGGAATTTCTTCATAGACATCTCAAATACAGTGACCTTCTAATTTACAACCAATGAATTTAATGATCGTGGTGATAGTTTTCAAAAGAAAAACTCCCTTTGTGTAAGTATGTGACAGACTCACTGAATATCTAATCATTTGATAAACATCTAGAACATCTGATTTATGGATATTCAATTGGGCAAATACATAATTAAGTTCAAAGCAATTACTAGAATATAGTATTATAACAAATGAGGAAATCCAAATTAAGGAAGTTTCCCCAAACCAACTTCCTTACTAAATTTCCATTGATATTTCAATAATAAATCCCAATGGATGCCTACCTCATATCTCTCCACAGGGTCCTCCTGTTGAAGTTCTTGTTCTTTCATCGTATCATACTCTTTCTCATATTTTCTCAACTTCTTGTGGCTCACCTGCAAGTATGGAGTTTAAAAATGAAAAAAAATTGGGAGTGTTTACATTTGAAAATATAGAGAGTTAACAGGTGAAAGTATAGATGAACGTATAAAGAGTTTACATGCGAAAGTGTAGGGAGTTTATATGAGAAAAGAAAGAGAGTTTGCATATTACACCAGAATTGCCTGACAACGGTAAAGTCAGATACCGTTGTCACAAATGGTGGACATAACCGTCGCTTCAACTCTTTAATCACTTGGTTCTCATTTCATGGGATTTTGTGGCAACGATATCTGACTTTATCGTTGTCAGGCTATTCCGGTGTGCATATGAGAGTCTAGAGAGTTTACATGTATAACGAGATTGCATATAGAAATATAGAGAGCATAATTGTGATAGTTACAAATCGAACACTCATCTTTTGGATTATTATTCAAATATTTAATTTTGGAGATTTTATCAATACTGTAGTAATAATACAACTAATATATATGTGCTTAGCAATCCTTCTCAGAATTGGCTGACAGATCAAATTCAAATGATCCGAACCAATCACTTCAGGGGCATATCCAGATTGCATATTCATCTAAAATCTCATTTGGATTTGTCTTTGTGGAAAATGAAATCTGATGCTTTTATCCTTCTTCCTCAACAGTAGACTATGATTTCCTCACTAATGTATAGATCAACAGAATTCCTATCATTACTCTCAGTGCATAGCAAAAAAGACCAATTTTTCTACAAGAATACACACTTGACAAACAGATCATTATTAGATCAAGACTGGTGTAGGAATAAAAGGCTAGCCCCTTAAATTGCTCTTAAGTACCTATTGGGGTTTATTTTCTATAGTTCTTGAGTATTGCTTCTTGTGCACAGTTTTATGATACATGTTTTTTAAATAACCATTCTTATCAAATGCCTAATTTGACCCTATATATCATCATATCATGTTGGCAATTCACTAAGATAACTTTTACACCATGTTCACTACTTGACATACACCTTACAAGTATGCTTACTACTATCTCATAAACTCGAGAATATGTTTGGTGCTGATAGAGCTGTACAATATACAGCAATTAAGAATCATTTTGGTATTTCTATAGGGTACTGTTTAGATTCAATAATCAATACTGATGTGCCTCAATGGTATTGTCCAAGCACCACAGATTTAATTGACAGTCGACGTAGAAAGTATGTTCTGAATCTTTCCCAAGCATTATTGTTTAATCGATATAAGGTCATTCCCATTCATGACAAGCATGACAAAATGTCATCACCAATTATTGGAGGAATAACGCAGATGCGAGTAGGTAGTTACCAGTTTCACCACCAGGTGGCTCGTTCGGGTCAGATAGCATGGCGGGAATAGAAGAAAGTTCCCTTTAACTTAAATTACATCTGTATTAGTGGTTCAATTTTCATATAACCCTTATGTATCTAATAGTTATGCAAATTAAAATATGTCAAGTAAAAGAAAATGTTATCTGTCAAATACAAGAAAAGATATTTCACTTTTTGTGATTTTGGAAGAACAAGAAGTCACATTTTCAAAAAGATATTAATTTTCAAAGTTGATAAACAACTTTCGAAACCATATTTTTAGTTGTACTTTTACATGTAGATTTCAAATATCACATCACTTTGACTGAATTTTGAATATTTAATGACGTAAATCAAGATTATTTCTACTCGCATCTAGTCTATTGATTCCAGACACCAAACACTGAATGCCTACCACAGTCCACCAAAAAGTTGGAGACTATAACAGTATGTCAGCACTTCTGGTGGCGACATGAGAAAATAATCAAATGAAATTGATTTAATCATAAAATGTTATTGTGATTTACCATTTCTGTAGTAGATACAT
Source organism: Owenia fusiformis (assembly GCA_903813345.2). Taxonomy (NCBI): domain Eukaryota; kingdom Metazoa; phylum Annelida; class Polychaeta; order Sabellida; family Oweniidae; genus Owenia; species Owenia fusiformis. Next base: position 13,227,754 of record CAIIXF020000006.1, on the reverse strand, counting down.
CAAGTGTCATCTCCAGCATTATGTTGTTACGAATTTGTTAAAGACACATTAATCCAAATGTGAATGTCAGTCATGCACCTATCATAAGATGTTGTCCCTGAGATCAATACATACATCTAATTGTACATGTAATTGTAAATGTACAATTCTTATCATAATTCGTTTGTAGGCTTGGTTGTCATCATTTATTCCTGTATAAAGTCTCAAGATGATTTATTACTGTATTAAACTAAAAATGGATTTTGCATTTCCCTCTTTACTTGTGATACTAGATAGTCCAAATCCCTCTGATGTTTAATGTACATGTAGTTGAGCCATATGGCATAACTTATCATATATTTACATCATACATGCTTTGATGATCACTCTCCTTTGGTGTTTTATTCCTTTTTCTGACAAAATGATGGTGCACTACCTTTGTTATATAACAAATGACATTTCTACGTGCCAGTATTAATCCTTCTATTCAAAAATCCCATGTAAGGGTGACTATAGTAACTGATGAAATACCTCAGACAAAAAGCTGATGAGAAGTTGAGAATCTAATACTAAATATTTGATACAATTATTTTATAAGTGCTTTTATGGTACAATAATCCCTGTTTGGATATCCTGCATCCAATTCCAGTAATACAAGTTCAACCTCCTGTGCTACTTCACATAATGGCTTACTTCATAATATTGCTCCATCCAATAACTATACATATGCGTGGCACACTCTGCAAAGCCTTATTTCATAGATTACGTTAATTGGAGAGCAGTCAAAATGAAGTCATTCCATGCACTAATCTGTATGTTAATTTCTTTGTCTGAATAATACTAAATATTAAGACAGAATGGCATCACTGGTTATGACCACCACCCATGAGAGAATTTTCTTGTAAATTTTTAGCATATTCCAAGCTTTTTCTCTCTCAACTGTGAAATTACCTATTTTTAAAAAATATTTTTGAATCATTTACAGGGTCAACTTTATGCTTGTGATGTTCATTCCTTGCTGATTTCACCTTATTCCAGTCTATTTTGCATTTTATCACCTGAGCACCACTGTATAGTATTTTACTCATGGGCATGGCACATGCTGCATTTTTGTGTGGTTATCAATTTATTGGAATTCATATATTGATGAGATAAAATGATTATGGATTCTAATTTCCTTATCAATGAAATTGCTATCAATATATTAAATATTTGTGATATGATTAGAATGTGATATCATATGATTTTGAGTGATGTCATTTTCATCAATGAGTTGCTACGGACACCAATTTGTTACTTTTGAATCTGCCATAAAGCATTTCCGCAGGAGAATCGACCTCTATTGAAGTGCCATACATAAGAGATTAGAAGTATCAGTTTCTGATTTAAAGTCAATTTCAAAATTATAGTAATTAGAATTCATTTATTTGACATTATTTATTTTGTTTGAACCATCTGGCATCAAAATCCAAACTCTGATTTTGTTAATCAAGATTGGATTAATGATTAACTTGAGGATAAAGTATCCAATCGTATTGACATTTCAGTGATATATCGCTACATTATTTGAGTACTCATTGATCTAAATTCAAATACTTGATAACGTTGAATCTTTTCTGTAATTGCCAGAGATTTGTTATTGTGTGACCTTTGTAACTAATAGTTGCATCGATTTCCTTTGACCAACAAGATAATGTAATTATAATGCCCTTTTAAAGTTAATTAACAAAATGATGGAAATTGTGCTGCGCTAAATTGATGAGATTTCCTGAAGGTGATGTAATAGAGAATCAATATGGTTGCAAATGTATCAACGAGTAATAACTATAGCAAGCTAGCACATTATTCTCTTCACTTTTTGGGCATATAAGAATTATGAAATTCTTGTAGATTTCAATTCAAAATTACCATATTCACTAATATTCCTAGTACATATTCCTGATGCAGAGACATGGTAGATATCTTTAACACCAAATATGAAGACTATTCGACTATTTGTATTGAGTTATTCCCTACCCAGACAGACTAACGAGTGCTTTACTATGTTGGGATAAAAATATTTGATGGAAAAGGTCCAAACGTCCAAGGTAGTCTCAATGTCATCAAATATTTAAAATAAATGTTAATTATTGAGGGTTATGTACTCAATATGGAGGCGATATTTGTAGGTCTAAGGTAAAAAAAATGATATCAAGGGTCCACATCAAATTTTATCCCATATTGATGAAATATGGTTGGTTATCTACTATCAATACTATGAACAATAGAATAAATTGTTTAATATGGTCAAAATTGATCATTTAAAAATGTACCATCATTTTGAAAGTAGCAATAATTCTTGCCAAATCCAAACATAATCTTCCTCTCCTTTCTATTGATTCGTTTCAACAGACAAGTGGGTGATAGACCTAGTTCACCCATGACACTATAACATTTCTGAAATGCTGACTTGAAATTGACTCATTGGAGAATTGATCCAGCTAACCCTCATTTCTGTGGATCGATGCAACACAAAGGAACATAATTTGCTTGAACATGGCTTATCAGCTGATCTATAAACTCAATTATCTCATCCAAGAATCTCATTTTCACCAACTAATTATTATCTTTCCAGATTTTCAAGGATCTTTTTACAGACTATAGTTAAACCTGTATCATGGGAACTACTCTGTAATGAACAATTTTCGAATGAACGAGCTCCCATTCATTGATTTACAGTACTCTCTCTGTACTATGGGACACCTTTCTACCATGAAGAATTTTTGCCAGAACAAAACACAACATAATGATACACAGGTTCTACTTTATTAATACTGACAGCAGAATTAGAGTGATTGTGTTTGATTCCATTGTTCTACAGGCACTTTACTAATAATTTCCAATCCTTCTATTTCAGGATGCTTCCAACATGGGCTTTATATTACTCAATAGCAATACTTACTTACATGTATATAAAATATTTTAGTCAACTTTAATGGTAATGTAAGAGGAATTTGAAAATGTGTTGAAAATATCAAGATGACAAGTCGATGTATTTTAAAATTGATATCATGGAGCAAGCAATGCCAGGGTTCTATCACTGTTATTTCATTTTCTGTACTTGCTAATCAACATTTATTACATTAATTACATTAGCTTTACTTTGTGCACATTCTTATATTGTTATCGTATTGTTATGGTGACTAATAAGTCATTGTCATGACATCAGAGAGTCAATAAAAGATAGATATTAGATATTAGAATTTCACCCGAACAACAATTCTATCAAAGCAATCTATAACAATAATCACATTTTAATTGCTGTAGTCTCCTTGGCCAGTGCAGAGATCTTTTGGTCTCTAAGTACATTTTCCTGTTACCAAGGCAACCTAATATATTGTAGCAATGAATGTCAAAACAAGGCAATAAATGCGGATGAATGAGATGTCTTTTCATAGGAGCTAATCATCTGTATAGAGAACATTAGAGATATGGCCACAAAGCCTTGTAATTCATAGAGGGTGAACACTGAACACTGGGTCAAAATCCAAATATTTTCCAAGATCATTCAGCCTTGAGTCATTCTTGACAAAAGTCTTCTTGAAACCCAGCAATCACAATAACTACAGTATTGATGTAAAATAAGTTGGTTGCCTACCTTCATGCTCAAAGCTGTCTGAATAAGCTCAGCTGCTAAGTCAGGGTTGCGGTATTTCTTGGGTAGTGTCACACGGAAGTATTTAAGGACACCTTCAAAGTCGGAACTCAAAAGCTCTTTCTTTGACATCTGAAACATCAGAAATAGAAATAAAGCATGAACATGACGAAATGTCACCGCAATGTTTAGTAATGACAAATGGTAACACAAGAGTAACAAAATGTTACAAATTCTGATCACTGAATGACAAACACCAGCCTCATAATCGATGACTGTGACAATATGTCACAACTTAATGATTGTGAAGATATCTACAACATGGAGCATGGCATCATTAGACCACATGTGTATTTGAGGTATCTCCTTGAAAATAAATTATTATGGCTGGTTTTTGGTCATAACAATGCAGAAGGTAGCACATATCTGATATCTATGATAGTATCTATTATATATATATATCAACTTTTACAGAAAAAGACAGCTCAAACAGGCCACGCCATAGGTAACAATAAATCATCAAAGAATATTTTCGATCTGTTCGATTTTATGTGATATCTTTCAATGTCAAATAACAGGTGGCAAAGATATTTGTTTAAATGATTTATTCATTTTTGGTCCACTATATAGTATGTGTCAGTAATGTACGCCATCTATTCATTCAAAGGTGATTTAAAAGCACCTTGGTGAAAAGTGTGCATGTGTCACTCCGACTTCTAATGTTGTCTTCTCTCTGACTTATTATTTCTTGCTTCAACATTTACACAAAAGTAGCTTTTACTCAACTAAATGAGTAACATCCTAGATTTGAGGTATCATTCTTAAATATACAGGGTGCCCCGAGGTGAAAAAGTGCATATTGGAAAAAGAGTTCAGCCCTTTTGCTAATAAAATCAAAAAAAATATTTGACTTACCTTCAACAAAGCTAATGAAATGTTGAATATGGTATCTTTCCCCTCTAAGAAGAATATATCAAGAATATGGAACACCATGAATAGGGGGAACTTGGCAGTGAAGAGAGTCAGGAACCATTGTGATGCGTACATGTGGGACTCTAGGCCTATATCCATGAAGTGATCAAACAACTCAGGAATCCTGTCCTGAAAATATAATAATGAAATATGCGGCTAGAAGTACGATCAACATTTTGCAATCATTTCTACAATAATAAAGACAAAACCTCAACAATACTATGGTTTTCCAAGGAATGATTGTTATACAATGACAAGCAGCATAGGGGGCCTCAATTTGTGGCAGTTCAGAGGGGGTATCGGGCCCAGAGAACACTGTTGAACTCATTATATCGTATCACACCTCCATCCCTTTTCTACTGATTTGGACAATGCTCTAAAACCATGATTTTTTTAGCTTGGTATGCTCCAATTATTACATTCCCTGTTGGTGCAATCTTATTTAAGGAAAAATATAATAAAGAAAAACTAAGACAATGTGTCCCTCCCTAAACTTTCCCACATTTTAACTCTTCACTTACCTGTATTAAACGATCAAGCTGATAGAAGTTCAGATGTAGTGTCTCAAAACCTGTTTTAAACAAATGCCTCAGCTTGTATTCAAACATCAATTTAACAAGAACTGCAAACGCTTGCTCCTCTGGCATCTGGAATGTCATAAGATCAACATAGAAGAAGAGCGATGCTGAATGGTTAGTAAAGCAATATGATAGGGCACTTGAGAGGAATTTCATATTAACAACAGAACAAGTAATATATTTTATTTTCATTCAATCGATTGATAATTAAGGTTCATTTCTTAATATTTTGCCATCAAGCAATAAAATAATCAAAAGTCATGGTTAGTTTTTATGAGTAACTGTACTTACATGTAGTAACAAGGAAGCAGCTAGAAAGGAGAGACCTTGACAATAGCCCACCTCTTCATCATACACTGAATACGCCTGGAATAGAATATAACAAGGTAAAAGGTATCAAGTGGAAAAATAATAAACTGCACTGAATAAACTGCATCAAGTGACCAAAGGCAGCATTAAATTGCCAATGTGACTTACATGATATAGCTGGATAAAGAAGAAGAATACAAATACCAACTCAGCCATGCAATCAAAATTTTACACAATCAAATTTTGCATTTAACTCCTCCCGCATATTTATCCCCTCCTATATAGAAAATGAACTTTGTTCTGAATCCACAACCATTTTCATTTTGACACCATCCCTTACCTTGCTTATTTTAAAGAGTGAATCCTGCCCCATACCACCAGTCTCACGGAAGAAATCATGTGCTGGGAATGTGCGGTTGATATCTCTCTCTATGACCTTCTCACACGGAGAATCCTGGAAACAAATTCAAGGCTAGAAATTAAGCCTTGGGGTGTCTGGTATGTCCTTTGAAATCTAATACAATTAAATTGGTGCTGAATAAATAAAAACACATCCGGCAAAAGATCGACGAAGGAGTTCAGTAAATATGTTCCACTGCTACATATGTGATACCACTGTTGACAATACTTTAAGGAGTAGTATCACCATGTACAACCAAAACGCTGCAACTTTCACTCCGGGGTGTTTTATTCACAAGTAAATGCTGCAAATCTTCATTCGTTACTATTTTATTTATTTCCGGAGCATTTACAATTGAATGAAATGCTCTGTCGTGAATGTAGAAGAGTTTGGGTTGTAAATGCACCAATTACAGAGAACATGGTATATACCTTTGTAATGAGTATCCTATATGCCTCCATCATCTCCTCACTCTGCTGTGCCCCCACAAGTAGCTGCCACACCTCCCCCCTTAGTGCCTCAGGGATGCCCTTACGTACAAGGGCAGGGACAGTCTTAGGTCGGGTAGATAAGTCACTCTGCCACTTCTCGAGAGCCTCTCGCCATTTGTCAAGGAGGAACTCATCAGTAATATCTTTGCTGACAATACCAGATCCACTCAGCAGAGGTTCATCACCATCTGGGGAAAGATTGGTTTAAATTAGAACTGTGTCTCAAAAAAAAATTTACTGATGTTTCCTGAATTTCTAGCATTGCGCGTCATTGATTTTGATTGCTTATTTACCTGAGTCATTTAGGTCATTACCCTCACTGAGTTCTTGGGGAGTCTTGATTTGTTCTGGTGGGATACGATTTGGTGATAAGGTCAGCGTTAGTTTAGATTTACGCTCCATTTCTGTATGACTTTCTACACTTTGGACTTCAAACTTCTTAGCTGTATCAGGCTTGGATTCAATCTGGAATTCATAAATTAAATGGATTAAATTAAATACAAGAGTAATTTGAAGACATAGTGGGAACTCCATTCTGATGTTTGAATGAATCTCACATGACTGCACAACTTAAGAATTGTCAAACTTGTTGAAATATCATATCGCACATAAAATTAATTTAAATGTATTATCTGTCGAATGAACATATATAATTGAAACAACAATACGACCATAATATATTTCATTCTATGGAGGGCGATACCAGTGTTCATATTTCAATGAGTTTTGTGGGTGTATTCCAAAGCCCAAGCGCAAAAAGGAATATTGGTTTTATTATATCATCGTTAGGCACTATTTATGACCACCTTTCATTTCAAAAAAGAATATGACTGTGTCATGGGTAACAGACCTGTAGCAAGGAGGGTGGAGTTTGGGGCCAAAAGTTCTTTCAAAATTATGCAATTTTTCACAATTCTGAGGACTTTTCAAGTGATTTTTGGCCAAAGTTGTCAAAATTCTAACCCCCTGGAATTTTTTGTGAAGCCCCTTGGCAAAAGCTATGGGCCTGGATTATATCTCCTTTTCACATTGATGGTTTCCTGTCTAGGAGAGAGAGAATCTCTTATTATATTAATGCCATGAGGTATGAATAAAAAATGTCCATTTATTGTTACATTTTATACTCTGAAGACTTTTGTAGTGTTACCTATCTTTAGTTTGAAGTTCAATACAAAATCCCCAAAATTCTATCAGATTGATTTTTCTGACTTTTTTAACATCTATATAATAATATTTTTGAAAATGGCATACTGCTTTTACAAAATATATTCGGAATTCCCAAGTCGACAATACACCCAGCAAAACATATCTTATAATCCAAAAGTTAGGGGAGCTGTGAAATATGCTGTGGTATTTTACTATTTTTATCACATGAACATGGTGCTAAATCGACTAATCAAGTTAAACGATTATAGCAATGTAATAAATGGCTTAATGACATACTTTTTTTTATGACAGACAAAACATTACACATGATGATTTAAAAATATACCAGACAGTATCAGATAGACACACATACAAATGTTTACTTGGAAGGAGTCAAATTAACTGACTCATTTTACTTCCTCACACTTGTATCATCAATTACCAAAAATAACATTCACATATATTTTTGTTTCCTTAGTTTCAGTTTTTATTTGCCTAATATCTGAACTGTATTCTATCAAAGGGGCTTTCCCTTAGAAAGGTTATTTCCATATCAAATTGAGCAAATTATTTCATTTCAAATACCGAAATCCTGAGAAATAAATATAAATACCATAATGACAAAAATGTTGGGCAACATTTGAAAACACAAACGTATATAAAACCAAATATGGCATAACATAACAAAATGCTTCCATCAAATGGGAAGAATGAACACTTATAAGAAAAATGATGGCTAAATAACATATATATGTCACCTTCCTGATGATATCTAACCCAATCCTACCTCTTTTAGTGTTAGATAAAACTGTTCCTTGTGTGGTTTCTTTGTGAAGTACCAAAACTTCTCATTCTGTGGATATATCTTTGCCTTGGTTTCTATTAGCAACCTTACTGGCTCTTGAATTCCTTCTATGACTAGATCTACTGCTATCGTGAGGAACACCCGCGTGTCTGAAATGTCAACAGTTCAATAATTTCACATTTTTTATTACAATATCTTATCTCTGTTAGAACTATTTCGTTATACTTAAATAGTACACACATATCATAATTCAAAATATGTTTGAAACTTATCAGATAAATCATGGGCTTTCAAGCCCATGGATAAATCAAGGATATGCTAGAAGAAATTGATAGTGATCTTGTCAATATACAGTTTCTTTATATGAGTAACTCCCTTTCGTTATAGCCTTATATTCAATATCCAAATTGTGATGTGAATTTCCTTACAGCACTCTCAAATCACTGTATCTTTTATAGCAGTACTAAACTGAAGATCTTCTAAACAGCATTCACTTAAGAGTGAGATGGTAGATTTTCAAGTAAACCATAAAATATTTCCTTACTAAAACAACAATTTACTGAATGGATCATGTGATCAATCCAAGCCAATCATATGTCATAAAATTGGTCACATGACTCATAACAATTGTTAATGCAGATAAAAGGATCAACTCCATGGGAAATTCACAGATATCTTGACCTTTGAGAGTGGTAAGTGTAAGATAACAAGTGTAATGTTGCTGCATTAGCAAAATATTTACAATATTGATGTAAAACAATAAACATCTTGATAACTATAGTTTTAGGAGTCAAATACTTCTGATAAGAAATGTTAACAAAATGACCACAACATGTATATGTTGGACTATACATGATAAGACTCTAATTAATATGTTTTTTTGTTTTTGTATAGTTTTTCAGAACCTCATGTTACTAACAGCAAGCTTACTATGAGGCAGCAACTGGTCACATGTGATAACAAATTTGGCAATTTTATTTTTCCTAATGTTGACATTCAATAATATTATATTTAGGCGTTTATCAACAGTGAACGTAAAGATTCCAAGAATCTTTATAATTGTCACTTTTTATATTATTGAGAATTGTACAAAATTTATTATTAAGAAATAGCACAAAATTAAACTATACAGACATAGTGCTATTTAACTCAAATGATCTACCCGGTATATGTATTACCAAATCAACTGCGACTTTCTTTAATACCTAAATTCTTACCTTTGGGTGTCTCATTGTTCAGTATCTGGAAGTGTGGGTCAGTTGGGTCCCAGGTTCCTAGGATATTGTAGGTTTTACCATCAGGAGAGTAACCCATAGATAGCTATAACATAGAACATACAGAGTTTATGAATCATGTCTCTGGACTCCCCCACAAATCCCCCAAACACACTTTTTCAAAATGCTTAAAACTAAAGATAGTGAACAGAAATCTGGTCACAATCTTTCAAGTTGCTTGACCAACTATATTTTCATGTTTTTCCAGGCAGTCTTTTCTACAATTGACCTTTTTCCATAAATGGAAAATAGATGGCATCATGGGTATTGGTAGGGCTATGGTAGGGCTAGAATACATGTAAATGTATTGCCAGAGTCACTTAATTTCTTGATTTAAGAAGTAATTCCATTTGGATAAACTTAAAACACCATTGGAATGTAACTATACGATCTTATTGACATGTGGATTGAGATTTCACATTAAAATTATGATCCTTGTTAGAGTAAATGTATTTTTAAAGGTTTTTCAGCATTGTGTCAATGGGGATTTAGCCTGACCTTTTTTAGACAAGTAGAAAATCATTAGATTTTGAATAAAGGCAAATAACAGTGCAAGTCAAAGTTGGTTTGATAGAAAATTACACAGGGAAATCAAATAAGCCACCAAATGGAAGAAAAATTTAGTCTTTAATGGTAAAAAATTCAGATCTCCTAAAATCTCATTAAAACGAGACTTTAACAAGATTTCAAAGCTATATGGAAAAAGGACAATTGTGTATGATGTACACTCTGGAATCATTAGGTTAAAGATATTTTTGGGGAAAGGGCTTCTGAGTGAAATAGCTTGGAGACTACACTTACCATGTCTATTAAATGCAGGTCATTCTGTTTTACGCTTCTCCCATGACAAATTAACAGACCAAAGCACCTGGATATAAAAATTCAGAATATATAATATAAAGTGATTAAGTGGATTCAATATACATAGAAATTCTTAATATTTCAAGTCATAAAGGAACACATATTACAATTGATCTGTGCTGTCAAAAAAGGCTAAAAGAAAACTTATTTTAATTAAAGTGAATCATCAAAGCACCAGAGAGGTGCAAACTTTGACTCCACCACTCCACAGAAACTAGACAAACTTTGGATTACCACAAATTTCTTATTTTATAAATAACAGTTATTGACAATCAAATATTCATACCTTTCTATCTTCAACTCTCTATTGGCCATCTGCTGTACTGAGATTCCCATCTTTTTCTCCAGATTGCATCTAAACTTGAAGACATTCTTGTCTTTCGGACATGTTGCAAATCCTCCCTTGCTGTCTTCCTCTTTGAACTCTAATGCTGTGTCAAATCTGAAGTAATTTCCAGAATATTTCTCGCTTTCTACTTCCTTGTTTGACCGTTTCCGAACCTTTCTGAATGCGTTAGCAAATGTATAGATTATCTTGGCAACCTGGAATTCATATAAAGAGGCAATTTATTCAATACTCTTTAAAACCACATTGATGAATTAAACAGGGTTAATGAGAGATAACAAGGCATTAACATGTCAAAATGGCATCAGCTGGTTGCAATGACAGGTGTTACAGTTGTTCCAGATGCAGAATGCCAACCCATGATGCCATTTACATCATATCTCAAATTCATTATTCTGTTCAAAGTAGGTCAAAATGTGCAACTTTCAAAGTCCAAGTAAGTTCAAATGGGTTTTCAATTCAAACAAGGCATTAACATACAAAATGTCACTACCTGCCATTTGTTACAGATGCAGAAGGCCGGCTGTCACCTTCTGACCACTGTGGTCCACAAAAATTTGAGACAATAACAATATGCCACCACTCGTGGATGCAAGACTACTTTCAAAATCTGGTTTGAATGCCAGGGAAATCACTCGATCAGTTAAAATCATTAATGAAATCTTGTTTATGATCATTGTGCTTAACTTACAGCTTCTGGTCTTTGACACTTGAAGACATGGCACTGAAAAATAGCTGATTCAGCAGTTTCCCCATGACTGCATGTGAAAGCAAAGCACTCTCGCTCTTTGGTGTTCATTGGGCCGCGTGCACAAAACACAATGTAGTGGATCTTATATGTGGCTATATCTGTGTTAGTTGTCGGGTCAATCAGCCTGCAGAATAAAGAAATGGTAAATTTGACCTGAGAAGTGCAGCGCTGAGACTGTAAAGGCAGGGAATCAGTAGACATTCAAATTCTACATTATGGAATACTTTTTCTGAATGTATACTTCTTTAACATAAGATTATTCCAGTTTCAAATCAGCAGAATCATCACTAAATGATTTTTCACCATCCATCGAAGTATTCGCTTTTTCGTCAACAAATGAAACATTTAACATAAGGATTGAAATCTGGCAATTGGTATACAGATAATAAACTTGAATTGCGCCTTCCAATGTAATTATATTCTAAGAGGTACCAAAATTGTTCCCTCTAAGCGACAGTGTTTCTTCAAAAACTGTTTGCACTAAATAACATATACATTGTACAGTACCTGACAGTGCCATCTGAAGTGGATGGTACAGATAACACGACAGGTATGGCCATGTGTGATTGGTTGTTCATCTCCGCCATATTGCGGTTCATCTCTACTTCACTCCTGGGTGCATTCACTGTGGCAGAACCCAAGTAGGTCACCGCATTGAATAATGTGAACTCAGCCTCATCTGAAAAACACAGGGGTGTTATCAGGGGTGTTATTGATATATATATATGGGTGTAACATAAATATTTGATTTAGCAGATCAATGTTTTATGATCAATTCTCAATCAAATTATGAAAGCAAGAACAAAACATTATCTAATTTTTAAAACTATGAGATTATCTATCAATTTTAGTTTTTTCATTGATAAGACATTGCAAAACTGTACAAAAGCAATTGATATTACATAAATTTCCCACTTAACCAACCGAGATATGTAAAATTATTGTTGCTCTTTATGCTTTCCTCTTAAATCTATTTGTTCTCACAAGGATTTTTTTTACTGTGCATTATCTTTCAAAATTCTATCCAGAAATAATCAAAATATTATTTTTCTTATTTTCAAGTGGCCGCAGTAGCCATTTGCTTCAATGCTGGGAAGATCACTGTCAACATTTTCATAATATTATTTAAGAATTTTATTCTTATTCTAGGTGACTAACCAACAGGTAACATTTGTTATATCTGAGAAAAACATCTTTACTCACCATGAGTTTACCAAGAGAAGTCCAGGACAGATCTTAACTACTGTATGTCATTATGATTTTGTTAGAAAGAAAATTCATTTAGCAACATTACATACTAAAGGATGAGATTGTCACAAAGTTTTATATGAATCCCCATGTTGTGAGCATCGACTTTTTCAAACACCAAGAGACTGATAAATGACATCAATATTAAATTGGACTATCAACTTTTGTAGTAGTGTGCATGTAGTGATTGTGATAATATCAATGAATTGTAGTTCAGTAGTAAAGAGAATGGCAATGAATTGTTGCTAAATGATTCTGGAATGATGTACAGTGAGCAATACCTAAATGTGAACACCTCTTTCGTGAACTTTTTGAGGGGGAGTCTATTTAAAGATATCCTATTGATTTCCATGTTATTCAAATCTCCTTAATGGGAATACAAGTAGAGCAGTTCTCTTGAGGCAAGCTTTATTATACAGTCTGCACGAGCTGTTAACCATGATCAGTACAGACCCAAAGGAGGATTTGCTCCCAGAGTGCAACATCGATATTCTGTCCAATATATGGGCATGTCGTGATACAAAATTCGAATTCAAACAACCACTATTTTATTCACTTCAACATTTGAATTGTGAATTTTGGTCTTATTTCCAAACAAAAAATTCTAAAACTCACAAGAAATGACTGAGATATTGGTTCGAATCTTTTGAACTGTTTATTTTGAATTTATAGTCGGTCATAATACAAGAAAATAACGACATTTCGACTTTTCATTGTTGGAAAATTATTGAGTTTCGGTCCTGGGAGCCAATCCTCCTTGGTACAGCCCTGAATCTTTAAATGCCATATTTGCAAAGAATATGATATTTCTCCACTGGTTATAAAAACTGTTTCCATTTTGATATGACATCCTATCATTATCACATTAACTATGGAATAATATACTATACTAAACACATTAATTTACTTGGTATTTTCAATAGGAGGCTCAATAATGGAATGACATTAATTATCTCTGGATTTAGTAAACCATTCACGCAATGAGGTGTTCACGCAAAGGTATAGGTCTAACTGTACAGTAACATATTAGAAGATTTTAAATGTAAGAAGCAACGCTTACCTAAAATTTACAATGCTTTAGCCACCACCGAACACTTCCCTCAATTGTGAATTGTGTCCCAGAATTAGAGAGGAAAATTGACAGTCAAATGAGAGAATACAATGTGTCCCGAATGTATGGGACCCCCATAGGCAGACATATACCAATGTATCCATATAGTATGTGTAATATATCATTTCAAAGCTTATCCAAAGTTACATTGATTTGCCAAGTATCATGGTTCTACTCACATATGGAAAAAGGTTACAGGCATTTCAAAACTTAGTGTTTGGCTAAAATTGAAGTTCAGATCAGTATTCTGGAAACAGCCTGGGCATGAATGTGACCGAAAATATGTGTGCTATCATTAAAGATAGGATGAATATTGAGTTGGAAAAAGAGAAAGATGAGGGCAGATACTCCAAGGAAACTCTTCTAAAATGCCTAAAAAAGGTTTCATGAGGATAACAAAAAGCTAAACCCTTATTTGAAGCATGTTTAAGGTCATATCTGAAAAGAATTGCTACTTGGTAAATCAATGTAACTTTGGATGAGCTTTAAAATAATATATGGCACACTGGATACTATGGATATCTTGATATATATCTGCCTAGGGGGTCCCATACTTTCTGGACACCCTGTACATACAAAATCAAAAGCTAGAGAGAACATAGCTTAACAACGAATCAGTATCAAAATTGCTACAAAAAAGGCTTAAAAATAACAAACAGAAAAGTGAGTGAAAGTTGAAAAAATATGAAATAAAAACTGTAAATAAGAAACTAAAACACATCTAAGATCAAAATAAGCAACCAGTGACTGGTAATCTCAATAGCAAATAAGTTGCACCATCAAGCATTGCATTACTGGATGTTTCCAGATATTTTTGTTTGGTTTTATAGGCTTCAGAAGCAGATAATTCCCATAAATAAAGCACATTTGTGGCCATGTTTTGAAATGCAAAATTGAGTGAGAATAGTGAAATAAAAAGGAATGATATAAAGAGGCAAGACATTGGCACCCTTATTGTACAAAAATGTAAAAAATGTCTTTATAAGCAAGTCTTAAAAAGAACTGGCAAGCAAATTAGCATGAGTTAATTAGGAGTTACAAGAATGGGCAATCAAGGAACATCTTAGAGGAAATCCATGTTTTAGAAATTGCGGAAATTAAAATTGGTAGTTGGTACGAGTTAAAAACAAGTCAATAATTTAGAGATACTGAGGATTTCAGGATATCATTGAAAAGAAAATTTAATGAAAGAGATAGGAAAATTCCGAAGGGAATCCCTAATGGGTGTAGTTCAAGTAAAACATAAGTACAATTCAGGAATGAAGCCCAAAATAACTCTATATCATTCATTAAACTATTATGGTCTGTTATCAGGTACAAATATCTCCCTCCCTAACCTCAATATTTTGATGAAGCAATAGCAATGTAATCAATGGGAACCTGGGTTTAATGCATTGCTAGACTATGTTTCCACTGCTACTCAACAGGATTGTTTTTTTTAAATCATCTCCAAATATATTTGCCAGCTATCTTATAGGTTCAATATTTTTCCAATGAATATTTTTCAAAAATAATTCAGATAATGGACTTCATGTGTTGTTTATTATTCTTTTTTCATCCCATTCTACATTTCTCCATTTTACATTATAAAACAGGACCAGCATCCTATTTCTGGGCATGCTTGTTGAGAACCAGTCAAACCCCGTACCCAACACCCATCCACTCAATGTTAATGTTACCTTCACTTTCATTACTGCTGTCATCATCGCTAACATCTGGGTCATCATCAAATTTTTCTCGGCCTGAAAAAAAATCGCCAGCCGAGCGAAACATGTTGTTACCCGCATTACGTAGTTTTGAGAAAATCATTGGGACATCTGAATATTTATTTTGAGTCTTAGAGTCATTATTCTGTGGTAAGGTATCAATCTGAGACATGCCTTCACCTGATTGGTCCTTTTCCATAGTCTCCATAGCAACAGCTGAATCTACGCTACTTGTATTAGCATCGCCACTTCCCTCACTATCAGCCATCTTGGTTTTGGTTTCCTCTAAAACTTCCGTCAAATTTTTCTCTAGCTCAACGCTATCTCCGTTATTAGGAATCTTTAGGCGGGGTTCAGAGTTGACAAGGACAAATTCATCGCCAGTAGAGGCAGAATCAACTGAATTTTGACTTAACGTGTCAGCCATTTTGTCTGTGATGTCATCATCTTCAGAATGGTCTGTCCAGTGTTCTAAAAAGTAAGGGACCTGAAATAAGAATGTTATATCAAATTAGTTTTAATAGTCTTTAAAGTTAATATTTTCTTCTATAATAAATACATGTACAGTTATATATATTCCAAAAAATGAGAGAAATTATTTTTATCAAATAAAACTGAGAAAAAACAGCTAAAAACTGACCTCACAGGATACCATTTTTACATTCTATGTCTTTTCTTCTTCTTTTTGATAAATATTTCTATTAATCCATGAATTCCCGAAACCTATACTATCAATTACGTTTTTCTTTTCTTTGTTCTTTGTTTATATACATGTACATGTTGACAGTGGCAGTAAATAATATAGAATTTATCAAAGAATACATCATTAGGGCCAGTTATCAAAACAAGATACATGGAACATGTATTATTAGATAGTAACCTAAATGATAAGACATAAGGACCTTTGTCTCAGGACATCACAGACAAACAAAGCATACAACTGTTTCCTAACTTGTCAACATGTATCCCTTTATGTCAAACATTAGGGAAATTGGCAATTAAATACTGACACTGACATTTTGTTCAAATATTGAAATATTATGTCATAAAAAATGTCATATTCTCTCAATGAATGAACAGTTCCGATAAAGGCGATATCAGTTGAATATTCAATTTATTTCATGTTTATTTAAACAGGTTTCTAAATATATATCAGGAATCTATATCAATTTTACAATAATGAGTTCTGTTAACTCATGTTAGTCAAGTTCATGGGAATACTTTTTGAATTCACTAGGCTAGATTATGTGTAGAGAAGTGTGATCCCGGAGTTGTGATATCACAAAATTTATATGCTAACTTAACTCTTGACAAATCATTGCTCCTCTGGTCTGACCGAGCAAACTTTATGTGTTAAACCTGCACATCGCTCCAAAACGCAATCTTGGGTTGTTTCGGGGGTGAACTTTATCATTTTGAGCTTAATGAAAGATTATAGAATGATGAACAAATGGGGCAAATCTTGTGTAGAAATACTTACGATAAATGTGTCATTTCAAAGATTATTCATTGAATTGCTTCGATCGGCGCCGACGATATGATTTTGGAAAGGTTTCTAAATGAAGAACGTGACGTCACTTCCGAATCATAGCATTCAAAATAAGTAGCGTTTAATTACTTCCACCATCCATAAGAACACGGTGGTCTAGGGGTACAATTCTCGCTTAGCACGCGGGAGGCTCGGGTTCGAATCCCGCATTCGCCTTTTTATTTTTTTTAACTAAATGATTGTTCTTTGATATAACGCAGAAAAAAACAATTTTTATTTACATAAACTTTATATTAGAGCTTAAAAATCTAAAAACAATATATGTCAACATATTGCGTTTTGGAGCGATGTGCAGGTTTAACTGAACTCATTTCAAATTTAAGGCCAGGGATAGAATTTACACTTTTTCTCTGCAACAATCAAATATAAAAATTAAGGATTTTGACAAAGAATGTGACAGTCACTTACCTACCAGCATTTAATATAGTCGTATATATTTATCCGTATCAGCTTTGTTTTGTCAACCATGAAGCATACGCACAATATACAAGAGAAAATAAATTGAGTGTCAAAACTATTTTTGTTACTGAAAAGATACGAAAGACTCAAACCGAAAAATCACTGAACACATGTAAATTTATATTCTTAATTTGTTGATTTAACCATGGGCTTTCAACAGACTTGAAAGCCAATGATTTTACATTTCATAGTTTGTTGACTCTTCGATATCTTGGTCTCAATATTAGAGCATCAGCAACAGGCCTTTATACTCCAACAAACAAAACTCATTCATGTTAGGATTTGTTTAAAAGTTACATGGGGCAAACCCCCTCATCAATTGACTCTTTATAGTGCACTACCTGTGGCCTATTGTTAAACCTGTATTACAGTAATGGTAAACTCTTAGTCTTACATTCTCTCTTAGATTCATCCACAAACGAGCATTCTTTATTTGACTTTATCGCCAGACATGATTGACTGATATGTCAACAAAATACTTCATCTGATGTCACCAGCAAGAAATGGAAAGTCGAAAAAAAGTATCCATCACTTCTCTACATTATTAGATAATGTGCTTATGCATCTTGGTTGACAAAATAAAGATAATCCAGGTAAATGTATAAGTACATGTAAGTGTATACCAAATTCTGGAAGGTGAGTGCTTGGAATAAAATAAACTGGAAAGGCAATTCAATTGTGTTTTTAGTACTCTATTGTTGTATGTCTGTCTCCTAATGTTCAAATGACAAATCCTCAGTTACCTTGACAAATTATTACTTTACATTTTGTGAAGATCCATGTCACATATACAGGAACTATAATTGATAATGCAGCTCATGTGGTTTTGATTTTTACCTTATTTCCCTTGTATGACATAAAAAACATTTCCATATCAAAATCAAAGGACATAAATATGAATACCAATCCGATGTGGCGCAGTTACAAGGTGACATCACATGTAGGGCAAAGTGGTGTAACATCAATGTGTGGAATAATGCTGACACCAGAAATATGGTAACTTTGACACAAGAATTTACTTTTTCAGCATGCCATGTGTGATTTCGAAAAATCTCACCAGATCTGGATTCATGCAAGAAAAAATTATGTCACTTGTTATATTTTGTGACTGGAATTCCCTACAAAATTACCTTGCTCATCACCTAAAATTTCCTGATTTTGAGAGAATATGTTTGAGAAACAATAAAAGGTCAGTGAGGCAAATTAGAAGGCAGTGTCAAATTACTTTAGAAGTAGATTTTGAACTGCGAAGTGCAGACATAACTTCAAAATCACCAAAAAGTCGAGTGACATTTTACATTTCCTCCAACCTTAGATCAGAAATTAGAGCAAATAAACAACAAGGTGTCGAAATTACCCCATATGTCAAAGTTACCCATAATTAAAACGAGATGGGTCAATATAGATAGTACAGGTGTGACAATTTTCAATTATCGGAGAGACATGGAAAAATCAGAGACATGAGTTGCCTTTTCATAAAACATTATTCACATGAAATCCGACAGTCAAAAAATCAATTTATTCTCTCATTCGGTTGTATTCTTAAGTTTTTCCCCTATGTATAATAAATTTGGCCAATGACTTATCTACACCTCCTAACTCACTGGTGATCCACTCGATTACGCTGGTTACCAAAACGGTTCGTTTTGGTAACAAAATGTCGGAACATCGAAGGTACGATTTTTCTCGTTTCCTTATTCTAAACGTTGTAGGCAGAATTCCCACGACATTTTTTAACGCAAACGTGTATCAGTATCATATGTTTAAGAAATTGTACATATTTGCGAACAAATAGCTCAGAAGACAACAGAATCGTCGATTTACTTCCTCACTTAAGTTACATAAACGGTTTGGGTTAAAAGTGCAGATCTTAACTGTTTTTCGAAAAACCGTTTCTGTAACTTAAGTGAAGAAGTAAATCGACGATTCTGTTGTCTTCTGAGCTATTTTTTCTCAAACGTGTACATTTTCTAAAACATATGATACTGATGCACGTTGTGAGAAAAAACGTCGTGGGGATTCTGCCTACAACGCGTGAAATAAGGAAAACAGAAAAATCGTGCCTTCGACGTTCCGACATTTTGTTACCAAAACGGTTCGTTTTGGTAACCAGCGTAATCGAGTGGATCACCAGTGTAACTTTCGTCAGTTGATCACAGGAAATTGAAAAAAATCCGATTTTCTGATATCACGCAAATCATTTCTCCTCGTATTTCGTCTCGAATTCCAACATGGAAGAACCCTGCGTGTAGAGTCTAGTTAAACTACACTTTGCCTAGTAGAGACCATATTACAGTTTAGTAGCCCCGCCCCATGATGGGTACCGGTGACAGTATGGGTAAATCACTTTTGACCTACGCGCTGACCTTCCACCAATCAGCGAGCTTGAAGAAACATACGGCAAATGCGTTCTAATTAAATATGCGCATGTCATTGGTCAATTCCGGGCTCAACGATGATGTCAGAAGGAATGACCATATAAAGAACGTCGGTCAAATTTGGCCGACGAACACTGATGGGCGCTCTGAGTTCACAGGTTTATTTTAGTTTGAAAGAGTGAAGACGAAGCTCTCTTTTAAGAAGTGTAGTCAAACGAATGCAAAGGGTAACATGGAAGAGATTCTAAGAAAATGACGTCATCGAAAATGGACTCGTCGAAACGTAGGGGACAAGGTATGTATATATCAAACGCTGCCATCTTTCTTTGCAATGGCGAGTTACAGGCACAGTTCCTCACTTTATCTGGAAAAGAAGAAGTTCTCGGACTTAGTTGTCCGTCTCCACCAGGCACTTGAGAAGGAGATGACTACAAAGCTGAATATTTCTAACCCCTGCCAAATGAACTCGTCCAGATTTTGAGATTTCTAGTTACTCTGACATCACTCAAACAGAAGTCGAGAGGAACATTTCTGAAGAAAATGACTTAGTTTCTTACTGTATTTGGATCCAATTTCGAGAATCTGCCTACTGACTAGGCGAATATGCACACATTTGACTTCAAAAAATGAGTCATGTACAGTTGGGGACAAAAATAAATGACAGGTCGATTTTCGATCACCATTTCCTAATTATGGTGGTCTGAAAGCCCATAATTTCCAATATTGTCTAGATATATATCCCTTAAAATTTGTATATTTTACATTTTGTATAATCTCATCCACTGATGTATGGCCTCTTGTAAATTCTCTTATTTTTAACATGGGAAATCCTCACTTCAGCAAATCCACCTGTCATTTATTTATGTCCCCAACTGTAAATATGAGTTAGTAGACCAAATGATTCGATTCAGGCATTTGAACTTTTTCTAAAAATGGATTTTTCGACTGTCGGACATCATGTGAATAATGTTTTACTGAGTCTATTCCCAGGTGAGAGCCAGGCCAGGGTGAGAGACAGTCACATTCATTGTCCAAATCGTGTTTTTATTATATGATCGACGCGGAAAAATGGCGAAATATACTATATGCCAAAAGAACATGAAAATAAACTGAAAATGATGAAAATCTGAAAAGTGAAAATCAAGTGAGAAATGATCAAAATCTGATTTCAATATCACTCGATGTAGCTTTCGATTTTATACATTGCCGTTGCTCGCAACCAATCAGCGTTTCAACCTCATTAATATTCATTAATAAGTTAACTGTATATATACCTGAGGATGATAGCGTCTCGGTCTATTTGCTCTTCGCTCTCGAGCTAACACACACGGAAACGGAAATAGGAATTCAAATTTTTCCAAGTATTCAATTTGCCACGTCGACAGTCTCCATCTTGGACATGTCTCATTAGGCACGAGTGCACATTTATTTATCAGTCTCTCACACAATGAGTAACAAACAAACAAGTTTACCTTCAACTTCAAGGAAAGAAGGTGAGTCAAATAGAGACAATGATGTGGAAAAAGAAGTTTCTCAAGAAGATAATGAAATTTTGAGCGGGGAAACTGACATTAGTGAGAAAACTGATAGGGCTAATCGCCATTCAGACGATACGTCTAGTAGGGCTAATCGCCAAGATAGACATAGTCACCCAACCACAGGCAAACGTAACTCTGATCATTTCACAATGTCTAGTGGTAACAGGACTCCATTGAAGGAGTCCGACTCCGATTCTAGTGACGAGTCTCAACGGCCTAAAAGGCACAAGGGTAACTCAACACGTACCAAAGACAGGTCTTTCAATACAAGTAGCTCTGAATCAACAGATTCAAGTTCTGACTCAAGTTCAGACTCAAGCTCCTCAGATAGTAGTGCTTACAAATCACGCACTGGTAAACATTCTAAACACAAAAAAAGAGCTAAAGTCTCAAGCAAAAAGAAGTCTTCACTTTTTGACCCTTTTCACGAACTTAAATCAAGACAATGGAGCCTTAGTCATGAACATGAACAGTACTTAAAAAAATACTGGCAAGAAGACCTATTAAACCAAGACGATGTTGATAATATGCTCCTCAAGTCTCCTAAACCAGACTCAAAATTCATTGTTCCCCCTAAAATAGGGAAACACTTAGATAAAATGTCTAATAAAAACCACAAGAAAACTGATAACAACCTTAAAACTGTTCAACATAAATTGTCAGATGTCATGGGACCCTTGGGGGCCCTTTGGAAACTTTCTCATTCAACCGAGAAGCTAGAAAGAAACACCCTGAGAAACTTAATTGACCAAGCAATATTGTTACTCGGCCAAAGTTTCAAAATGTTGACTTTTTATAGGCGACTAGAAATTCTTGTCCCTATTTTTGGTTTTCAAAAAAATCAAGCGAAAACCTTTCTAAAGGAAAACAAGAAAGAACTCAATAAATGCAAGAAATCACTAATGAATCGTGAACTTTACAAGTCTCTCAAGAAAGAGAGTTCAGAAAAACAGGAAATGGACAAAATAAAGAAAAGTTTCTCAAGAAGCTTCAACAAGCCCTTTCTCCAGGGCCCCTCAACTGCAAGTAGTCGGGGGGCGAAATACGACCGCTCGTCACAAAGAGGCGGATCCCAAAGAGGTGTCACACCAAGAGGAAACTCCAGAGGTGGTGCCAGGGGAAACAAATCCTCCAGAGGAGGGAAATCCAGGTATGTTAAAAACAAATTATCCTCAAACAAAACCAGGTCAGTCATGCCAGACGAACCCAAACCTAACAGGAGAGGTAAGTCAGTATGTGTTGAATCTAGGCTTCATTCAAGTCAAGGGCAACATCCCAACAGGAGGCAGACTCAAATGGTTTGTAGCAAATTGGGAGAAAGTATCCTCAGATCCGAACATTTTAAATACAGTCAAGGGATACATGCTAGAGTTTACGCAAGACCCCATCCAAATGAAAACCCCTTACTGGCCAAACTTCAGTGCAATGGAACGTCAAGAAACGTCAAAAGAGATAAAAAACTTTTGGAAATAAAAATGTCAATAGAAATAACAAACCCATCAAACGATCAATTTCTATCCCATCTCTTCCTAAGAACGAAAAAAGACGGGTCAAAAAGAACAATCATAAACCTCAAACCTCTCAACCATTTTGTAGAATACCATCACTTCAAGATGGAGAACATGTCAATGCTCAAACATATGGTAGAACAAAACGATTTCATGATCAAGGTCGATTTGAGGGATGCGTTCTTGACGGTTCCAATTGCGAAACAACATCGGAAATACCTCCGATTTCAATGGGAAAACACAACCTATCAAATGAAAACACTCCCGTTCGGCCTGGGGTCCAGCCCAAGGGTATTCACCAAAATTCTCAAAGTGCCCATGTTAATCATGAGGAAACTGGGGTTCAGGTGCATTATCTATCTCGACGATCTAATAATTCTAAACAAACACCCCAAAGCACTCAAAAACCAAGCTCAAACAGCAATTTACCTACTTCAGAATCTCGGGTTCTTGATAAATTGGGAAAAATCAACTCTAACGCCCACACAAACAATAGAATACCTAGGCTTCATCATCAATTCCCAGAATCTAACACTCAGTCTACCAATAGAAAAATCATTGAAAATCAAAATGAAATGCAAGGAACTTTATCATCAGAAACAAGCCACACTCTCAGAGGTGGCCCAAATGATAGGCAAACTTTCTTCAACAGTTTTGGCAATATTACCAGCTCCCCTCCACTACAGACACCTACAGTTTCTGAAAACACAGGGTCTGAAGAGGTCAAAACAATCATACTCTGCAACAGTCCTCCTTACTTCAGAAGTCAAACAAGAACTGACATGGTGGATAACCCAATTAGATCATTGGAATGGGAGGGCGATAAAACTAAAAGAACCCGATCTAACGATAACAACAGACAGTTCCCTAACAGGGTGGGGGGCCGTCTCAAAGGGGGAGATTATACAGGGCCACTGGAACCCTCAAGAGAAAACATGCCACATAAATTTTCTGGAACTCAAAGCAATACATTTCGCAATTCAGTCATTCACAAAGAATCTCTCCAACATTCATATCCTAATCAGAACAGACAACATGACAGCAATGAGCCATTTGAACAAACTGGGGGGGACCAGATCAAAAGCCCTTGTCGAACTAACGAAAACAATATTCGACTTTTGTCTCACCAGGAAGATCACTCTTATAGCAGAGTTCCTGGAGGGGAAGTCCAATGTAATAGCGGACACGGCATCCAGAATATTCAAAGATCAATCAGACTGGATGCTGGAGAAATCCATATTCTTCCAAATAAACAAAATATGGGGGCCAGCACAAGTGGATCTCTTTGCCAGCAGGATGAATGCACAGTTAAACGCATACATCAGTTGGAAGAAAGATCCATTTGCGATGGCAACCGATGCATTTACTCAGAACTGGAGCAACAGACTGCTTTACTGCTTTCCTCCGTTCTGCCTTATAGGCAGACTACTGGAGAAAGTAAAGAGGGATCTAGCAGAAATCATTCTGATTGCCCCAATCTGGCAAAACCAACCTTGGTACCCCATGCTAATTCAAATGTCAATAGCAATACCAATACTTCTCCCAACATCAGACAGTCTCTTGAAATCACCCCTACAGCAAACCCACCCAATGATAACAGAGGGGAAAATGCATCTAGGGGCTTGGAGAATCACAGGGTCAGGTATGAAGCAGAAGGGTTTTCAAAAAACACTGCCAAAGTCCTCCTCCAAGCCAGGAGAACAGGTACATCAGCTGCTTACAACAGCAGCTGGAAAAAGTGGGAAAGCTGGTGTTCTGAACGGGGCTATTCTCCACTTCAATCCTCTGTGGCAAATATAGCCAACTTCCTTACCTACCTATTCGAAACAGGTAAGTTGTATTCCACTATAAATGGCTACAGATCTGCAATTTCAGCCTACCACAATCCAATAGAGGGCATGAAGGTAGGTCAACATCCAACTATAATTTCCTTAATGAAAGGTTTCTTTAATTCAAAACCTCCAAAACCCAGATATGGTCACACATGGGACGTAGGTATGGTTCTCAATCACTTAAATGATCTAGGGAACAATAACGAAATGTCATTGATATTTCTCTCTCATAAACTTGCAATGCTTATGGCACTAACAAGTGCATGTAGAGGCTCAGAGTTGAGTAAAATAAACCCACTAATGTTTATTGACAATGGTTTTCAGATCCAAGCACCCATCGATGGTACATGCAAAACATCAAAACCTAATAAACCATACACAACTCTGATTTTTCAGGAATTCACAGAAAATCCCCAGCTAGATGTAACTAAGTGCATGAGGGACTACATGTCGAGGACAACAGACCTCAGAACTACAGAGCTCCAAAAGTCCAGACTTTTCATTGCTAATGTGAAACCTTTTAATCCTGTAGTTTCTTGTACCATTGCCAACTGGCTGAAAGCAACAATGGAACAGGCGGGCATAGATACCAACACATATAAAGCTCACTCAACTAGAGCTGCCTCCACGTCAAAGGCCTGGACCAAAGGATTGTCTATAAACCAAATAGTAAATACTGGCAATTGGTCAAATGCAATGAC
Source organism: Owenia fusiformis (assembly GCA_903813345.2). Classification (NCBI taxonomy): domain Eukaryota; kingdom Metazoa; phylum Annelida; class Polychaeta; order Sabellida; family Oweniidae; genus Owenia; species Owenia fusiformis. Next base: position 13,202,178 of record CAIIXF020000006.1, on the reverse strand, counting down.
TTTTTTCAGATTTTACAAAAAAGATGTCACAGACTTCTCATCTACAATCTTGAGGTGAGATTAGCTTTAAACAGGCAATGTATAAAATCGAAAGCTACATCGAGTGATATTGAAATTTCTCAATTTCATAAGAATCTCGCCATGAAATTGGAATTTCATGAACGAGATGTAGCTGAGATTTTATACATGTCGCCCACCTCGCCCTACCCTATATTACATGTTCAGTTACACTTTGTAAACAATATTTATTTATATTGTTTCAGGGGATAAATCTCACTCAAGGATCAGAGGGCCACTAGGATTCCACAAGGGCCGATGTATATAGAACTTTCATCTCAATGAACAATGAACTTTGTCTCACAAGTAGTGGTGACACACATTAACTCTCACAAGTAGTGATGACACACATTAACTCTCACAAGAAGTGATGAACTTTTTCGCACAAAAGTGACGAATGACTTCCTCCTCACAAGAAGTGACGGATTTGATCTGCAATCAAGATAACTACACAAATCTCATCACAAGGAGTGACTAGAAACCGTTATACACAAGGCAGTGTATGACTGCGATTTAAGAAGAATACCTTACCAAGTCCACTAGATGGTATGGTAAGATCTCAATTTCATAATATATGCCTATTTACTTTCCATGTTCTCGAGAGCACAAATAGACCGAGACGCTATCATCCTCAGGTATATATACAGTTAACTTATTAATGAATATTAATGAGGTTGAAACGCTGATTGGTTGCGAGCAACGGCAATGTATAAAATCTCAGCTACATCTCGTTCATGAAATTCCAATTTCATGGCGAGATTCTTATGAAATTGAGAAATTTTTTTCATTCAAAATTTTCAAGACATAATTAAAATTGGGTTTTCTGCAAGTTTCTCTATGCCTCGTGTAAAGTACTTACTTAAGTAGCATACTACGATGATCCTTGTTTATCTGTACCGATTTCAGACCTCAAACTCGATTTTAAAGATGTTATTTTGTACAATTTCCCTGATTATTTTGACAAATTTTATTTTACAAATATATCCGCGCATGCGCACATAATGACATCATGATACTTCGCGGAGTGAAATCGAAAGTACAAGAAGGGACCAATCATATTGACAGTAAAATTGACGTCTGCTAATTTGTCATGGAAACGTTTCTATCTTGTTCAAAAGCAGACGACAGACGCTTTCTGTTTCAGTCAAGTTTGTGCCGAGAGTCGTAACGCATCTCAAACAAATTTTGTGAAGTTCCAACATTTTCAGTGATTTTACATCAATCTAACCTGCTAGAATGGTAAGTACAAGTCCAGCAATTCAAAATCCCATACTGTTGAACAATAAATCACAAAATAGGTAAAAATATTAGACAAATCAGTAGCCTGCACTTTTTTCTTTATGCTAGAAATTGACCATTTGGTTCACTTGCATCACTATTTCAAAACCATAGCATCACTGATTACCATGATTCTAATTCTTTGTTCTAGAGGGAATGTATCTCAATCCATGTTGGACAGGCCGGAGTCCAGATTGGCAATGCCTGTTGGGAGTTGTACTGCCTTGAGCATGGTATCCAGCCTGATGGTCAGATGCCAAGTGACAAAACCATTGGAGGCGGTGATGATTCTTTCAACACATTCTTCAGTGAGACTGGTGCTGGCAAACATGTCCCAAGAGCAGTCTTTGTTGATTTGGAACCAACTGTAGTTGGTAAGTAAATGGTCAATGATCGCATAGTGCAATTCAAATGTAATGTTTGTAAATACAAGATTTGATCAAGTGATGTTTGGCTAACATAACCATATGGTGGCATAAAATTCAGTGGAATCTATTATTTCTGGGGCTGTTCCTCATCTTGGTAAAGGTTTTCTATCTGGTAAAAAAGGAACCAAAGAATTCATTGATGAACCTATCTCCGTGTACAAGCTGCAAGAAAAATATTCATCTATTCTATAAATTCTTGGGTAGCTATTCTGTCTATTTTACCACTTGGTGGTGATCAGTGGTTGTGATTAAATTAATTTAAGTAAAATGGTTGGTGTATTCTCAACTATGATAAAACCTTTTATTTTTCAGATGAGGTGCGCACTGGAACCTATCGCCAACTGTTTCACCCAGAACAGCTGATCACTGGCAAAGAGGATGCTGCTAACAACTATGCTCGTGGCCACTACACCATTGGAAAGGAAATTGTTGACCTTGTCTTGGACAGAATCCGTAAATTGGTAAGAAATCATTCAATAACCCAGTGAGTCAAAATAAATGGAATGCAATTTATAATTAATGTAAGTGCAATATTTCAGTTTCATACTGTCAGCTAATTTTGGCATCATTTGAATTCCAGGCTGACCAATGTACTGGACTTCAAGGTTTCCTCATCTTCCATTCCTTTGGAGGAGGCACTGGATCTGGATTTGCTTCTCTGTTGATGGAACGTCTCTCTGTGGACTATGGAAAGAAATCTAAGCTGGAGTTTGCCATCTACCCAGCCCCTCAGGTTGGTACAATTCTAATTCTATATTTTTGTCACCAACAAGAAATGAGAACTTACTCTATATTTAGTCATCATTTTTTTGTGACACATTAAACATTTGTCATGTTTCTTTTGTCACATTTGTCATTTGTTTGTCGTATGTCTGTAACAATGTTTAATAATGCTTTGATAACACTTGTAATTTATAGCCAGGTGATGACATTTTATCATGTGTTAATGCTTTATTTTTATTAAATGATGATCTCTCATCTTTTGGGGTTTTAACATTTATTTACTTCTTGATTTGTATTCTTCCAGGTGTCCACTGCTGTAGTTGAGCCTTACAACTCTATCCTGACCACCCATACTACTCTTGAGCACTCCGATTGTGCTTTCATGGTTGACAACGAGGCCATCTATGACATCTGCCGTCGTAACTTGGACATCGAGCGCCCAACTTACACTAATCTTAATCGCCTGATTGGTCAGATTGTCAGTTCTATTACTGCTTCTCTGCGTTTCGATGGTGCCCTCAATGTGGACTTGACAGAGTTTCAGACCAACTTGGTGCCTTACCCACGTATCCATTTCCCTCTTGTCACCTATGCTCCTGTCATCTCTGCTGAAAAGGCCTATCATGAGCAACTCTCTGTTGCTGAGATCACCAATGCTTGTTTTGAACCAGCTAATCAGATGGTGAAGTGTGATCCTCGTCACGGAAAGTACATGGCCTGTTGTATGTTGTACCGTGGTGATGTTGTCCCTAAGGATGTCAATGCTGCTATTGCCACCATCAAGACCAAGCGAACCATCCAGTTCGTGGACTGGTGTCCAACTGGGTTCAAGGTCGGCATCAACTACCAGCCACCTACTGTTGTACCTGGAGGTGATCTTGCCAAAGTCCAACGTGCCGTATGCATGTTGAGCAACACCACTGCCATCGCTGAAGCCTGGGCTCGTCTTGACCACAAATTTGATCTAATGTATGCCAAGCGTGCCTTTGTCCACTGGTATGTAGGAGAGGGTATGGAAGAGGGAGAGTTCTCGGAGGCCCGTGAGGATCTGGCTGCTCTAGAGAAGGACTATGAAGAGGTTGGTGTGGACTCTGTAGAGGGAGAGGCTGAAGAGGAAGGTGGTGATGAATATTAGATCCACCATTAATCATGGACAATTAAATTATGAAAAATGACTTTGGAGTTTTATTGACACGGAATGCATGGAAGAGACTCAAAAATATAGATCTAAAAATGAAATATTGAAATTTGATGTGAGGAATATTATTATGGTGTGAATTAAATTCTTGAAAGGCAGTTAAGTTGTGTTTGTTTTTACAGAATAGGGTTCTTATGTCGCAACTGAGTATTGACATATTGTAATTGTCATAGTCATTGTTTTTTCACCTGTTTTGTCAGCCTCTGTAAAATTATCGACACGTTGGTTAGGGTGTAGGGTGTCTGGTTTTGAGTTTTTTCTTGATCATTAAGCACATTGGGGTTCCATTCCTATCAGTGATACTGGTGATATAAGCTATTGTGCAAAATACATGAAATATTAGCTTCCAACTCTAACTAATGGCTTCCTTTTTGGAATTGGACCTCAAATCTTAAATTATGAGTCAAAATGACGTTTTTAAAGAATTATTAAAAATTTCCCAAGTCCATCAGATTACGCTGCCCCTGTGCCAAGTGGCTACTGAAATAACAGTGGACGAAAAGGAGAACCCCCGATAAGGAGAGTTTTTTAGAAGGACACAACTATTTTATTGTGGAAGTGATCATCATGAAAAGACATACTTTTAGAAATGAGGTGAATTTATACATCCTGAAATATTTTCTTCGAATTATTAAAACGTGCGTTTGAAGAACAGTTTTTGTGAAGCTATAAAATTCAATTTTCCATATTTAACCGTTACACTTTGCTTAAAATCAATAACTGTCCCATTACTGTACGAGCAATACTTACTCAATTTTTTTTATTGCAAGGGGTCTAAAACATCTTCAAAAGGTGAATGGTATTGAAGTCTAGTTTTGAAGATATCAATTTTCGATGACCAAAATTATGCTGAAAAACATAGGACGTGTTTTTTAACTTTAATGGATTTCAATACGCATTCCCTTTTCAGAAATAGTGTAGAATAAACTTTTGATATGTTTAAATTGAGAAAAACGAGATCCTTTTTTTAGAAAATGAGCCAGAAAGTACCCATGGTGAAAGATATGACCGTCATACTGCACATGGACCTTTACTAATATTTCCTGTGTCTATGAATTTAAACGACCCTGCCATCTTGGTCTAGAAGTGCACTGAACAAAAACATGTTAAATTCCTTGGGATTATGGCGAGTATTTAATTCGGCAATTTTCTAATTATTTTATTAGAAACTACTGGATCATATGTCAACAGGCTGACAGGTATCTTTAACCATGTAATTGGTAATTTTATTTTAGAACTAAATAAATGACCGTCAAAATAAAATCCACACCTTGCACCTACAACACTTGTTTTTGTATAGCAGTCTGCATAGGGTGCACCAGGGGCATGATAAAAACCACCACATGTTAATTTCAACAAACACTGGGATCATTAACCTCTTGAATCCCAGGCTCTAAAATTGGCATGAAACCAGAGAATTTTTCATTTTTGCCACCTTTTGACATTTTATTACATACCTATACAACTTTAGATGCTCAGCTTAGTAAAATTGGACGGCAGAGATCATTTCTACACGTTTTAAAACAATTTTTTGTGTAAATTGGATGAAAATTGTTCAAATGAGAGCAATTTTTGTGAAAAATTTTGTGACGGATTTTCTCGTCCCTCTGGGCACCAGTCTTATTTCATTTGTGACGGATATATCCGTCACTCTGGGTATTCAAGAGGTTAAAATAAATGACATAAGATAAATATGTAAGTGGTTTCCTAGTTTTTATATTTACAGAATACTGCTTTAGATCTTTTCGTTTTCTGACTTAGTTTCCATGGAAACTCTTAGCAATACAATTACCCACAAACAAAACATAAATCACGTAACTCTGACAGTGACATCAATTAAGAGGACAAGTCACTATGTCCTGGCACTGATTATTACATATGGTATCCTATAAATTAATATTGTAATACCAATAGGACTTGTGTTAATTTGAAGCTTTTATACTTAGTAAATTTAGGTTAGGCCTATGCTTTTATTTGACAAAAACAAAATATAATTTTCATATTTTTGCTAGTTTTTAACGGATTCTGATGATTTTTAAACCAAAATATGAACTGTGATTTTCAAAAGTTTATCAACAAGTTTATTGAAGAGAGACAACAAATTAACCACAAGTATCACGACAGTTGCATCATTAAATTTTGTTTATTATTGTTTTTGCCAAACTATTGCAAATGTGGTTTCCAATACAACCATATCATAATCATATTGAATTCATACATGTGGAAGAGTATTACCATGGGCGTAGCGCCCAGTATGCACAGGCGTACCAGATGGTTGCAAATACACTCTAAATACAACCAAACCCCCTGAACGCACGTTTTTCGCTTTGCTCAACTTGTGTTGCCCGTGACGGCGTACTATTCATAAAAATAGCACTATGCCCATGATTACTGCATTAAGAAAATAGAAAGATTTAAATCTGACCATATATCTAAAGCTAATGCACTTTGACTAGCCATATTTCAAGTATTTCTTTATTAAAAATTCTAATCTATGTTCTTGGACTGGAGTTCTAGTTGACAGCAGCTAAGAATCATTATAGGCCCATTATACCCATGTGATACCCTGTAAGTTAGTTTCTTAATTCAACAGACAAAATTGACATACCAAATCAAAAATATGACACATTATCAAATCAAGAATATGACACATTATCAAATCAAGAATATGACACATTATCAAGTCAAGAATATGACACATTATCAAGTCAAGAATATGACACATTATCAAGTCAAGAATATGACACATTATCAAGTCAAGAATATGACACATTATCAAGTCAAGAATCTAACACATAGGAACTTCCAATCATAAAGCAGTCATTACTAAAAAAATGAAAATCTCCAATTTAGATCTAAAAACAATCTTGTTAGCAATAGATCATGCTACATTTTCTCATAATTTCCTGTTTATAGAATAAGTGACCCCCTTTCTAATCTTGAAAGCCCTTATTGAATTTTAAAAGTTTGCTGTCAATATCTGAACATCCCATCAATTTTGATTTTTGATTTGTTGTTCAGTTAACAAATCTACTATACTGAATGTCTGAATTACAGTAATTATTACTTACACAAACCATAAAATATGCTTGAAAAAAATTGTCTTCTGGAAGCTACTCCAAATATGATCAGTCATTTATATAGATTACAATACAAACAATTAGAAATGTACAATACAAACTTGTACAATAGTTCAAACTTCAATAAATAATTGTCTGATTTCTCAGATTAGGACTACAAGTAACTAAATATTATCTTCAAATCACATATGTATATAAACTATTATTACATGTACAGTTGGTTACTATTTACAAACTCAATTGACTTTATAATATTCTCATCTAAAAATGTCTTTCATACATTACTTACATAGTTACACTGTACATATTCAGCTTGATGTGTACAAATTATGTACATTATCTTGAACATTGTCAAGAACTGTACATTCATAAATTAAAATATTTACAACTACAAACAAATAGATCTATCCCTATAATGGAAATTGTTCTACCTGGCAGTTTGGTTGCCATGGTAACAGGGCAAAACTTCTTTTTTGAGAAAAAATGCCACTTTGAACAATTTCCCTACAATTTTTTGTTTCCCCACACTAAAACAGAATCAATAATGATTTTCTAATTTGTTTTCAAAACTACGTTCTCATATAACTTATTATTGTAGAATCACTGCTTACTATGTAATCTACATTTTTTCTCCTCTAAATCATTGTATCAAATCATTAAATTCATTTTTGTCCTAAAACTTTTCTAAACTCTAGCATCTAATTTGGCACATAAGAACTCAACATTTGAAAAAAATCAAATGAAATATTACTTGCTCGAAATAGGCTCGAAAATGGTGTATATTTTTACTTCGTTTGGGAATAATATATTTGTATGACACTATTATCCTATCAAGGAGTGCTGGACATAATCATATGTCTGCTCAAAGTTCCAGAGTATCCAAAGCTAACTTAGCACAAAGCACAAGGAGCCTTCCAGGTGCAGAAACTGGATGCATGCATAGTTCATTGTTTATGGAGAAGTGTTGAAATTCAATCCTAAAATGAAGGATTGTATTTCTCACTAATTAGATTAGATATTTTTACAGTTCATTTTTAAGATGAACTGTTGATATTCTCCGAGTTACTTTTAATATTTTCCATGTTGCCCCATGGTTTTTAGTGTTTCTATTCTGCTCTATTTTTAAGTTTGTACAAACTATGGTCCACTTTAGCAATATTGCTAATTCACAATCCATTTTGATGATATTGGGTAACTTATGGTATATTTATGCCATTTATGTTATCCAGTTATGCAACTCTGTATTTTGTCTATCCAATCCTGGGCAGCCTGGCTGTCTGGGGCAAGAAAATGGTAGATTCTCTTATTTGTCCTCATCTGCAACAAATTGAAATAAATTATTATCCCACTGTCATCTTTCTCATTTTGTGATTGGTTAAACACAGGTCACATGACACAAAATGATGTTTCCTTGTGTTGTTTACTTTTCGTTGGCAACTGTACTTTGTTTTGAAAAATATCGCTTTCAGTTTTATGCTCCTTTCATGTGCAGATATATGAGCAATGTTTATATTTTCTTCAGTTGCATCATATCCCAAGAACAATGGGGCAAAATTATTATTCAAAAGCAATGAAAGTTAATATTTATTCGTCTCATCGTCATAAAAAAGACTAACCTCAAAGAATGCATTTTCATCAGACCGCTTAGGGGCGCCCTCTACTTTTTTAAGTGCAGTGACCGAGGTGACGTCAGAAAAATCTATGAAGCCCTTGCAATTACTATCCTCTGATGTCTCATACTGTCGTAACTGAAACAAAATATAAACATGTATACAGCATCTTGTTAAGTCATATTTTTAACAACATCAGTTTCTCGTATTTCCACGCTTTGTCAGTTAGTTTTAATGGAGTATTCTGTCTTTGAAGTGTCACAAGTAAATCAATAAAGTAGGCTTCATTTTGAGGGGAAGCGTAGGGGTCAAGCAAAATACAAATTAATTACAATTCAGGTGGTTATTGATGTATTGGAAATTAGGCAATAATATGCTCAAAAATGAGTCAAATTAAAAAGACAACTTTTTCATTCACAAGTAATAACAATGTTATAGCCACTAACCTGGTGCTTCATGGAGTCCAGTACGAACCACCTCTGTTTCCATCCCCCAAATAAAGCCCCTCTCTTGAAGAGATAACCCTCATGTGTCCGGTGCTCCTGCACACTGGAGACAAACTGAAACTGGTCGTAGTTCTGGTCACTGGCCCTTAATGTATCTGGAACAGGGAGAAAGAAGAATTAATACTTTATGGATGTCTTTTGAGTGTCTTTAACAAGATCAACCATATTAAAATTTACACACGATGATAGTTTGCCTTGAAAAAACAATACATGAGTTTTTAAAGAATATATAAGTGTCACAAGTTATAGAAAACTAATATATTTGTTTGTTTGCCTTGGACTTTAATGAATCTAATTTAACTCTAGTAAATCTTATATTTTAAGGAATGAAATATATAGAAGGATCACATATAGCATATGTATGCTGTAGGGAATATTACATATAGAAGGATTACATATAACATATGTATACTGTAGGGAACATTACATATAGAAGGATTACATATAACATACAATATGTGGTGATATATGACATATAGATCATATATAACATATAACCGAGCCACATATTACATGCAGATGGATAACACATAATAATAACAGTGAATAGAAAATACTTTAGGAGAATTTCAATCAATTTAAAGACCCTCTACCAATTAGATCCCTGAGAAGCAGCAGAAAATACTCAAGATTAGGAAAACTGAATAAATGACACCAACATTTCTGAATTACAGCAATTTTTATTTCTTCAAGGTTTTTGTCAATAATTGCATGAAGAAAGCCGATATGCTTTTATTGGATAAACTAGTCCCACCCCAAGAACAATGAAATGGAGTTTCCAAGTGATTTAAAGAATATTACAGAAATGATTGAATATAAACAAGCTTTTTGAGCATCACTGATTATTATTTAAAATAAAAAAGATTGAAAGAAAGACAAAGGGTATGGAACTTATTCTCATGCAAAACTTAACTTGCAAAGATTCTCAAATACAGATTTTAAAGATTTTAACCTTATTTTATAGAAACAGTTAAAAGCAAGGTATGCAAGCATAGAAGACTGTAACCCAAGCAATTATCTTATAAGGCCTATCCTATAAGATTCATAATTCCCACGTGATAAATACCATCATCATTCTTTGGTGTCTCCCGTTTGACAACTGGTTTATAGCCATATGGGTTATAAAGAGGTTCATGGGCCTCTTGTCCATCTACAAATCCAGAAGTCAACCCAAAAACTGAAGTTTTATTTGCAAATTCATGTTTGAATTTAAAGAGACAACAAAGGGTAGAGAAGAATAAAAAGATGTGTTCTTGTTTCATCTATTTTCTTCTTTAAAGTCATGAAAATGTTTTGATTGGCAATATTCTGAAAAAGTAGACTCCCCTTTTTGAATTCATTCTAATTTAAATCTTTTTACCTCTTGATTCTTCATACTTCAATAAAATGTTTGAGAAAATGTCTCATTTTTCATTTGTTTCGTAATCATAATGAGCACATTGCCATGTTTATTGAAAATACAGTGTATTGCTTAACATTTTATACTCTATCCTTTGATGCCACTTTAAACAGCTACAGTAAAAGCTGAGCATGATAAACACCCTTAGAACAAAATATAATAGTAATCAATTGAAGTTCTTTAATTTTTACTTTTCATATTTCAATTCAATGATTAAATATCAATAAATGTAGAATGCTGTATTTTTCAGCTCATGAACAAGAATAAATCAGAAGTAGAAAAATATGGTACTTGAAGAAATATATTTACCAAATACATCAATATTATTTGCTTCTCAATGCTTCAGAAATTGAATACTGTCACGGCAATTCAGCCTCTCAAGACAACTGGCTTGATCTTTATTTACAAGTGGCTTCATATAACCAGCCTAATTATATCGGTGCTAAATGCCCCGTGCCCTCTACTTTAAACATCTCATTTTGGCGCCGGGAATTGGTTAATTATTCTGATATTCATTTACCGGATTTTTTAGAATTCGGTTGGCCGATTAGTTATTCCAGAGAGAGTTGGCCACATGGCTGTTACAAAAATCATATCAGCGCGGAACTCTATTTTGACCATGTTCAGAGATATATAGACAAAGAAATATCTTATCAAGCGCTCATAGGACCTTTACAGACAGACCCTTTTAGCAGCGTAGGCCCTGGCATTGTTATTTCACCCTTGCAGACTGTTCCAAAGAAAGACTCTGACGACCGCAGGGTAGTTCTTGACCTTAGTTGGCCCCGGGGTGTTTCAGTTAATGATGGAATTATAAAAGGGGAGTTTTTGGGTGAACCTTTCCACTTAACATATCCCAGGGTTGATGATTTAGTAACGTTGGTTTTGAAACATGGTCCTGGTTGTTTGTTATATAAGCAAGACTTGAAACGGGCGTATAGGCAGATTTGTGTTGACCCTCTAGATTTTCCATTATTAGCGTTTCAGTGGAATGGCTCGCTTTATATTGACAGAAGAGTTCCTTTTGGTCTTAGGACCGGCAGTTTAATGTGTCAAAGAATGACGGATGCCATCGTCTATTTACATCAAAAAGCGGGTTTCCAGGCTGTTAATTATATTGACGATATTGCTGGTGTTGACTCTGTCCAAGAGGCTAGTCGTGCATTTCAGTCCCTTTCAAAGTTGTTGTCTGATCTGGGTTTAGAGGATTCCAAAGAAAAGCGAGTTTTACCGTCAACGATTATGACATTCTTGGGGGTCGAGTTCGACACCGTGAAAATGCAATTATCAATTCCGCGTTCTAAGATTAATGAGGTTTATCAGATGATCAGTAGCTGGCGGTCTAAAAAAGTTGCCTCCTTGAAAGAGTTACAGGTTCTCTTGGGAAAGTTGCATTTTATATCGCAATGCGTTCGACCCGCTAGGTTATTTGTTGGTCGTATGCTAGAGGCGTTGAGAGTGGCGTACGGCACAGGTACTGTGTTTCTCGATGAGGAGTTTCAAAAAGATCTTAGGTGGTTTTTCAATTTTCTGCCCGATTACAATGGTATTCATATGTTATCTGAAAATTCATCAAGTGATTATGAATTATACGTAGACGCATGTCTGACCGGTTGTGGTGCAATCATGCAAGGGAGATTTTATCATGCGATCTTTCCATCGTTCATTCTAAAGGAAGATTTGACTATTGTGCATTTGGAAATGCTCAATGTTTATGTTGCTTTACGGAATTGGTCACATTTGTTCAAAAACAAGAGGGTGTTGGTACATTGTGATAATGAAGCATGCGTCTACATTTTGCAATCAGGAAAATCTCGGGACTCATTTTTAATGAGGTGCGTCAGGGGAATTTGGCTCATGTGTGCTGATCTCAATTTTCAGTTAGATTGTACTCATATAAGTTCTGCTGATAACTATCTGGCTGACACTTTGTCTAGGTGGCCAAGAGGAGATACATCGTTTGAGTTATTTTCGCAAAGGTGTGAGGACTTTGGCTTTTTAGAGTGTGTTGAAGATTGTGTGTCTGATGAAATGTTTCTAGTTCCGACTTGGATTTGATTTTGCTTATGTTTCAGGTCTGAAAGCTGACCTCAGACGTAAAGTTCGCAGTTGACTCATTATGTATGTACGCCGAGTTTTTGACGAGGACTTTACAATGCCCAGACTCAATAGCTAATTATCTAGCAGGGGTTCATACTTTACATAAACTTTTATGCTTGGATAGTTCAGCATTCCAAGCCTTTCGTTTGCAACTTACAATTAAAGGAATTAGAAAGCAATCGTCGCATTTCCACTTACAAAAAGCACCAATTACAATCCCGATTTTACGGGCTATCATTCACACATTATCGAACAATCGCGACCCTTTGCACACGGTTCTCAAGTGTCTCTTTCTCATTGCCTTTTTCTCGTTCTTACGTAAGTCCAACCTTTTACCGCCTGGGAACCCCGTTCTCCAGCATGAATTACAACATTTACGGCGCAAAGATGTCTTGCGCACTTCTAATGGCCTTTGTTTAGTTGTCAAAAGATCAAAGACTATACAATGTAATGATCGGCAGCTAATTATTCCAATTTCAGTAATGCAAGATTCTGAATTATGCCCCGTAAAATCCTTTGATGACATGATCTCTATTGTCCCTGCCGGGCCCACTCATCCTCTATTTGCATTACCTAGCAAAACGAGCTCTGTTCGCAGCTTAACGCAACCACGTGCTCTTGCAGCTCTCAGGCTCATTATACGGGGTCTAGGTCTTAATCCGCAATCTTACACTTTGCATTCGTTTCGACGCGGAGGTTGTACCAGCGCCTTTATGGCTTCTGTTCCAGTTGAACTAATTAGACTACACGGCGACTGGCGTTCTCAGTCGTATTTAAAATACTTTTGCCCATCTGTTTCACACAGATTTCTGGTAACACAACGAATGTCAGTTTTGCTTGATAAGTGATTTATAGTACACTATTGTTCCATGGTTTGGCGATTCGTATAGTCTACACCTAGTGGCTAAACGTTTGACTCGCTACTTTCAATAATGCAACTTTTTTGGCAGTTGTTTTTTAATTACGTAACTACATATACACTTATTATATAATCTTTAGGTAGTTAGTCAATTAGTCATGGTATAATCATTTATTTCAATTAGTATTTAGAAATATATTATGTAACATTATGTAATATCGCCAAACAAAACTCATTCTTGTTTGTTATTTGTTTATCAACGTAATTGTTTTGGAATTGATATTTTAATTCCGATTAATTAAGTTGGGAAACACCATGGGAATTCCTCCCTCTGATCACATGTCTAATGACGTAGAGTCCCCTCGTGTGTTAGCCATTCAGTTAGCCTTTGTTGTCGAGGCAGCATGTTATAATATTTATACAGATTTTGAACTATGTCAGTTTGTCAAAAAATTTCCCAACCCTCCCACCCTGTTCTTATATTACTTATCCTTGCCTATTTTTGCTAGTTATAATCTTTGTTCGTTTTTCGAATGGTTTACGGGGGGGGGGGGGGGGGTAAATGCAACTATAAATTGGGAAAATCCTTTTTAAATTGATTTTCCTGTTTATAAACATACCCACCTCTCAATTAATTGCCTTAGATTCCTTTGCAATCTAACATATGGTATCCTAACACCCCTCTGGTTTTTACTGATGACATTAACTTGGACGCGTCCAACTAAGTATAAAACTAGTAAGTACACGTGCTGAGGTCCTCAATTTCCCTATTCCCCCTAGTGAATAGCGGGGAGGTTGGGTGGGACTTTGGTAATTGAGAGGTGGGTATGTTTATAAACAGGAAAATCAATTTAAAAAGGATTTTCCCAGTATTATTACACATCCCACCTCTCAATTAATTGCCTGAATGTAGCCAAAAGGTGGTGGGTGAATTCAGTAATAACCAGAGGGCCCCACAAACCATGAGTAGAAACATTCTGAATTTAATTCTAATAAATAAATAAGAATGTTTGATGAAAACAGGTTTTGAACTCACCCTACTGTAATGTTGAAGTTATATGTCGTACAGGGTGCCTGCAATCATCATAGGACCCAGTTTCCGCAGTTCTCCCTCAATCACTGATGTATCTCTGAGGTAGAAGCTGGTAAATGTGTTGTGATTTGCCCATGAGCATGCTTTGAGAACTGCGGCCACTGATAAGTTTGCTTGAACAGCTAGACTTGCAGAAAGGGCCCTGGTTTCGTGGGGTTTAATGGAGTCGATCCTGTAATCTGATTCTTGTGAATTTTTGTATGTATACAAGATCAGATTTTTCACCCAAGATGAGATAGTGTTTATGTGTATATCTCCATCGTATCCAGGCTTAAATGGAATAAAAAGTCTATTCCTGTTTCCTCTTCTAGCGACTGTGGCTTGTAGGTAAAAGCGTAAGGCTCTCAGAGGGCAAAGTTTCCTGTCAGGTGAATCTTTATCCACGAAAGAGGAAAGAGCTTTTATGGAGATTGGTTGAAAACGAGATTCTCCTTCCGCAGCTGATAGTGATTTAGGCAAAAAACCTATAAAGGGATACATAGTCACTTGATCCCTGTTTTCTGACCATTTTAGACGTCTGAAGTCCAGTGCATGAATATCACTTCTTCTCTTGCCCGAAGCCATGAGTAGCAGGAATAGAGTTTTCCATGTTGTGAACTTTAATTCAGCTGTGGCCATAGGTTCAAATGGTGCTCTTGTTAGTGCATTTAGAACGAACACTAAATTCCATTTGGGAATAATGTTTTTAGGTATTACATTTTCTAGTTTGAAGGATCTAATAAGATCTCCTATTAGTGAATTGTCAGTGAGGTCTATATCTGAAGACTTCTTTAGTACTGTGTTGATAGCTGTCCTATAGCCTTCTATAGTTGGAATAGAGAATTTCTTTGTCTTGTGTAGGTAGAGAAGGAATTCTGCCACTAGAGGTATATCTGTTTGGCATGGATTTGTATCCCGTTCTTCACACCAAAGAGTGAAGGTGTTCCACCTGGAATCATAGAGTTTATTTGTTGATTTCCTTCTAGATGATTCTGATATTCTAGAAGACACTTCTGAAGAAAATCCTTGTTTTTTGAGGGAGTCGTTGACAATTTGCAGGCGTGAAGAGCAAATATTTCTGGAGTTTGATGAAACATGCTTGTGTTTGGCATCTTTAGAAGCTTTGGAGATGTTGGTAGAGTTCTTGGATGGTCTACTAGTAGATCCAGTAACTGAGCGAACCAAGGTTGATTTGGCCATTTTGGAACTATCATTATGGCTTCGCAGGTGTGTGTTTTCATTTTTGTCAAGACTTTGTCCATCATGCTTGTTGGTGGAAATATGTAGAAATTCAGATTGTTCCATGACATTGACATTGCATCTGTTCCCCAGCTGTTTTGGTCTGGGACTGGGGATACGTACAGTGGTAATTTGTTGTTGTGACATGTTGCCATCATATCTATGTGGGGAGTTTCCCATATCTGCCACAGTGATTGCACAATTCGTGGGAGTAGAGACCATTCTGTGTTGACTATTCTGTTCCGAGATAGAGCATCTGCTCGTCGGTTTAGGGATCCTGCTATGTGTTTTGCTTTTATGTTGATTTGATGATCCTTGCACCAATTTAGGATTTCTTGGCTCAGGATCAGAAGCTGTTTCGATTTTGTCCCGCCTTGTTTGTTTATGTAACTCAATGCTGTGGTGTTGTCCAGGCAAAAGAGAATTTTTGCTTGGGGTACTAGAAGGTGATTTAGTTTGTGTAGAGCTTTCAGTACTGTTGCTAGTTCCAGCCAATTTATGTGATTGTTCCTCTCTGTAGGGGACCAGAATCCATTTATCTCCACTGTGTCCATGTGTGCACCCCACATTGTCTCTGATGCATCTGTGAAAATTGTGTGATCTGGGGTAAACATCCCTAATGGTTGGCCCTGTGAAAGATTGTTTTTGTCCATCCACCATTTCAAGGTGTGTATTACCTCCTGATTTATGTAAATAGGAGTCTCTAGGGATTGTAAATGGGACATTTGATTGGCTAGACATTGTTGTATCGGTCTCATGTGTAGCCTTCCCCAGGGTATGTTTTTCTCCGCAGAGGCCAGCAGGCCTAGTAGTTTCATCCAATGTCTCGCTGGTTGGTGTAGAGAGTTGATGAATAGATGAGAGATTTCTAGGATCTTTTGGATCCTGTCTTGAGGTGGATATACAAGTCCCAAGGCTAGGTTGTATTGTGAGCCTATGTATTTGAAGTTTTGAGTTGGGGTAAGTTCTGATTTTTCGAAGTTGATTATCAGTCCCAATTTTTCCATCACAGTTATTACTGTTTGAGTCCATATGAGGCACTGTTGGGCAGATGAGGCTCGTATGAGCCAATCGTCGAGGTACATGTGTATTGTTATTCCTTGGAAATGTAGGAATGCCCCAATTGCCAACGTTATCCTTGTAAAGACGTAAGGGCTGGTTGACATCCCGAATGGGAGTGTTTTGAACTGATACACTTGATTGTTTATCACAAATCTGAGGTATTTCCTGAAGTTTTTGGCTATTGGTACATGGAAATAGGCGTCCCGACAGTCTATGGAGGTAGCCCACTCGCCTATTTGAAGAGCACTGGAAATTTTTGTAGTTGTTTCCATCTTGAATTTTGGACAAGTTAGATACTTGTTGAGGAGAGACAGGTCTATTATAGGTCTGTAGTCTCCGTTTGGTTTCTGTCTTAAGAAGATTATGCTGTAGTGTCCTATAGTGTTGTTTTTTACTAGTTCCACTGCTTGTTTTTGAAGTAATTTTTCTACTATTTCTTGAATAAGTTGGGATTTTCTTTTTGACGCCGATTCGAACCTGTTGAATAGGTTTGTCATTGGTGGTGTTGCTGTTAATTCTGGAGCATATCCATGTTTTACTATGTTTAGGATCCATTGATCCTTGGTAATGAGTTCCCAGTTGTGTTTGTGTTGTTGAATTCTGCCTCCCACTGGTCCCAGCTGGGCTGTAGGTGAGAATAGGGGGAGGCAGGGCTGGGTTACAGTTAAACTGTGAGTGTCATTTTCGCTTCTTTTGTTTGTTGTTATTGTCTTTAGTTGATGTAGAGGCTCTGTCATTGTTGTAATTGCCTCTATTGTTGTGGTTTCCTCTGTTATTGTTGTAATTTCCTCTGTTGTTGTTGTTGTGATAATTGCCTCTGTTATTATTTCTGTTATAGCTGTTTTTAGCTGAATAGTTGTTATTGTCGTTTTTGGGCTTTTTCCAGTTTGAAGCCAGATCCTGTAGAGCTTTAGAAGTTTTGGATCTATCAGAGCCTTCACAAATTGTTTTTAATTGAGGCTCTGGGTATAAGTAGGTCGTATCAATTGGGAGATTCCTTAGTGATTCCGCATCAGATCTTCTGAATTTGGAACTGATACGATCCCTCTGTGTTAGAATCACATTGGTAATGTTTGAAACAGTATCTCTGGTTGCTTTGTTGACCATTGTAGAAGCTGTAGACAACAAATTAATCAAATCCTCATTGTCAGGGAATTTTTCTGCTACAATTTTACCTGTTGCCCCTAGCAGCCATTCTGTGTGTGATAAATATCTGAGGGGGGCTTTAGCTGATTCCTCTAACAGCTTGTGATGTTTTGCTGGCAGCTTAAAATTTGTTGAATTACTCAATTCAGAGAGTTTCATTGTAGGTGGAACCAATTCTTTGATTGTGTTGTTTAAGATGCATTTTTTATAAAAATGTTCATCATCTTTCAAAGAAGTGAAAGACCGCTTAGGCCTGAGAAGGAAATTACCGTCGTTGGTGTTCCTCTTGTTGTATATTTCTTGGTTCATCGCTGTGAAATTTTGTTGAACAGAAGGTCCGATCGGTAATCCATTCGAATTCTCAGAAGACGATGCCTTCCTGCCCAAAGATTGTAATCCTAATGGAATATTTGCTGTTTGTTTGTTCGTGTTGGTATCGGGGCTCGTTGTAAAGTGTTCCGGGAATGCATTTTTTATCAATTTAATGCAGTTTTTCCACGAATTCGAGTCATAATCATTTTCTGATGCTGAAGAATCGGAATCCATTTCCGGGTTATTAACACTGCGCATGCGCGTTGTGTCTCTGTCGGGAGATTCCATTTCACTAGTGGAGGGGTGATCAGAACGATGCCGTTTAATGCTAAGTGTCCGTGCGGGCGAGCTATCGTCTTGTGAAGAAACCGGGGAATTATGACGTTTTCTCCTTTGTTGTGAGCGTCTTTGAGAAGATCTGTTCCTGTTTTCAGGTTGACCTAAGAGCTCAATATCCAGTTGTTTATTAGAGGCGATCATTTCCAATGTTGGAGTTAACCCCTTGATGATGTCTTGCACTAATCCAGACCCCGTTTGTTGATAAACTTGGGGTTCATTTAGGGGTTCTTTGGAGCGTTGTAAATCGCGTTGTTTTTTCAGTAGCTTTTTAGAAGCCTGAATGTTTGTAGAATTGAATCCTATAGAGTTCAATTTATCGGACTGTAAACAGTCTCCACCTGGTCTCATGTGAGACATGGGGTTCTGATGTTTGTTGCTAAAAATGTCCTGCACCTCATTCCCTCGAGGAAAGAGCCTAGAATCACTGGCTTTAGCGAGCCTGGGATCATGAAGATCTGGATTGAAGTCTGACTGAAGCAAGACTTCTTTAGCATGTTTGTCGAGTGAACCGCTGGTGTTGGTGTGTGATGGCATGTTATATGCAGAATTTCCAAAGTCAGTCGTGGAGTTCTGAAGAAAGCCTAATGAAGCAGAGTCTATAATTTGACCCTCTTCCAGTTCACCATAATACAATGCTGTGTTGTTGAGGTTAACATCCTTTAGGATGGGGTTGTTGTTGTTGCTGTCCATATTCCTAACTTCTGTAGGTTGACAAAATTTCTATACAGTAGTACGTAGATTGCACTTGTATGGGGAAATTGAGGAGCTCAGCACGTGTACTTACTAGTTTTATACTTAGTTGGACGCGTCCAAGTTAATGTCATCAGTAAAAACCAGAGGGGTGTTAGGATACCATATGTTAGATTGCAAAGGAATCTAAGGCAATTAATTGAGAGGTGGGATGTGTAATAATACTGTTACGATATTTATTGACCCTTGATTTTACGCACACTTATAACCTTATTAGCCTTCCGTTGCTAAGTGGTACTTCAAGTCATGACGTCTTGTTTGTTTTCTTCATTTGTCACGATGATTACTCTAAATCATTATAGTTTACGTACAGTATGATTAAGATTCGAATTGAATTTATTTTCTGTTTCGATTGTTACTGTATGTTGTATGTATTTTTGTCAGCTAATAAGCATAGAGCCATTAACGCTCTTAAGCATTCATGTTGTCGCGCATGTTGTAAAACATTTTATTTGTAATTTTGTAATTGTAATTTATGTGTTCATATTTTCTAATAGCGTGTAAACCAATGCGCATGTAGCACATTTTTATGAATGTCTTTTAGCCTTGCCGAATGCCAATGTAGGAAGTATTTTACTACACGGTATTCTACTGGTTGAGTCACTGTTCTTGATTGTCTTTATTGTTACAGTTTAGTCATACAAATGAATCCGCATCGGTATTTGTATTGTAACTCTATGTAATTCATATGCTTGCAGTTACACACTGTTCATTTATAGTTTTTGATTGCATTTATATCTGTTATTATATATGTATAAGGTGTCACGTAACGTGACGTTTTTGTAAATGTATTTGTACCTGTTTCACAGTTTTTACTTGATTCACAGTTTTTTACGTACACTTGCACTTTTACATCACAGTTCATGTCTGCCTTAGCGCTTTTGAACATTGTATGTACCGTTTTTATTGTTCTCTCATTTATTTGAGCTATGCTCATTCTGTTCTTGACTGCCTCTGGAGCACTGTTCATAGTGGAACAAGTGCGCGGTTGTTTTTTAATTACGTAACTACATATACACTTATTATATAATCTTTAGGTAGTTAGTCAATTAGTCATGGTATAATCATTTATTTCAATTAGTATTTAGAAATATATTATGTAACATTATGTAATATCGCCAAACAAAACTCATTCTTGTTTGTTATTTGTTTATCAACGTAATTATCATATTCTACAGAATTTCTATGAGTACAAACATAAGCTATTTTCTTAACGAGATTCATGTCAATTCAACCCCAAACTTCCTGGAAATATGCAAGTAATTCTTCAATTCCTCCAGGGGTGTTTATCATTCAAGTTTTACTATTTAATTAAGGTAAAG
This sequence comes from Owenia fusiformis, assembly GCA_903813345.2. Taxonomy (NCBI): domain Eukaryota; kingdom Metazoa; phylum Annelida; class Polychaeta; order Sabellida; family Oweniidae; genus Owenia; species Owenia fusiformis. The sequence continues at coordinate 13,181,698 of CAIIXF020000006.1, read as the reverse complement.
AAGTATAGAATGATTAACCTGGCTCTAACCATGTGCAAACAGGTTCCAAATCATCCCACACTGCCTGACTTAATGGTAGAAGCAAACATTTTGATGGAAAATAAACATTTTCATATTTATATAACTGGGTGTACAATAATTAACACAGCATAGTATACTACATGTACATGTAAATAGAAAGCCCAAAGGGATGAATAAAACCTATTTCTCTGAGATAAAATTTAGATAAAATAATAATGTTTTAATAAAGCAATAACAAAACTTAAATAAATTTACCCTTGGAGTTGGAAAAGAGTCTTGACAGATTCCATCTTGAGTCTTATAAAGGGTTAAATGATACAACAACATCAACTCAATAATAACAAATAAAACATAAATACTACTAGGCCTGGAGGCTACAAATTAACAGCTCGATCTAAAGTTCATAAATAATTTCAAGCAAAAATCATAATTGTAATTTGAATATGATATACAATTCAGAATTCTCCCCAGGTTTTTTCAGGATGTAAAATTCTCATTTACTTATCTTGCCTAAGAAAAACCCAAATCAGTTCATAATCCAAAATTTTATAATTTTCCAAATTCAAAAAATGGTGAAAGGTAATATTCAATTCAACTAATAATATTCAAATTCTTATCAGGGTGGAAGATAACATTCTGTTTTTTCAATAATATTCAAATTCTTCATTTGGTGTGTCATGCCCAATTGACGCAATACTGAAGAGAGCACGGATTTAAAATCACACATTGAGTAATATAAAAGAAAGTGTAAAATTATATGTAAAATTAAGACTAAACTAAATCACAAATGAAGACAAGATGAGGATTTTAAAAGGCATTTCATTGAACTTTCTTTCATTTTCAATTTAAATTAAAATCATACTTTTATAATCATTTGTATCATTCCATGCAACAATGTCTGTACACATGCACAACAATACACACCCTACTGTAAAACAGGTTATTTTCACTGCACATCTTCAAGTTGCTAGATATACAGTACTGCTATACTGCAGCTCAACTTGTGACTTTGTTAAATCATTTGTTTTGCCAAAGATTTTAGTCAAGTCCAAATCATGAAAAAAGCTACAGGAAACCTTCCATGTTTTACAGTAAAAGTGGCATTGGCTAAACATAAATGCAAGCTCAAAATACAACAATTTTAGACTTTGTGGGTCACACTAAACACAAGTAGAAAATAAAAATGCTCATTTCAGAACTCACCTAATGTCCCCACATTGGTCTCCGAGGGTGCCTTCGCAAGGCTCTGCTGACTGGTGGAGGCCTCTGAATTTCTCTTGTAGCTTGCGCAGTTCTTGGGCACATATGGCATACACTTCTCATGGCAGTTATAATTGCAATCTGTACATCGCATACCTGCAGAAACATTAATTCAACAGTTATCATCTAAAATTATACATATACTTTCTGTTCATCGATACAAGCAGTCATTTTCAGATATTAAATACTGGTATGTATACTCCTCTTGGTGATGTTGAAGCCCTCGTGAGTTTCTATTGGTGATAAAAATATTTGAGAGGCTTGGTTCAACTATAAACACTCATCAACATAGTTCACATAGATTATGATAGGCATAGTGAAAAAGAAAATGAGGGAATCCATTTTCCCATAAATAATTGTCATTAACCTACGCCAGAGAGCACTGAGAACAGGACACTTTAAGGCTGACTTTAAGGTAAGTGTGCATATTTGAAATATTTATGCAACCTTCACTGACCTGTTTTAATTAGCCCCCAAAAGAGAACCTGCGAGCAGTAATCACAGTAAATTAGTGTAGTCATTGTATAGTTGTGTTTCTCAAACTTATGTGGCTGACTGAACATCTTTGCAGTCTCACCGGACATTTTAGCACGCATTAATATTTCAATCGTTGAACGTTTATGTATTGATCTTCCATGAGATTGCGCTAGCTGAGTGTTCAGAGACACTTGACGTGTTAATTGTTCGTGATCTGGGTGATCCAGTTTGTCCCATAATGGATGCCATTTCTGGGGTGACCTATCCAGCTCTTTCTCTAAGCGATGAATTTCCTGAAAGAGAAGATAATTTCAAATTAAATTCAATAAAATACAGGATACTTTTTAATTTTAACTACTCACATTATACACTATTAAATATTCCCACATGTTATGTACCTAGAACCAAGTAAATAAGGAATACAATACATATCTAATCATTGACAATATTACAAGTGCATATGTACTCACTGACAACAGATATGAGCAACCTTCTGGCATCTTTAGGTGTTGATTATCATAACAGAAGTTTGCAATTTTACGTAAACTTCCTGTACCATCAACCAGATCATCCTCTTCGACTTGCTTCATTTCCTTGGCAACTATTTCTATGTCATATGATGGGCCATGGTCCAGAGATTCACTTACAAAGTAGTCCCAGATCCGCAGATTTGAGATGTTTGAGAATGGTCTAAGTACCTGAAATAGAATAAATAAATCAAAATTCAAAGTAGTTAAACTAAATTAAATAGAAATGAGATGATGTACGACTTCGAGTGATGTACGACTTTGAGTGATATTAATATCATAGCTTAAATTCATTAACCAATGAATGTGATCTATTAGTAAAATATTAATTTGAATTTCCCATAATCCTTTACACACAAAGATCAGACATAACTGTCAATGTTTATAATGCACTAAAAATAATATAAACTACTACATACCACATGGTTCTCCAACTCTGTGTACTCAAAGTTGAAGAATATTGGAGATCTTCGATGGAACTTTTCAATGTAGTCCCAGATACTTTGCCCTATTGACTGAGGCCGATTCACAAAACCTGAACCATTTCCAAGGTTCTCGTCGTCCTTTGTTGGGATGTGTTTCTCCTCGAGTAACCACCCCGCCATCATTCTTTCGTATTCATTGTCCAGCATGAATGTACGAAATCTATTCGAAACATAGTGGAAGGCCAGAAACTTGAGGAAGTACTGGTTGAACTCAAATGATAGTGGAAACTGAAGGTGAATCTAGAAAATAAACATTACAAAATAGCTTGATTAATGGATTCCAGAAAGGTAATCATAAAATACTTTAAGGGTTTATTCACAGTAATGATATAGTTAACTCAGAATATCAATTACTGTATATTGGTATTGTTCCCTGTGATTTTAGGAGCGTGAACAAGGGTTATGTTCTGTATGATAGAAATCTTCTTACCTGATGCACTACATCAAGAAACTGCAAGAAAATTGGTGCAAATCCACTCGCTTGATTGGCTGCAGTCTGGTTGCTACGGTGAGTAAATCGATGGCCGAAAGACAACCATTCTTTCTCAATGAGTGCCCGGAAGCCCTCTATTGTCCTATAGTATGGGTCTAATAGCACCTGGGCAACTGCAGAAACCTTTAAAAACAAAGGTAGGCATGTTATACACAACAAAAACTAATTATTTGGTGAGGTTAAACCAAAGTTTCTTGGCTGTTTTTAGTGTAAGGGCAAGGGTGCAAGAACACTTATAATCAAAACAAATTGGGAATGTGTATTGCAATGCATCTATTGCACCAATGAATATATCAATGATTCATGACCATCATAAATTTTAAAAAAAATAAAATAAGTAGCCTACTGTAGTTTCTTATTATAGAGATGAAGTGTTTCTCACCTGTGTGGTTATGTCCCAGCCATCCTCCAAGCAGAGCATAACAGATGAGCCCTGTACATCCATGAGATCTACCACTACCCCTGCTAATTGGAGAATGTTCTGTAGCTGAAATGCAATGTTACATGGTGATTTACTTACATGTAAGTAAGTTGGGTTGGACTATTGGCTGGAGGTTCACTGTATAAAAAGACTGTTACTGTGTGACTATATGAGCAGAATTAAGTTAGGCGTATTGGATAACTAGAACGTTGAGTGTGTGACATCAATTTGCAAGCCTACAATGTAAATTGTAAAATGGCTCGATTCTGCGAGCATGAAATTCATTCAGAATGAATGTAAGATTTGTGCCACAGTTATTCAAAACAATTTCGGCACTCAGTAAGGTAACATTTCTCCCTCAGAATATACCTGATATCCCAACCCCTTTATATAACATCACCATTGCATATCTACCTGTTTGAGCCAGTCTGAGTCTTGTACAGCCTTATAAAAAGACATCTCTGGGTCTGCACTGGTGGCACTTGGCACACAAGCCCTCATGAGTTTCTTGAAGCTGGCCTTCACGTGACGAACCTCAGTGAACTCAACCGGGATGAAATCACACTTTGGGAACTGCTCAACTTTGACAGCCTGGTAGGTAAGAAAAAATGAAAGATGAAATATAGTGGCAAAGCTAGACCAACTTACAGTCAATAGCAGTGGCAATGTTACCTGAAACAATGGAATATATATAAATCCAAAATGAAATCAAATTGTTGAAAAAATACAGCTCTCATTTTACACAGATCTTTTTCTTGGGCAATTTACTTTTCTCTCAAATTGGAATGTAAATCTTTGTTGTTGTACATTTAGCTCAACATTGATGTAAAGAAATATTATCACTGAAATTCTTTACACTATTTGGGGTTTTCAGATGATAAACATTGAATGATAACACAAACTCAACATTTATGAAACATACTTTAACTTGTGCCTTCTCTCCTAGAACATAGAGGGCAGCACGATGTAGTCCCTGGATCCCCACATCTCCAATACTGGGTTCAACATTTCCATTTGCACGGGCTGGCGCTTGAAGACTTGCACTTGACATCCGCTTGTCAGACTTGACGCTTCCCAATCTTCCTAAAGCTGAAAATGGAGGGAAAAAATTAAAAGATCAAAGTCATTTTAAGTTTAAATAATTTCAGGAATTTTCATCATTTTTGCACACATATTTCAGTAAAAAGAGTGTCCACTTCATGATTGCAGTATTTACTTTATTTCTTGCCAATTCCCCACTTTTCATTCATATTTTACATTTCATAACATGAGTAACATGAACTATTACCTATCTGTAAGGCCTTAACCCCACAAGTTAGAAACATTTATGATAGATATAGATATCAAATATACATTGAATCTTAAATGAATTTGATCTTCTGTTGATTACTTAAGCAAATGATTTTATGACTTTCATAATTCAATTGTACTCATTTATGAATGCAAACCAAATACTCAAGTTTGAGTACCTTAACATAACAAAAAACATCTTACGGTGCTTTTCAAATATCAACAAATAAAACAAATGTGCTTGTTAAAAACATTTTAGCAATGATTTAGTTATTTAACACATATGAATAACAAAATGAATTTACAATGAACAAATTACAAAATAATGCAATGACCCTCCACCAGTGTTGACAAACACCCTCCACCAAGTTTGCCCTCCCTTACTAGAACCAGCTACACCCCCACACTCAGATTTACCCCCAGATACACCCCAACACAGTTTTAACCCCCAGATAAACCCCAACACACAGTATGTACATCTACATTTATCTTGCAAGACAAGACAGAGGGCTTATGGGGAAATAACCTATAGTCAATAAATTGTTTAGAGTAACTTATACACAGGTCATATATAACAGTGTTTAGAGCCATACCAAAACATTAACACACATCTAATCAAGAAGTTCATTTCATTTTGCCTAGGAACCCTTCATTCTTTAAAACGAGAAGAAGCAGAGATTGAATATTTAATAGATCCAACTGGATTAAACAATTTAATCTACCTTCCCACCTCTTAATGAAATGAACTTTGTGGTTTGAGTACACTGATGTTTTCATATGATCCCTTATTTTCCATAGTTAGGCTGTCTGATAGGAGACTGGTGCCAAGGAGGTAGTTCTTCAGATGAACTAAGGTAGGCAGAATAGAATGAGGAGTTTGGCAATTATTTACTAAAACTTTTATGTTTGCACAATACCATGATTGTCACCTTAATTCTAATAATGACAGAGAGTTCATAATAAAGGCAAACGTCACTCAAGTTTCACATTTCAGGCATATAACTAATTTAAACTAATACTAAAATTAAAAGTTTGTGGCAGGCAATTAAAAAACAATAATTAATCACATTAACAAATATATGATAGACATGTGGAAGATAAACACATACAAAGACATTTGAATAACACTTAAGCATAGGAATGGTTATTAATTAAATGTTGGAATGGACATTCTAATCACACTCAATCATTTTTCAAAATTAAGTAAGCAGTATTTTAAGCAAACACCTTCATTTGATCATCCCTCATTCATCTTACCTCATATCTCAGCTTGTGGACCATGGATATATAATCAAAATACTTACTGTCAATTCTAATACATTGGTATCAATATAAAGATTTACAACAGCTCATTTCAGATTGTTCCCTCTCTTCAACATCAAAATACTAGTAAGTAATGATAATCTCTTTGATTTCCTAGATTTTGTTAGAATACTGATTTTGTTAATTGTAAACCCATACATTGATACATTCCTTAATTCCTTAACACCAAATGTAGCCGAGCAATACAAGAGAGGATAGTTTGATCTTTGGGGACCCAGTCCTTTTCAGAAAAATATTGTGGCCCTTATTTTATAGGGATTTTTATAATTAAAGCCTGAGTAGAACTGTCCCAAAATAGCTTTCCTTCTGAAAAACTCATTTCCTGACTGATATACTGGCAGACAATGGTGTCTGGTTGTTATATGTGCAAAGGACTACGGGAAACTCAATACAGTACTTCTTACCTTTTATAAAAATATACTCCTTCAAGTTCATTGCTTATGGCCCCATTTACTCAAGCTCTCCTTTCAGAGGCCATGAATTCACATAATCCCAGCATGCACCACGAGAGCATCTCCCTAGCAACAGTGCATGCTGAGATTAATCCCAAAATTCTTGAATTTATAAAATCCCATTTAAATATCCAAAATTATATTAACCAATCAACCAATGGGATCATACAAATTCAAAACCTCAATATTAGACCACGTTCTATTGGACTAAACTTATCATCATTTAGTTTAGATGTGTAAAACCTTTCCTATATTGTGCACAGTCTCAAGCTTTTTAACTTCTGCACCCAGGGATATTACCCAGAGAAAAAAGCAATATTTTCACACAGCATTAATATAATGATAGTGTGCCAATGAAGTGTGGAACCCTGGGATATGGTGTCCTGTGATCGTAAATGTTTTCGCTGATCTCACATAACATCATTTTGAAGACTAACTCATGTAAATCTAATCATGGAACTTAATCAGTAATACTTCAAAAATGGAGCAATCTAGAGTGAATATTTCTCAAAAGTGACATTTAAAAAATACTTGGTTGAAGTTATGGAAAGCATTAGATATTAGAATTCCTGATGTTATGTGTGATCAGAGAGCTGCCCAAATAGCAAAGCAAATTAGTAACAACATCCTTCTGTAACACAATGCTAATTGTAAATGCGTCAAATTGAAACAGACCAAAATAAACATTTGGAGTTATCAACCCGCTTTTTCTGAACAATTAGATTCATTTTGCATATTATAATATTTCTGATAAAATTCCTTTTAAAAAGTTTTAGGAGCTACAAAAGTTCTATTTTTAGGGAAAAACTATAACAATGACTTATACTTCCAATACAATTTAATAAGCAGCTATAAGAAATATCAAATTTGAGGCAAACTTGTTTCATTTTAAGGAAGAGATGGTTATCTTTCTCGATCCTTTCTATTTTGACTGAATCAGGGGTTTCAAGTTTGGTCTGTTCTTTCAGTAAAACCCGTGTATTTGATCAATTCAATCATTTTCTTAATGCAAACACATTTAAATTAGTTTTTGCCTCAATAACAAGAATTGCTAAATGTGAACTCTCAATACCAACATATAACCTGAACCCAGTGGCATCTACTTTAGACAAGTTTAACTGTTATATCAGTTATTATTTCACTTTTGACAGTTACGATAGCAGTGTGTGTTAATTAGACAGAGGATGAAAGCATTAATATGTCACTCAGCCATACATACTTTTATGCCCTTTGCCTGAGCTCATCCTAAAGCTACTGTATACACGTTGAAATGGATTTGTACTCCTACGGAGCATATCAGGGGGCTCCGGTAAGGAGTTTGTCGTTTTGAAACTACTGCTACGCGATAGTGTTGGGGACGATTTTAGAGTCTCAGTTGCAGCTATAGGATAGAAAATTGGGAACATGCCAAAGTAATGTCTAAAATTAGGAATCACTTCAACCATATTCAAGATGGCAAATGGAATTGTAAAAATATATTAATATCTGCGACAGGAGTCAAAGACATGTCATTAAGTTGACGTAATTACAATATATTTTTACAATATTTGCCAAAATTATAAAAATGTATTTCAGAATTTGTTTTAACAGATAATTTCCATAGGTATTAATGAATGTGACTATTTTGTCAGGGGTCTCTTAAATTTGACTCTCTATACAATTTATAAGTATAGAGACAATGTTTAATGAGTCTATAACTTCCAAAATTCCATATTTCCAATGAATTTTCCATTGAAAAACTCGACCACCATAAACATCTATCAAAACCTCTGGCTTCATTCCCCAAACTTTTTTTTGTAATAATCACACTCCAAAATCATTTTCTGAAATACATATTTATTAAGTATCAAAACAGAAATTAAAATGAACACAGAACAGCACTATTAAAAGCAAATAAAAATCCAAAACAAAAATTTCATTTTATATTTTTAGCAATATTTGGCAGTATTTGAGCAATGAGACAATTAGAAGAGCTAGAAACTAATAACAAAATGTAGTCATATAAAAAAAATTGAATAAGCATTTCTTTAAAAAAATAATTAGCTACTAGTAAATAACACATATTACATGTTTTAATAAATATTTTTAGATAGATTATGACAAGTTAAAAGGAGTAAAGTTGTGCAAAGTTTCCCAAATATGCATCAGGTCAATAGCGAAAATTTCAATCCTTCATTTTCATGAATCTTTCTCCCACATAGTAAAATGTAAATATCGTGGTATCAAACCACTGCTTTATAATTTTTCGTATTAATCAAGATGCATGCCTGGTATAAGATCAAATTAAAACAGATTTTAATTGCACATTGAACTAAAAGTTCATTATTTTAATAACAAAATTCTGATAAACACCAAGCTCTTGTCATTTAAATAGCCCGGGAAATCTACAATAACAGAAAGCCAAGCATCTCTCTAGTCTCTCTCTGCCTCACTCTAAAACACTTCTCCATTTGAACAAAGTCTCCTCAAGCAAGTCAAATAAATAGTAACGCCTCCTATACATCTATTCCATATAAAATAGAACAATAAAAAGCAAAGCTTATGTTGCAACAACAAAAACCTTTCAACCAAATAAAATGTTTAACAATTCCTCACTTTTCAAAGCTGATAAAACAAATATAATATTATCTAATTTCAAAATAATGCCAAACAAAGTCAAATACTCTTGCGTAGTTGCAGAAAAAATAAAGTAGAAAAATGTAATTTACAAAAATAAATTCTTTCTGATGAGATCAACACAGATTCCAATGCAAAATGCTAAAAACCAGTCATAAAAATGGTGGCTTTATCATTTCCTGATGACAAAGTGAAATGTTCAAAGTACTTTAACTTAAAATTTGAAGAATAAATTAGAATTGTATTTCTGAGAGTAATCAGTTGCCTTTATGATCAAATTGATAATAAATGGATAAAACCAAACAGTCCCCAACTAGAAAAATCTACAAAAACCAAATACAGAAAAGTGTGAAAATGTTTTAAAATCACAACAAACAAACAACAAAAACAAACGTTTTGTAGTTATATATAATATCACATACCATCCTCATCTGAACTCGCTACTTTCCAGAAAAATCACAAGAAAATAAAATATGAAAACACTACAGTGAACCAAATTATCTGAGTACAGATATAGTGTTAAACTGCACATTTACAAAGGATTTTTTATTTTCCACTAATTAATTTCAGAATTTGTATCAGTTCAAGTGCTGTGTTAAGAAATCAGTGAACTATTGTCGTTGCAATTCATTATCTTTATTATAAATTTAATAATAATCATTATTAATAATTAGTTGTCACAATTACAGGTTGGAATGAAACATACAGAGCATGCAGGTTAACATACTTTGTACTTGTACGATGATGATCATGAAAACAATGATGACAAACAATGATGATAACATCAATGATGATTACTGCAATAAGCATTATGTTAGAGGGTTAGTGCCTAAAGCTGTTATTTATTTTTATCTAATTAAACAAATAATCAACACTTACTTATAATTAAAATAAATTAAATGTAAAACTACATAAATGTTACCTTACATATTGAGTACAAAATGGCCGATCCCTCGACCCCGTGGCATCTTCAACAGTCTACGACGCAAGCGAGAGTGAGGTGGCATGTACTCTGATTTCACTCTCTTGAAAATCTAGTCTCTAACCCCAAGTATTGCACCATGTACTCTCAAAACTAAATACCTTTCTACAAAACTAGACTTTTACCCCAAAGGAAAACTTTACTCTCAAAGCTAAAAGTTTGTAGGGAATCTACTTTCAAACCCAAAATAGTATACTGTGTACTCTCGTATCCAAAATACTAGACACACTAAAACTAATTTCGACTACATGGATAAGCAAGCACAAATGAGTTAGAATAGCTTACATTTCTTTTTGAGTAAAACTGAAAGTTACAACAAAAAGTGAAAATCTAAAAAAAGAAATTTCAGTCAAAGATAAAAGAAATGTCAATGACACAAATACAAAATGGCTGGCATCAGAATAGTGAGCCACCCCATGTTAGTTATTAGTGTGCTTACATTTCACTCTTCCACCACTGCTGCGCAAACTACTGACGGCACGCGCAAGATAGTTCTTTCTTGTGCCACCAGGGGTCTCTGGGATCGTAAGTGTGTCGGAAGTACCTGCTGTAAGTATGAGAGAGTCAATACTTGTCAACGAATCACTGATCTGCGAGTGACTGAGCTGACCAATGGGTGTACTTGACACTACTGCGTGGAAATATTTCTCCTGCTCTACACTAGTTGACAGTTCACTTAAAGAGGCACCTGCAAAAATAAGATAAAAACTGTTTTATCAACAATGCTTTATTAAAAAAACATTGGATGTAAGGATATAAGACATTGTGGAGCTAGTTTACACAACACCAAAAATGGAGTTGCATTATTCCAAAATTTCCATGAATACATACTTGAAAGTGTGAACAAAGAGAGTGCACATGTACTTACTAGGTGTAGGTTGGTGGTGATGACTATGTGACTTTAGCATGCTCATGACTCCCTTCGTGTGGAAGCCACTCGCTCGTAGCAGGACTGCCTTCGTCTTGTCATGTCTCCATGTAATCACAGGGAATCTGAAATATATATAGTAAATAATAATATACGTGTTAAAACTGAGCCCTGTGGAGCCCCAACTTTAAAAGGCGTTAATAAAATATGAGCTAAAATTGAACCCTGTATAACCACAACTATAATAGGAGTTATTTTTAAAATGGAAACCATCAACTTAAACGGAAATTTTGACTGAATAAAACAGTCCAGAATTGTGTCTTACCTGTATTGCCTATGGCTACGTGAGAACTTTCGTATACTGTCATCAGAAACAGATTGAGGTACAACTATAAGGGCAGGATAACTGAAATAAGGAATAAATAAAAATTAAGTATGTATTATATCTTTACTAAAATCCTTGTATTCTGAGATAATTAAAAATACCAAAACATATTCCACAACTCCTTTGTGCATTATGATACAGGGAATGCTTGGGAATGATATAGTAGAATATTTATTTCATTTTATATCCATGCGGTACCCATTGCACTCTGGTAAAATGAGTTATGATAGTTGTATATACTAGTTTGTAAGTAATAACAAGTGAGTGATTGCAAAAGCACACCATGTGAGCTAAAAATAAGCAGTGTCTCCTAGTGGCATTAATTTTTACTTATATTACAATCAAGTAATTAACTGACTGACTTAACCCTCATACACCGCTCATTGTTACATTTAACATCTACACTTAATATTAACAAGAAACTTTTCAATAATATAATATATTTTGTAGAATTATAGACTCACCTTCTACATACACTAAACCCACAATTGACAGTTGATATCCTATAGGGGTCAGTGCGACTCTTGGTATTAGCAAAGGAGGGTAACTCCCCTAAGCCCATACGCTGGAAGTCCTTGTAGCCAGGTTTCTCAAACAATTTCTCAAGCACCTTGGGATCCATTGTCATGAATGCTGGAACCTCACCCTCCTCTATGACTGAAATAGGAGTAGAATGTGTACACTATAGGTAGAAAGTATGAGTAGGAAATAATTCAAAATACTGGCAGAAAATATCGAGCTGAAGAAAAACATAACAAGGTAAAAATGTTTATTCACATATGTCTTGAAAACAAAAAGTGACGAATAATATAAATATGTCATCATTTTGTACAGCTTTATTTGAGTAAGTCACAACTGATCAAAATCTTGTTGATACCCAACACCTATTTAGTCACAAACCAGCTAATCCTATCATCTTTATCTCTTTACTCTTGATCAAGCCTGTGAAGGTGTCACAAAGTTATGTTTTAGTTTTAAAAGACAATCAATAAATCAACTTCTTGTAGTTAGATTGTGAAGCAAAGCACATAACAACTGGACAATACCACGGTGAAGGATATGAGGGTTCTACACTTAAACACTGACCAACCAGTTTTCAAATTTCTTTGCCAAGAGCAAAACCAGAACAACGGCAACGCCAAAGCGTAGCGAATCCCATCGAACAGAAATGACTGGCTTTTTACAAACAAAATATATAGCAAATATCATAAAATAACACACATAGAAAAGGCCACCATTTTCAAAATGGTTGCTCACTAGCCAAGTTGTCATCAGAAGAAGTAATATGCTTTTTTTTATAGTATTCACATACCAAATATGAACAAAATCGCTCCACTACTTTTCGAGTAATGGTAAAATACTGCCTTCTACCAAAAGTGTCATTAGACAGTGTACCATGCTTATAGTATTCACATACCAAATATGAACAAAATTGCTCCACTACTTTTCGAGTTATAGGAAAATAAGTTAAAATGGCGACCATTTTTCAAAATGGCTGCCTTCTACCTTCTACGGACGTACGTACGTACGGACGGACGGACGGAGGCGTTCCCTATATCCCTCCGAACTTCGTTCGATGGGATAAAAAGCAACTGCCATTGGTACTGTGATTTATAATACTGCTTGACAAGTTAGGTACATGTTGTTTTGTACATACATGTAATTTACATACATGTATATACGCTGATTAGAGCACAGACAGCTATTCTGTATCATTGCATCAATTAGCGATACAGGCTATATGTTCAATTTAGAGTTGCTGCATTTTAATTTGGTAGTAATAATCAACCATGTTATGATAGAAAATGAGACCATACATTCTATTCAGAAGTACACATATGTACTTTATATGAGCAGGTAATGATTATGTATTATTGTTGTAGCATTGGTAATTAGATCACAATACTATGATGTCACAAAGGAAGTTGCAGTGTAGATAACAACATATGATTCAAAAATGTCAAAAGATGCAGAATTAAAATTTTTAAGTTTCAAAATTCATTAAAAATCAAATCCCGCTGACAGGAATATCTCAGAGAGTTATGAGACTGTACCACCTGATACACTTAAGCAGATGGCTTGCAATCTCGAATGTTAATATTTGTGAAGCAACCCACACAGAAATGCAAACAAACGTAAGAACATCAAATAGTTATTATTTGGTGCTGCCTGAAACATGGACCAATATTTTCAATATAGCAGCCATATTGAAAATGTTGTCAATTTGTTAGGTGTTACCTGAACATGGCTCAGCTGAAATATTTGGAATTAAATATTTAAAAGCTTAATGTTTAAATGCTATCATTTCCAAATCACAAAAAATATTCTGGTAATTTTGAGGTTTCATACTTTTAAGAAATGTTTCTTGAAAAATCATTCAATATTATACCACAACCTTACAATATGAGAATGATTGATTTTTATATGTATAAATGCTTCTAGAAACTGACCCCGGGTGAAATTCAGAATGTGTTATAATAGAGACAGATAAGAACACTTCACTCACTAGAGAGATTATCATCATACACACTAGAGGGTCTGCTACTGGTAGGGCTACCTTTTGGACTGTAAGTCTTCCGAGGTATAGTTGGCGATGGATGAATATATTTCTGCTTTCTATTGGGATCCTTGCCTTTAAGGCCTACAGTCTTAGCAGTTTTGTGTAGCGTTCTCTTTGCAAATGCCCTGGAAACAAATATTTATTTAACACAACCTGATCTGAGATTTTTGGTATATTCAAGAAGCAAATAATAAATTCAAGAATCAACTTTTATAACAGGTAACAGTACTTGAATGTTTCATGTTACAGTACACAAAAGAAGATTGAACTGTTATCTGTTTGAAATGATTCCTGTCGTAATCAACAATGCTTTTCAAATACATGTTAACCCCCTCCTTGCCCATTGGTGTTATGAATATTAATGCTTAAACTTGTGGACATTGATATTTTTTTAGGTTGAGGTTTTTCCTTTAAGTGAATTGTTAATAATTAAGATAAATAAGAAAAGAATAGGAAATATGAATAAGAAAAAAAACAACAATTGGATGATTAAAACAGTTCACCCATATGAACTGAAAATACTAATAATATTCTCATTACTTACTTGAGAGAACTATTCTTGTCTTTATGCGCATGCATTTGAGTGGGTTGCGTCACTGCACATCCAGTAAATGCAAACGTGCTCCATACAGATGGTGGATTACGCATCCGGTGGAGCAACTTACGAAATGTGTCAGCGTTTTCAGTTCCGACCTCCTCATCAAACACAACTTTCATTAACTGAAATGGAAAACACATCAGAATATAGACATCTAATAAACATAACCATACTTAAGACAATCAAGTTAAAAAAGAGTATGGAAGCAATACAAGACTGACAACTCACAGGTGTCAACTATGGCAACTCTTGAATTGTTACTTTTGTACACTTCAAAGAAATAAATGACTGAGTCTGTAGGCCCAGAGTAGTTAACACACAATCCCTTAATTATCATAACATATTTGGGTTATAACATATTCATTTCTTCCATGTGATGAACTGACTTAGGCCAAAATGCCCTAATACGTCACTTCCGCTGAATAGAAAAAAGTAGTATTCAAAAATAAATGTAGTCCCAACACAATTGTGATCATGACGAGTCAGTAAGCTAGTATGTAGGCACAGTTGTAATCTTTTTGCAATGACAACATGCCATTTCTTCTGAAAATGCGTTTATTTGGGTTATCTGAAGGAAAATTTCGAGTCAAGTGGCGTATTAATTTTGCCTTCATTTTTGTGAATTTCAATTTGTGTCTGCAGAGAGAGGGGGTAGTGTCACAATTGACCAATTATTTCAAAAAGTAGATGATTGGCCCCTATTGAGTTTAGTGTCAAGATGTAGCTTGGACATAGCTTTAGAACCTCAGATAGGCCAGTGAGGCCACATAAATCCATAACTCGAGATAAAAAGTCAGGCGTTTGCCCTTTTGCCCATTGACTAGTATGGTGACGTGAATTAGGGCAGTTTTGCCTTAATCCAGTCAATGTCACAAGGTCAAGGTCATGTACCTGGAATGTATTAGACCTCAGCTGCACGCCCTCCTGCAGCCATTGTTCTATATGCTGTAGATATTGCACATTGATTTTCTTCTCCTTGGTTAGAGTGGATATTGGGAACATACGACAGACTATTTGTTCACATGCTGGAAATAAACATTAAAAATTTCTCAATTATATGACAGCCTATCTTGGCTTCTTTGGCATGTCAAAAGGTGGAAAGGTTTATATATCTTTCAAACTCTTCACCCATTGATTAGTATATATGTTAACATAAAAACATATTTACAATAAGGAAACCATCTAAGGGCTATTTTAATTAATAATTTAGAGAGATGCCTACCTAATGGATCCACCGGAGTTCCTTTGAATATGACCCTGTAAGTAGTGAGGAACACAGCGCCCTCTGCTGGTAGAAGGGCTGGGCCCCCAAGTACTGTCCCAAGCCCCTCCTCTCTCCCATCTGCTATCAGGTAGACCCGTAATCCCTCCATGACGATCTCCTCTCCTGGTAGAAGTGTTGGAGTGAGAATCTTTGGTTTTTGTATCGGTGGAAGTCTCTTACTTTCTTTATGTACTGCTTCTAGTGTTTCTATATGCATTGCAACTACCCCTGAAATATAAACAGTATTGTAGTGGATTATAACAAAAATATGTCGCTTCATTTCTTAAAATATATATTACAGTACAGATAAATAAACTGCTAAACAGCATTTTTTACACCTGGAAAAACTTTTCCTGTAAAATCTCAATATCTTAATATTCATTAATACACATTCATTTAAATTAAATTCTTAAATGATTGTATGCAAATCACTGTGATGCCAACCTGGTATCATTTGATGTAGAGATTTTATATGTTCTTCTGTCACGCCACTTTCTGAACAGACTTTGTCAACAAAGCGGGTGACAAACTTGACTACGTTTGTCCCTACTTCAGGGACATCACCTTCATCAAAACCACTCTCTGTTTCATTGAGACTGTCTGATTCAGCGACACTGAAAAACATAGACCATATCATGAATTAAAAAGGTCATTCAAAAAATTTTGCTAACCTAAAATCTCAACTTTCTTCTTGTGTCAGGAAACTTGTCACCAAAGAGGAAGAGTAACATCATCAGCTAGGAGTAATATAAACAATCTTGCTTTCAAACATATTAATTTTAGAGAACACACATGATGGATGATTGTGGCCCTTTCCTAATAAGGAATCATGAAAGAATGTGATTTTAAGATACTGAACATTCAACCCAGGGTTTGACAAAACTTTCAAGCTTCCTGGTGCAAATTGAACTATAGACACTGTCTCAACCTCAAATGAAACTGGAGTTTGGTCTCTGTTGATTTCCTCATTCAATACTAACCTGCTATTTACATTACTATTGCTATTGAACTATAGACAATGTTTCAACTTCAAATGAAACTGGAGTTTGGTCTCCAAGAACCTGTTGATTTCCTCATTCAATACTAACCTGCTATTTACATTACTATTGCTATTGTCTTCAGTGTCATATTTGGAGCTAGAAAGGGACCTGCTGGCATCTAATGGCACTCTGAGATATACCATTCTGTTGGCATAGTGGATTGCCTGACTATATACTGTGCTCTCCTCATTATTTATCATCTCCTGTTGCTGTTCTTTACTAAGTGTTGGCCATATCCGCAGCTGTAACAAGAAATTCCTTCATATTTATCAATTTGGATATATACTTTTCATAACAGTGACGCTCTACTACATAGTGCTGCATGTACATGATATTAGGTGCAACCTATACTAAAATCATATGAATTACAGATGTATTAAAACTATATATTCAAATACGAAATCCCAAAACCTATATTATATCAGATAATACATATTTCAGGAGTCATACTGGATATCAGTTGGAAAAGAAAATTGGAAGTCAAATTTTTTGGACCTTTTCCCAATAATTTTACTTACTTATCTAGTGTTATTGATATATGTGTAAAAATACTGCACATTGCCTTCTGCCAAATTATACCTTCTATCACTGAAGCAGTAATGTGATTGGTTTTCAGTAATTATTTCGAAGATTTTTCAACCAGTACTTAATCACACATTTTAAAAACATCCATATTTATCAAAATGTTGAGGGAGACATGTCTTTTCATGACATTTGTGACTTGTGGTACAGCATTCCCTTATAAACCTACCTGCTCAGCTGCTATTTCCAGAGCACCAATTTCACGTGGACGGTACTGCAGTCTCTTTGGAGATTCTGGTTGGCCACTTGACCCTGGACCTACGCTCCAACTTCTCCTTGAGTCACGGCTCTAAAACACAAATCACCCCATCTTTATTTATCTCTTTAAAGTGTTGATTGGAATTAAAAAGTAAAAATCATTAAGATTTAGCGATAAATATTTTTTGTTAATATGGTACTTAATTGTCTATCAGTTAAATTTCTAAAAATTATGAATTATATAGCTATGCTAATGTCAGTATATTCCTTTAATGTTTTTAAATCAAGCTATGTTACAAGATTAAATAAACTCTCTTCAATTAAATTAAATTCCTTATCATAACAAGCAAGATTTTAACTTTAAAAAATTGAAAATAAAAAATTAAATTAAGACTAAGTTTATGAACTATGGAATGCTCCTCGATCTATGTTAAACCAATTATATGTAAATAAGATCTAGTCATGCTTCTAGTTAATTATACAGGCCTATATTCACTGGGGGGTATCGTGATGCAACAACACCGTGTTGTTGCATCAAGATGGCCAGACTTCCGGTGATAGATTTTCGTACGATGTTTTGTTTTCCCAATTTACACCCATTTCTAGGACGAGTTGCTCAATAATCATACACATGCAGTTAGCACATGATCTATATTTTAAAAAACTGTCATTGGTATACATGTAGCATCATCAAGAAGCGATAAATTCGTGGTTTTAATTCCTCACTATTGATGCAACAACACCACTCTGTTTCTTATCGATGATGCAACAACACCAATGTGCTGATGCAAAAACGCCAATATAATGTATCATTGAACAACAAGAGAAACTGTTTTATGTTCTGTTTACAGGTGTAGGTCGGGACATGAATAAAACGCGTGAGTCAGTGGTCCATGGACGAAACATATTTTGTTTGGTTTCTTTGTCTATATCAAAGTTAAAAGGATATACAAGGCAAACTAAATAAAGTACAGAATCCTCGGGAGGCAATCTCATTGATATTGTATCTGAAAAATAAAGATTATACATTTTCTAAATTAAATGCCCTTGATTTACCGTATGGAAATTGCTTACAAATAACTAATATAATTTTGGAAAGACAACAGATATCAGTCATTTTGTGTTGTTAGTACCTCAATTGAAATACTCAATTCTGATTGGTTGATGAGCGGGCAACAAAATGTATTGTTAGTACCTCAACTGAAATACTCGATTCTGATTGGGTGATTAGCGGTCAAAATTATGTATTATTATATACCTCAAATGTATTCTAGATGCTCATTGGCTTATTCATGGTCACATGACATGGAATAGATGAACAAATTCCCTGGAAAGTCCTAAATCCCTGCTTTCAGGGAAGATGAATTGTACTAATCACCAGTTAGGTCATGTGACCAGTCAATAGTACATTTTATCTTCCCCCAAATCTGAGATTATAGGAGTTGAAAGGTAAAATGCCCTTAAATGCCAATAAGAACCTGTGAACATTTGATATTGAAATGAAAAGACTTCTCAATTTTGTTTTTGTTTACAGAGTACTTATCACTTTATCAGGTATATAATAAAACAAATAGTGACTGCCACATTTTCGGGAAATAGTGTAAAAATTTTCCTCTCGGGAATATCCTGTCCACTGACTTGTTCCCTCGGCCTGCAGCCTCGGGAACATGTCAGTGGACAGGATATTCCCCTGAGGAAAATATTTTGCACTATTTCCCTCAATGGCAGTCACTATTTGTACACTGTTGACCGCTACTAGGTACTGTTGACCGCTACTTCTGAAAAAAGTTTCATGACGTCACAAAAAATCATGGAAGACGGACATTTTGTAAGTGTTGATGAAAATGACTTTACTAGGCGACAAGTATAGCAAAAATACAAATAGAAACTTAAAATTAACATTAATTCACTAACGAGTACGCCGTGATGTGCCAAATACAGAGTTAAGCTTCTTGCACTGTCTCCATATTTTCTAAAAAAATATTGCTAACGTGGTTCGGAGAAAAGGTTGTGAAATGAAGCCATGCCGATTGATGATCGTCGTCTATATGTGTATTATTAGTTTACTCGGACTAACAAAACAATAGTAGACCTCTCCATTCGATCAACCGTCAAAATCATATACCTCGACTGTAAACCTTGAAACTACTGTTGACCTCGACCTTCGGTCTCTGTCAACAGTATTTTTTCGGTTTACAGTCTCGGTATACAATTTTGCCGGTTGGCCTCTGGGGAGGTCAACAATTGTAAACTGTTGACCACTACTAGGTACTGTTGACCCCTATTTTTGAAAAATTGTTTTTTTAATGTTGAAATTTTTTTAATTTTGAAAAAATAAGTTGTGTAAAAAATTACAAGTATTCGACGGTTTGGGGATTTTTTGCTAAAATATGATACCTTTACTTATCAAATATGTTCACGTGATATTCGATTATATATTCGTCCAATTATTATATTATTTGGACTAACAGAACAATTGTTAACCTCTCTTTTCGGT
Organism: Owenia fusiformis; assembly: GCA_903813345.2. Classification (NCBI taxonomy): domain Eukaryota; kingdom Metazoa; phylum Annelida; class Polychaeta; order Sabellida; family Oweniidae; genus Owenia; species Owenia fusiformis. The sequence goes on along the minus strand of CAIIXF020000006.1, from coordinate 13,161,359 downwards.
CAACTGGCAAAAGTGTCCTCGACATCTGGTCTCAGTGATCAACAGTACTTTCAACGTTTACAGTATCGGTATACAATTTTGCCAGTTGACCTCAAGAGGGGTCTACAATTGTATATTGTATATCCTTTGTTATCCCACCCAAAGTATGATGTCATATATCAAGTTGAAGAGTTGTATACGCTGCTCAGGAGTTTACGCTATCCAGTAGTTGTACATCGTTCTCAAGAGTTGTATAGGATGAGTGTTGGTTTAATGATATTGCAGTTATACAATGCTATTATATAAAAGTTATTTACTGAGAGGGACTCAATATTGGTTTTATTTCGAGAGACAATATGATATTTCCCGAGGGCCCGGGATATCTGGGATAACTGTACCCCTATCAATTTACCTTTTTGGGCCCTAAATCTTATCACTTTTGTTTACCTTTTTACTCAGTCGGAGAGAAGGAATCCAAAGAGACCAATAATTCTACATGTGCGTCGTGCAAGATTTCCATTAAACGTGTAACTAAACGGCCTCTCTAATAAATCAATTAGACGTTTTTACACGTTGGCTCTCCAAATTGTAGGAAATAAAGAATCATGTCATATTATATCATAGATGAAGCAATCATCCCATCAACATCAGCTCACGAATGTCACAGTTAAACTGTTTTAGTTATAATTTGATAAACAGTGGTAACGTACATCACTGGCCAAATTTCAGGCCAAATTTTGAAGAAAATGGGCCTCTAAATTTCAAAATTTGGGCCCACTTTTGGGTTTTAGGGGCCCAAAATTTTTTTCCCAGCAAGCGCGGACGTGTTTTTCTCTGACCTGAAATTTGCCCCCCCCCCCTTGTTGGTTCCCAGATCCGCCCCTGTACATCTACTAGTTTATCACTGTTCCACAGATGGATGACAGATAATATCATGATAATATCCACTAGCTCATCATGTTTACCGAGAACGAAAGATGTTTGTCCACCACTTTGAATGATACTAACTGGAGTCAGGGCCATCAAGCTATGGAACAGTGGTTTATGAAAATAGATTGGGTTACTAAAGCTTGCCATGTTAAAGGCGATTGAACTATGTTATAGAATAACGTCCAGTACATTATAATATGTAAAAGTATAAATTTTTGAAAATACATATAAAGGATCTTCGCCCACAGGACGTGTATTTTGAATGCCTTGAGAAGAACGCAAATATGGGTAGGCTAATTGGTAACGGTATTGCAATAGTAGCATTTAAAAATCTGTTCCTCTCGAGATTTATGGTCTTCTGAAATTATACTATTAATTGGTGTTGCTGCATCATTGCTCAAATCTAGAGGAGTGTTGTTGCATCTTCGGTTTGGTGTTGTTGCATCAATAGTGAGGAACTAAAACCGTGAACTTATTGCTTCTTGGTGATGGTACATGTATACTAATGACAGTTTCTTTAAATATAGATCGTTCGCTAACTGCACGTGTATGGTTATTGAGCAACTCGTCCTAGAAATGGGTTTAATTGGGGAAACAAAATATCGTACGAAAATCTATCACCGGAAGTCTGGCCATCTTGATGCAACAACACGGTGTTGTTGCATCACGATACTCCCCAGTGATATTGCCCATATTGTTATCTCTATTAGTATACATGTATCTATGTAATTCTATTTTCATTTCCATTTATGAAATATGTCTAGCAGCACTAGTATACTATTCTCTAATCTAGCCAATGTAATCTAAATATATAATAAAGGACACCAGTTTCACAAAAACTATACACAAAGACAGTCAAAAATTAATTCATCATTTTAGGCAATATTCAAAATGTTGTACATTTCCTACATTCCTCAGAAAGAAATCAATCCTCCCCTTTTTAATGTTCAACATAGAGACAATCAAACTCATCAATAATCATAAATTTCAGTCCCCAAAGAGAAACATTTCAACTACGACGTCACCATTGCACAAAGTCATATTAAAGATGAAACATCATCAACTAATCAACAGTTCATGTAATGTTAACTACTCTCTTTTCTTCTAATAATTTCAAACCATTTTTATTGGCACTTTGACCTACCTGACTCCGAGGGCTACGAGTTGCTATATGAGTAAGTACCCCCAGTTGGTCCTGATAATCGGGCAAATATAACTGCCGAATTTGACGCTCACAATCTTGATAAAATGTTGCTTCCCAAAATTGGGTATTGTTCCAAACAGCATGCTCCTGAACGCAGGTATATGCAAACTGGATGATCCCCGTTGAGAGTTTCTGTAAGGGGGTTAAATAGAACAGCTGCATAAGAAGTGTAAACTACAAGCTGCTAGGCCAACAAGAACCAATGGGTGCATGATAATACAGCATTAAACATTGTTACATACGTGCAATATCACTGACATGAGTCCTTTAGCATTGCAAGCTTAGATAATAGTCATTTCATCATCGCAATATGACTTGAATCAATTTGAGCAAATTATAGATGATTCACAGCCAAAAATCATCAATTTTCAAATTGATAAAATACAAGTTTTCATGCCTCATGCCTCTGTATGAAAGTTGCAAGATCAATGCTAAGAAGTGTTTCTCTAAAGGCCTCTATCATTAATATTGCACATGAATGGCCATATCCCGCAATCTGAATACCTCCTGGCTTACAAGCTCCATTGTGTCCCTATAAAGCTTTGTAATATCCTTCTCTACATCGGTATAGAAGGCCATCTCCCAGAATCTTTGTTGTGACCATACAGGGTGACATTGTATACATGTGTATGCAAATTGGAGACACCCTGTACAAACTTTCTGTAAGGCCCATAAAATCAAAAATGTCTCACGTTTTTCATACTTTACAAATACAATTGAGAATTGATCTATTTTTGCAATTGTCTATTTTTACAATTCCTTTAATATCTCTCTCTCTCTCTATATATATATATATATATCACTTTAACATGCATATATCGAATGAGTTATCATTTGTCGGAAATACTTATTTATTACTTAGTTTAGTGTATCTCAACTCACCCTACAGAAGGAAGTGGCTAATGGCAAGATAGCGGCAGCAACTCCATTCTCATCATTGCTAGAGTCATTCTGAAAGTCAAAAGGTTCAACAATAAACATCATTCTGAACATTCAAAATTCCTACGACTTTAAAGGAATGTGATTTTTATCCATTACTGACTATTCATCTAAGGTTTTCACGCTTCTTCTTTGATTACATCACTGATGATGATATCATTATAATTATCATTTAAAAAAGAAATCCCAAAAAATATCAATACAGCGAAACATGTAAAGTGTAACACCTCTGTTAGTGGAACATTTTTAAGAGACCCAAGACCAACTGGCTTTATGTTAAATAAACCTCTATAAGTGGAACGGTGGAACACCTCCCAAGTGGATCACTTTTTAAAGATACAAAAGGTGTTCCACTTAGACTTGTTTTATTGATATAACAGATTTGTCTTGTATTACAATAAATTGTCTTCTGGCTTGCTCTATTGACTTAACAAACAAACCTGCAGTGCACAGTTCATGAGTCTCACAACAAGATCAAACTGTTGATGTTCTAATTGTGCCTTATTGGTTTGTACATGGTATGCTAATTCATGGGTGAGAGCTAGTCTTGCCATCTTACTCTTCATTGCACGCAACACAGCTGGGAAGATCTGTAATACAATAACTCATTACAGCTTAATGTTTCACTGGATCATGATATTGGTTGATTTATATTCTGACTTTATATATAATTTATATATAAAAGTACATTCATACAAACTTTAAGAAAATTTAATATAGGCTAGATTTGGAGAAGTAATGAAAAATTGATAAGACTTTGGAAAATAACATGTTAAGAGGAGTGTACAGTGGTCAAATTCCCTTTAAATGTCCAAGATTTGATAATGTCAAGGTCATCTTTTAAGCCTGAAAACACTGTCTTTATGAATAGAGTACGAAATTAATTTAATATAGCCCAAAATTACTTCATAATTTTGAATCTCCAAAGAGATCAAGACATACCTTCCGAGCATCAGTGATTTTATTCTCAAAGATGAATGCCACACAATTCCTGAGCACCTCAAGTCTTCTTGCATTGGAGCTTACAATGGACTTGTCTGAAGACTGACTGACTGAGGCTCCCATGGGGACTATACGTGGTTGTTGAGGTCTGGTTTTGGTCATCCTAAAGTGGAGAACACAAGTGTTAAAATCAATGAATCTGGTAAAAAATACAATAGTACACACAAAACTTTACATGTACTAACTTGCACCAGGTCATTGCGTATTTCCCTTTCTCGCAATTAGCTAGAACAGGAGGAATATTCTAGAAATATGTATATTGTTCTGATATCGTAAATTAAGAATTGTGGAATTCATTAGTCTTTCACAGTTGGAAAGAAAAGTGAATGTCACAAAATTAAGATATGGTCCCCAGTTGAAGCAAATAGAGAGAAGGCGTCAATACAACAGGCTTGATGCAAGGTAGCTTTAAAGGAACGATTTACTCTCAAAAGTGAAGAGGATTATCACACTAGTTGACACACAAATATTGAGCAGAAACTGATGTGAGAAATCCAAAGCATTGTGAAGCATCTGACATGCGTGTTTGTTTCTTTAATATCTCTCATTTGAAGCTTCAAAATTATTTTTAATCTCAATGTTGTGAAAAAAGCTTTAATGAAAAATGAACAACTGGTAAAGTCAAAGCAATATACATGTACATATAAATGTTTCAAATACAGGAACAATTAATTAATTCACATTCAAACAAACAACAAAAACAATTCAAACTGAGAATTCACTTTTTTTAATTTAGCCATTTAAATTACAAAATAATGTGTTAATTCAGAGAGACAGTCAAACATTTAATTAATGAAAACTCATTACTAAGTAGGTTGGTTAGCTTTTGGACTTTAATTATCAGATCTCAAATGTTTAACTGTTCATATATGTTTGACTGCACTCAATATGCAATTATGCATTCACCGAATTAAAGAAGTGCATCCACCTCAATACCATTACCAACCAGTGTCATAAACAAAAATTTGTATTACTGTGTGATATTAAATATTGCAGGTGTATGAACATTATCATATAAATTACTTATTTTTGTTATTTTGTGCTTAGTCTGGCATACAGCCTCAAGAAAAGTCAAGTAATTATCCAATTCTCAGGTAAATCAATACAGGATTGTCTCAATTTCTGAGGCTGTGCACGAGACTGTGTTTACTTATGATATAACCCGAACAAAAATACAAGAAACCAAACAACACCAACTGAACCAAACAACACCAACTGAACCAAACAACACCCAGGCAAAGCTAAAAATCATGATATTAAATACTTCTTCATTAATGATTGTTACATGAGGATTCAAATTAATGTCCATGATTATTTCCATGAAAGTTGCATACATACACTGCAGAATAAGGTATTTATTGCAGAATACCATATAAGGTATTCATTGCAAACACCATATAAGGTATTCACTGAAGAACACCATATAAGATATTCATTGTGTAATACCAGATATTTATTGCATATATCTTATATACTGTTATTGATATTAACTGCTTACAATGTATAAGCATACATTAACAAACATTAAAATAAAATTAGGCAATATCAGACTTTGCCCTTAAATTCTCTGGGTTAAACTTTCCAATTAGTATTTTGAGAATGCATAATTCATGTTATATTTGTGTTGTTTCAATGTTAATATTTCAAAGAAAAATTATCATTTGTGAGTAACCAGGTTTCCATTTCTTTTACAAATTCAATACATATGGGGTTCTACAAGGTTCTAAATTGATATAAAATTAGTTATCATATTAATAATGAATCTATCTTGTCTCATAATTTGTATAATAACTGTCACACACTGAACATAATAAACAGAACATATAAGACTATACCACATATAAGACTATTATACCATACAGCCAAATACCAAATATACAGAGAAGAACAGAATTTCATCCAACATGTGAGTAAATTCCATATTTTCTTGATTCCCATATAAAGTTTGAATGTTTTATATGGGCAAGAGCTGTTTTTTTGTTTTCTAATGTTGCTATTTGTGCTTTCTTGACTACACATTGAGAAACTTTTGATTCCATGTTTCTTTTTAATTTCACATGTGCCTGATATATTTTGCATTGAAACATGGCCATATGGGATGAAATTCTAGTTTCCATTAACGAGTCAACATAAACATACAAGATATAGCTTTATAGTACAAATACTTACACAAAGCACCCAAATAATGAAGTTGGAAAAAAGAGAAAAATACACCATTTAATTTTTTATGAAACTTAAACTGTATTTTTATTTATCATGCAATCAATATGCCAGTATTTTCTTTAATTGTTCTGTGCAATCATTCAAAATGAAACATACGATACAAACTCTTAAAAAATGCTTCAATAATACATCAAATTGTGTATTTCTCAATTCAAAACTTTAAAAATCTAAAATAAAAATATATTTCATCTCATTTATATAATAAGACATATACAACCTAACCACCTAAGAAGAATAAACAAATACATAAAAACATTGAAATACTGGATAACAATACATCTTGTCAATAACAAAGTTCGTGTTTTTGTCATGGTTTCTTTATAGACAACATCGCCATGCAATTCTAACTGTGTTAGGAAGCTAAATGTTCAACCCATGCAATGGATGTTAACTGATAATATAATACAAGTGATAGGTGTAATAGGAAAGATGATTTGCTCGTGAGTGACATTTTGGCTTAATTCATGCAGTTTCTCACTAAAAGTTGAATGAAGCAGATTTGATTTTCTGATATTTCTGAACAGATCTGATGGTGGACTTCACGACTTCTTTAATTTCACCATGCTAATTCCACTCTTTTCATGGAATTTTGCAAGGAATGACCAGCCATGAAATTTTACCCATGCCTCATGTATACTGGTATACTTTAATATTCTTATTTTCTCCTGAAACATCCCATTCTATAATAATTTCCCAAAATATTTTTTAAAACAGATTAGGGCAATTTGACAAAATGCACCAAGACATAAAAAATTGTGAAAAAGTACTGATTTTGTTCCGGATTGTGAAAAAATGTCAACAGAAAAATGATAATAGAAGAGGTCCTAATAAGTGAGAGACTGAGCTGATACAGTTTACGATATAGCAATTTATGATGCTGCTAAACCTCACAAGCGTTTACCTGCCATCGGTATCATCATTATCATTTTCATCGCTACAAAATCGTAACAATTTCAAATTACTATCATTTTTTTGAAGATTGAACAAATATTTTCAACCTATGTATTTGTTAGTTAAAGTGTCATTGAAAATAGATATTTTGTATAAATCCTTTCTCCAAACTTAATTTTTATTATCTTTAACATTTAGGACATAAAAATATCTTGTATAATGTCTTGAGGGTTGATTTTTAGGTCATGGAAAAAAGATTTATGTAACATTATTACGCCATAAAAAAGTTACATTCAAATAACAAATTTAATGTTATATTTTTCAATACATGAATAATCTTAATAACAGAATTAATAAAAAAAAACATTCCATGTTTGACGAAAACTTCATCAACCATCACTCCACAAACTAAATAAAATCTAGAAAACTAAATCTATGCAAGGCTTCAAATTCTAAAAGCAATCCTTAAAAGGCTTAAAAATAAACAAAGGTCGAACTATTTGAGGGAGTTCTGACCAAAGTTATAGCTCAATACTATCTACTAGTATCTAGATGGTATCACTGCAATTATGGGCTAAATATCACAATTCTGTAATGATATGATGAAATGGATTTGAATGTGAAAGTTTAGCAAGCAGACAGTTGAATGAAGTCAATTTTAGTTTCAAATTATTTTTATTTTGTAGAACTCAAGCACAAGTCACACTGGATAGATTGATTGATTAGTTTTTTTGCAGCATCCTAGGTTGCTCCATTAGTCTAGCCTGGCAAAGCTAAAATGGCGACTATAGGAGATATACCTGAAACGTTGTCTTTGCTTCTGTCTGGATAAAAAAGTTATTGCTAATAGTTAAAACTGATAGAAAGCATTGGTTGAGAGACTGTGCCCAATGGTCAACAGTTAATAAAGAAAAAAATGAAACAGATTTTGGTTTTACCCTTTACCCCCCCCCCCCCAAAAAACTAAGATTAAGATACTCTTAACATGGTTAATATATACATTGTATGTATTGAAACTGGGCTTTAGCCCTCCTTAGAAATAATTGACTCTATATATCGTGACATTTGGACACAGTTCCCAAAGAGCATTTGAGATTTTAAGTTGGAAAATAGTTTTGAAAAAGACAGGCCACATCACTTCTAGAAGAAAGTTAAACATTAAGCAATCCCTACACCAGATTTGAGAATGAGACTACTAAATCAAAGAATACAAAGAAACATAATAATTTTGACCATCAATCCCTTTGGTTAGGTAGTAAATACAACATGATAAAGTTGACGATTGTGAAAATTTGAACCAAAGAACCAGAGAAAGGAGCGCAGCAAGCATTTCTATAATGTGATTTGAAAAGGGAAATCAATATTGTGTATTAGCAAACTGAAAAGCAACAATAGAAAAAACACTTGATTCTTCAATAATTATTCTCACCAGATTTCAAGACATAGAGTATAGATTGTTTAGAAGTGTTTGCCAAAGTGCTTCATATTTCATACCTATTATGTTATATCTGAATTTGTATCAACTATCAACAAAAATGTAAATGCAAACACCCCTAAAACTAATCAGACCAATCATATGTCATTTGCGTGAAAACTTTACTCCCGCTTAGTCACAGAGACCAATCATATCTAATAACACATACACCTACCTCGCTTTAATATTACTCTTTGTGACACCTTCGTCAATTATCTCCTGAACGTGGACCCAGTCTATCGCAGGAAAGGAAGGAATATGTATCCGATTGTGAGATCCTTCAGTTGCTTTTGGGATTTTTTGCACATATGGTTGTGGATTTGGATTTTCCTAAAATATTAATTTAAATATTAAAATAATAATTCAAAATAAGAAGATTTTTCATTTTTTGTTTTTACATACACTATTTACTTCATGTAACATTTTTACTTTATTATCTTTACTTTAGCTCTTTTCAACTCTATTTTAGATTTTTAAATACTTTTATGAAGTTTGATTACAACTTAACATGTAACACAATTCATTAAAATTTTGATCGAAGGCAAAAGGAAACAAGGCATTAACATGACAAAATGTTACCACCTAGTTGCTCTTTTTTACCTTGAAAAGGTCATTAAAGGTCAACATCTCAAATCTATAGTCCGATTTGAAGTTTCGAGGACTTGTAGATGATTTTGAAAAAAATTTGGTCAATTGATGCATGTTGAAAAAGACCTTTTTTACCTTTTTAACCTGTTTTGACCTTGAGATGGTCATTGAAGGTCAAATCTTAAATCTTAAGTCAAATTTGAACTTCTGAAAACTTGAAGATGATTTTGAAAAAAGTCAGTCTCAACAGTATTTGTTAAGTTATTGGAAGTTGTAAGAATTTGTTACAGACGCCGATCGCCAACCGCCAACCACCAACCCCCATCCGCAAAAACAATTAGCAATTTTGATAAAACAACATCCAGAGAAAACCACCACCTTCTACCTGGTGCTTAAGAAACTGCATTTGGATTGTACATTTTGTACTACTTACATTGATGTAAAGCTGTTGGGCTATCTGTTTTATATGGTTCATCATTGCACATTTTGTTATATACTTACGTTGATGTAAAGCTGTTGGGCTATCTGTCTTATATGGTTCATCATTGCACATTTTGTTATTTACTTATGTTGATGTAAAGCTGTTGGGCTATCTGTCTTATATGGTTCATCATTGCACATTTTGTTATATACTTACGTTGATGTAAAGCTGTTGGGCTATCTGTTTTATATGGTTCATCATTGCACATTTTGTTATATACTTACGTTGATGTAAAGCTGTTGGGCTATCTGTTTTATATGGTTCATCATTGCACATTTTGTTATATACTTACGTTGATGTAAAGCTGTTGGGCTATCTGTTTTATATGGTTCATCATTGCACATTTTGTTATATACTTACGTTGATGTAAAGCTGTTGGGCTATCTGTTTTATATGGTTCATCATTGCACATTTTGTTATATACTTACGTTGATGTAAAGCTGTTGGGCTATCTGTTTTATATGGTTCATCATTGCACATTTTGTTATATACTTACGTTGATGTAAAGCTGTTGGGCTATCTGTTTTATATGGTTCATCATTGCACATTTTGTTATATACTTACGTTGATGTAAAGCTGTTGGGCTATCTGTTTTATATGGTTCATCATTGCACATTTTGTTATATACTTACATTGATGTAAAGCTGTTGGGCTATCTGTTTTATATGGTTCATCATTGCACATTTTGTTATATACTTACGTTGATGTAAAGCTGTTGGGCTATCTGTTTTATATGGTTCATCATTGCACATTTTGTTATATACTTACGTTGATGTAAAGCTGTTGGGCTATCTGTTTTATATGGTTCATCATTGCACATTTTGTACTACTTACATTGATGTAAAGCTGTTGGGCTATCTATTTTATATGGTTCATCATTGCACATTTTGTTATATACTTACGTTGATGTAAAGCTGTTGGGCTATCTGTTTTATATGGTTCATCATTGCACATTTTGTTATATACTTACGTTGATGTAAAGCTGTTGGGCTATCTGTTTTATATGGTTCATCATTGCTCATTTTGTTATATACTTACGTTGATGTAAAGCTGTTGGGCTATCTGTTTTATATGGTTCATCATTGCACATTTTGTTATATACTTACGTTGATGTAAAGCTGTTGGGCTATCTGTTTTATATGGTTCATCATTGCACATTTTGTTATATACTTACATTGATGTAAAGCTGTTGGGCTATCTGTTTTATATGGTTCATCATTGCACATTTTGTTATATACTTACATTGATGTAAAGCTGTTGGGCTATCTGTTTTATATGGTTCATCATTGCACATTTTGTTATATACTTACATTGATGTAAAGCTGTTGGGCTATCTGTTTTATATGGTTCATCATTGCACATTTTGTTATATACTTACGTTGATGTAAAGCTGTTGGGCTATCTGTTTTATATGGTTCATCATTGCTCATTTTGTACTACTTACATTGATGTAAAGCTGTTGGGCTATCTGTTTTATATGGTTCATCATTGCTCATTTTGTACTACTTACATTGATGTAAAGCTGTTGGGCTATCTGTTTTATATGGTTCATCATTGCACATTTTGTTATATACTTACGTTGATGTAAAGCTGTTGGGCTATCTGTTTTATATGGTTCATCATTGCTCATTTTGTACTACTTACATTGATGTAAAGCTGTTGGGCTATCTGTTTTATATGGTTCATCATTGCTCATTTTGTACTACTTACATTGATGTAAAGCTGTTGGGCTATCTGTTTTATATGGTTCATCATTGCTCATTTTGTACTACTTACATTGATGTAAAGCTGTTGGGCTATCTGTTTTATATGGTTCATCATTGCACATTTTGTTATATACTTACGTTGATGTAAAGCTGTTGGGCTATCTGTTTTATATGGTTCACCATTGCACATTTTGTACTACTTACATTGATGTAAAGCTGTTGGGCTATCTGTTTTATATGGTTCATCATTGCACATTTTGTTATATACTTACATTGATGTAAAGCTGTTGGGCTATCTGTTTTATATGGTTCATCATTGCACATTTTGTTATATACTTACATTGATGTAAAGCTGTTGGGCTATCTGTTTTATATGGTTCATCATTGCACATTTTGTTATATACTTACATTGATGTAAAGCTGTTGGGCTATCTGTTTTATATGGTTCATCATTGCACATTTTGTTATATACTTACATTGATGTAAAGCTGTTGGGCTATCTGTTTTATATGGTTCATCATTGCACATTTTGTTATATACTTACATTGATGTAAAGCTGTTGGGCTATCTGTTTTATATGGTTCATCATTGCACATTTTGTTATATACTTACATTGATGTAAAGCTGTTGGGCTATCTGTTTTATATGGTTCATCATTGCACATTTTGTACTACTTACATTGATGTAAAGCTGTTGGGCTATCTGTTTTATATGGTTCATCATTGCACATTTTGTTATATACTTACATTGATGTAAAGCTGTTGGGCTATCTGTTTTATATGGTTCACCATTGCACATTTTGTACTACTTACATTGATGTAAAGCTGTTGGGCTATCTGTTTTATATGGTTCATCATTGCACATTTTGTTATATACTTACATTGATGTAAAGCTGTTGGGCTATCTGTTTTATATGGTTCATCATTGCACATTTTGTTATATACTTACATTGATGTAAAGCTGTTGGGCTATCTGTTTTATATGGTTCACCATTGCACATTTTGTACTACTTACATTGATGTAAAGCTGTTGGGCTATCTGTTTTATATGGTTCATCATTGCACATTTTGTTATATACTTACATTGATGTAAAGCTGTTGGGCTATCTGTTTTATATGGTTCATCATTGCACATTTTGTACTACTTACATTGATGTAAAGCTGTTGGGCTATCTGTTTTATATGGTTCATCATTGCTTCATTGGACAACCTCTCCTCATTTATCACAGTCTGCATACTGGCAAACACCTGAACACGAATATAAAATCAATTTTTCATTCATTCATTTTCACTGTTTCAGTGAAAATAAATATCAAAATCAAGAAAATTGTGGTTACATTTTTCAAAGTAAAAAGAATTATTGAACTTATTATAGACATTTATTTTTCTAAATGATTGAATTACAATTAAAATGTCTATCATAAGCATAGGAAAATATCAATAATTTCAGGGAAAAAATTGATGAAAAATCTATAAATAGTACTTTCTTGTACATTGTATTTCTATAATTCAGATGAATGTTCATAATTTTAAAATCATTACTGTATATTTTCTAAACAGGTCATGATAACCTCAAATGTTTTCAATATTCTTAAAAACATTTGACCAAACTCAAATTATCCAGTCTTTAAATAGAAATGGTGCAATTTCTGGCAACAAACATTACATAGTGTGAGGAATAATAAATAAGAAAGCCCACCTCATCGTAAATATCACAGATTCTATATGGGGGTCCCCTCTCCGAGACAAATGCACTGAAGCACATGCTGTCAAGCATCTTGGTCATGAAATCATCTTCCACAAGACCTCTATGACCAAGGAAGTTGGCCTGAAATTTTAAAAAATATTGGCTCTTATTTTTTTCATCTTTGTTTTCATCAGATGTCTAATATATTTGAACACTTTTTATTTTAATTTTTCTATTTTCATACAACAATTCATCCTCATATTTTTCTACACAGTTCACAGATCAATAATTCTAATTTTGGATTGTTCCTCTTTATATATTTTAATGTAGCTCACATAAAACTGAGATTTCATTTTTTTGATTTATATGACACCCTTGGGAAATTATCCAGACTGTGTTGCACTAGACTACGTTGAAATATTTTACAATTTTTCATTTGCTTACCTTGTGGAAAGTGATGAAGGGTTCAGGGTGAATTCGTATGAGAGTAAGACACGACCGATAGCCAATCAGGATTTCAGCAAAAAGTCGTAAAAACACAGCCCTAATTTCTTTATCTAACATATCTCGTGCTGTTGTCTTCATTGATGAGGGGGAGGGAGGAAAGGCCTTGTCTGCCCATGAGAGATCGGGGTGTAGCAACTGTAAAAAAGAATACAACATAAGTGTACTAATATGAACAACCAATATAAAGATAAATTGCTTACAATGACAAATCTTCAAATATTGGATATTACATGTATATTATCTCAGATGTTCATCATCAATTTGCAGAATGTGAGACAAGTAGATCACCCTAATTCAAGAATATCACTTTTCAATTTATGAGTTTTCAATTTAAGGCATACCTTTTTAAGAGCATCAGTGACTCTAGTATGTGCAGGTTCTGGTATAATAGACAACTGCACACACTCTGGTATCATTACGCTACCACCATCTAGGTCACATATTATCACATCTAGCAGATCTTGTACTTCCAGCTTCAGAGATCCATGGACTCCAGCAATGAATGGGGTTGGTGTGTTCAGTACTTCAATGAGGTGGGCGGGTAAGACTGGGATGTACACATAACTGAAGAAATGAGAACATTATAATGTAGTATAGTATATAACATCATATGGATATACAAAGCAACTTGAAGGCCACCAATTAACAAAAATATTTCTGTAGTTGCCAAAAGGCTTATATTTCCTCATATTTCTCTCAAAAATGTGAATAAATAGCTTCATTTTTCTTACATTTCAACACAATTAAGTATGTTTCCCACAGACATGTCAATCAAATGTATTAGATGACTTACGTATATTTGAAGGGATATAGGAGAGCTGTGAGAGCCTGGCAAGCTGAAGTGAGTCTATTGTAGCTGTTGGACAGGAACAGAATCTTGTGGTCTGATAGTGCTGCACAGAACAACTGGATGATGGTGTTGATTGCTGAAAATAAGAATGCGGTTTATTATTTGATGTTTGATAGACTATGATGTGTATAAACCTTCTACGGGGAATTGATAGTAAGGTAGATCTGATGAAAGACTATATTAAGCAAACTGATAGGATTCATTTGAATTGTTGTATTTCTTCACTCCTTGGCTTTTCCTGAAATTCTTCAAAGCTCTTTATATGACAAGCTTAGCTTCAAACACTATGTAAGATACACATACTGTTGAACATAATGTAGTTTCATTCCTTTCCAAAGCTACTTCCATATGACAATATGTGGCACATTTAGACAAAGGTACACACATTAATTTCCACATTAATTAATGTCCTTTCCAAAGCTACTTTACGTGTTACAATATGAATGGTACTCATAACATATAATAGCATGGCTTCTGTGTTATTGAGACATGCAATGAGCCAATGATATCATGCATTTCTTTTCCTTCCTCTTACAAGGACTATGGTACTTACATAATTGTTGAAAGAGTGTGGCTACAGTTTCATTAGTAGTAGGAATTGTATGAGAGAGTGGAGGTTGCAGAGCCTGCCTGTCCCCTGCTCCTATTGAGAACCGAACTTGTGGACCCCCTGGAATGCAATGTGTGACCCCATAAGCATATGTTATGTGTTATTAAGAAAGAACAAAGGGTAACAACATGATCAGCTGATAGACTTTTACTTTAATTG
Source organism: Owenia fusiformis (assembly GCA_903813345.2). NCBI lineage: Eukaryota > Metazoa > Annelida > Polychaeta > Sabellida > Oweniidae > Owenia > Owenia fusiformis. The sequence continues at coordinate 13,146,130 of CAIIXF020000006.1, read as the reverse complement.
TCTAACAATTGTTCTGTATTCAATACACTAACTTTGACTGAATTTGAAATGAGAACAAAGTTGAAATAATTTTACTTTTTACGTGACATAAATAATGTTATACTTACCAGGTGGCGGCACCTGTACTGAACTGAGTATGTTTCCAATAAGTGTTTCTATTTGGACATTCGGGATGTTTTCAATATAAACTGTGTAGATCAGACCTAGACAATTCTGAAAAGGAAATTACAAATATTGGTGACTGACATTAGCTTTTTAAGCTTTGAAATTCTTCAGAATTATGAAAATCACGAGAATTCACAGAAACTTGTTCTCCCAAAAAGTTGAATATTTTAATCCATTTTGGCAATACTTGCTGAAAGTATATTATAACATTTTAAACTCTCTTCTTTTTGTATAACTTTGCTTAAGGGTTCTACTTGCAGCAATCACAATTTGAAAAATATTTCAATTTTTTTCACAAACCTTTATTAATGTTCAATGTATGGAAAAAGAAAAATGCTCCCAAAGAAAACATATATTACCAACGTCTAATTCTCAACTCTGAAGAATTTGAAATACTACTGCAGTTTAATTCATTCCATTACAACTCCTCCGTGAAAATAAATCCAAACAAAATTACCCTTAAAGTCTCAAATGAGTCATGGGATGATATGAGAACAAGAGACTTTGGAGCGAACATCATAGAGGGCTGCACGATATGGTTATTGTGATTATTCTCTGGGACTTCATCAGACTCATCTGGTTTGGGGACGGCAGTCAGTGGAACCCCCTCGTGGAAAGTCAAACAACTCAGATAGTGACGATCTGCATCAATGTCCGTCAACACTGATACGAAAAATGTTGGCTCTTGGCGCTTGGAGGAAAGATCCCATCCTGTTGGCTGGCAAAACTGAAATATAATTTAGACAGAGTGTTTACTTTTATTCTACAAATTAATCAAAAATATTTGAAAGTTTCCAATACAATAAGATATTTGCTTTCCAAAACAATGAGCATTTTAATGATATTCTAAACAGTATTTTTGAGATATATGAACCATAAGGTTAAAGTTATTTGTTGAATGGTGAGATCTAATTAAACTAATCTGTAAAAATAAGAAACATATTCAAGTCTAATGGGGTCAAAGCTCATGTTTTAAAATGAAACAATAGAGAAGATAATAGAATAAAAAAGAAACAAAATGTCACCACCTGCCATTTGTTACACACACCAAACACCAACTGTCTAATGCCAAACACCATGAACCAACCACCGAAACATAACACTCTGGATAATCTTGAAATATCTAAATTTGGCTATTCATCGATATTTTTAATAGAAATAGCATAAAAAATAGCATAAAAAATAGCTAAAAAATAGCTAAAAAAGACCTACCAGTTCAATGCCTTGTGTATAGGGACAGTCATCCCAATCTTTCTCAGGGAATCTCTGGATGGTTCGCCCGCAGCTCTGGCCATTGCCTGCAATAACACAAAATAACAGATCCATTAATAATCAAGCAAAAAATAACAAGTCCATTCATAATCATACAAAATAACAGGTCCCTTAATATCAGAACACACGCTTGACTAGTAACAGGCCTCCAAATAAGTTACATTCTCCAAAATTACATGTTCTTAAATAATATACAACAGGTGTCTTATATTATACCATGCATACAAAATGCTTGAGATTCCGTACATACATGTACTTATAGTATACTATACTCATATATCATACAATTATGCTGTGTTAAAACATATAGGCTCGTTTCTAAAAATTCTTGATGTTTTATATTTTACAAACTACATATTGCAAACAAATATCTATATCCTTTGCTTTATATCTGCATGTTTTATAATTTTATATTTATGATTAGCTTGTAATCTAATGATGATTAATGTATATTAATGAGATTGAGAAAATATATCAAGCCTTAAAATAACTACATGAAGTTACATTTAAAAGATAAGTTCATGTAACTCAAAAAGTGTGTTGAATAAAATCTGAACTAATGATTGAAGATTTTGGTTACAAATCAATCACAGGTCATTCAACAGTTCTACTTTAAATGAAAGTCTTAGAATTTCAGTGTTGAATTAAGAAATGTAATACTAGTATACAAAATATATAGATAGTACTAGCATATAGTATATATAGAAAACACAAGCCTATTAAACATATCCTCGTGACATGTTGTGTTCTTGGAAAAAATGCCCCATAGATGAGAATGGAATGCCTCATTATATTCGACAATAGAATACCCTCTTATATTCTCCAACTAGAAAAGAATGTCTTGTTGCATCTTATTATAGAATGCCTCTAACATTTGTAAATGTTTCTAAGCCCTGGGAGAATATCTGTTCCATGTTTCAACATGTTGTTGCATTATGACAAACTACTAACAGGTTTTCAACATTTGCCTTGAAGAGAACAAAATGATCGATCCCTCATATGATTTTACATTGTGAAATAGAGTTTGCCGCCAACAGTAAACACAAGGTATTCACTTGTAGATTCTATCTTTGTATTGTACATGTGTTAATATTTGACACTTAAGTGTAACTTTACGAGAGTATCTCTTGTTACTTGAAAACAAGGCATAAACAAATGTTTAAATGTTTTGTCCATGTGAAAGTTAGTTTAAGAATGTTACTCTGGCTTTTATCTGTTCTGTATAGTTTCAAGGCTAACCAGAATATCAATCAAAAGTCAAAATCATCATTAATAAGCATAAGTACCTGTCCTTATGGTGGCCACAATTCATACATTCATTTAATTCATACAGTTAAATTAAAAGAATGTGAACAGCTCCAGCTAAGATATATAAAGAAACAACAGTTATTGGGATATTCCACACACTTCAACATTTTCATTTCTAAACTATGGTGATATTATACTCTGAATGTTAGTGCCTAGTTTATTACATAAGCTAACTATTAGAAAGGGTATGGATATCATTGAACTGTAATTCAAATTATTAGAATCACAATGCAAATGACATGGTCCTTCTGAAATTAATCTTGATACAAAAAAGTACTCTCAACTGTCAAAATTCCAGGATTTGGTAGGCTCACACGGTGATTCGTTATTTATTGCAATTAAATATAATTTAATATACCTATTTATAAGCAGCCTCAATGCATTGTGGCTGCTTCATTCCACTTAGACGTTGTTTCCTAAACTTTGCATTCCCACTGCACAGCCATGCAAAGATTTGGAAACAATACCTTCAATGGAATGATGATTCAGCAAATAATGCACTGAGTCGAGGGCTTAAATTCTTTTCATATATTGCAAAATATTTTCTACAAAATCACATAAAAGATACAAAATCACTAAAAGAACACATTTTCAATGAAACTTTTTGCAAGGGTCAAGTTGGCAAAGCATCAATTTCAATCCGTGGGTCCATTTATCACCTTGTCAACCATACAATGCGTAATTGGTTATATAACTGAATGCAGTTATGAGAAATAGAATGTTCTGATTGGCTGGAATCAGACACACCTTGCCTGGAACTAAGTTGAAGTTGCTTTCCAAACTGATTGTAACATTCATAGATAAGAGTACAAACACATATACGTTTTTTCACTAGACCCCTGTTAATTTTCAAGTATAAGCTATTTCACTTTATCACCCATAATGTGATTCCTTACAAGGCACACACCTATGGGGGTGACACATGTTGTGTAAAGCAACACTAGTAGTAGTATGGTAATGGATTCACCCCCCAGCAGAGGCCATTTACCTTTACATGGGATTTGCTGACATTGAAAAGATAAGGAGGGCATCTTGGCTTACAGATATCCAAGGAATGGAAGTATGATGACTTATTGAACCACAAGCTTTGAGAATTTACAGTTTAAATATAGCCCCAAGAAATATATCAAATTGAGGTTACCCTTCCATTCTTTTATAACACCATTTTCTCTAATTCACCAAAATTTTAGTTCTGTGCCTTAGACTGTCTAAAAATTCAGGCAATCTCATAGTTACCCAAGAAATATCTCAAATTAAGGGAACCCCTTCATTGTGTTATACAACCGATTTTCTCTAATTCACCAAATTTTTAGTTCTGTGCCTCAAACTGCCCTAAAATACTGAAAAAGTAAATATGGCAATCTCATAGTTTCCATGTAAAAGAATCTGTTTTGAGAATATCATATTTTTGATATATCGTCATGACAACCTGGGGAAGAGCATCCCATTTCTATATTTTCATCTCCAGCTTCCATTCAACACCTGCTTACTCCTGTGTTGTGTTTAATTCATACTGAGGCGCTAATTTTCCAGTGATTTCCGGATTACTTTTCAGCACAAAATACTTGAGTTAATTGCAAGCACATTTAACCATTATAAACATTACTAGACGTGGATCCACGGCTCTAGTGACTTATTTGACTATTGGAGTTTTGATAGGGTCACTAGAGCCGTGGATGCACCTGTATTAAAATCCTCAAACTTCAGAAAAATAAATTTTTTTGAACCCAGCGCTACTTTGGAGTTGATTTCTTTTGATTCCCATTTGTTTTTTTAATATATTTGTCCCAATGTAATGTTATATGATAAATTGTTAAACTTACCATACATAAGTTGTTATGCACGATGTAATTGCGCTGATACTATAGGAAAATCATCACTTTTTAAATTATTTCAAAATTTTCTATGGCGGCACGAGACTTCGCGAGAAGAGATAGGTAATTCCCTAATGTATACGATGCCATCTATTTTACTACATAAAGTTCATATCAATCAGACTGCATAATAAGCAATATTCAACAGTGAATCCCCGGGAGTGAATCACACATGTTGAAGTTTAATTAAGGAATTCTCATTATAGACAGTGACTTTTATTCGTTTTATTATAGTTTCTAGTTTTAATAAGGAATACCAAACAGAGATAGTGACTCTTAATTGTTTAGACCATATGCAGATTCATTTAGTCACGTGACTTGTGACATCACGCATGCGCATAAATTATGTAGGTCAACTCAATTTTGAGAATTCGTTCGAATTTCTCTAACCTGAAAAATACAAAGACACTTCTTGATATAATTTCCACGAGAAACATGATTACAACTAGGGTCAATTTGAAGACAAACAACGTCGCTACATAGTGGTCCGAAAAATTTAAAGATTAAGGTAAGGAGCTCCGAGAAAAAGCAAAAACAACCGATCCGTTGTTTTTCAGAATCTCAACTTGCCTAGGGTTTTTAATGCTTGGTGATGCGCCTCTGGTGCCATGACAAATCTCAGATATATATATAAAGGCCCAGAGGCGCATGAATGCACCTAAAACATTACAAGCTTTAACAGAGCTAGATTAGGAAACATTTTTTTTTTTTTTTAAATTTTTATATTTCCTTTATTTCATAATACATCATACAAACAGATACAGGGCCTACGCCGAAGCATTATTGGCCCTGTTGAAGTAGTTACAATATAAGTTAAAATAGGTCACAATGTAAAAATGATAGATATAGAACATATTTATGAACATGAAAATAATCTTTAGGAAACATAAAATGTAAAATAAGAGAAAAGGTAGAATCAGCTCAGATTGACTAAAACAGACACATAATTAATTAATATTTTACTCAATATAGAACTTCTACAGGTTTTACTTCAATTTTGAAAATTCATTAGATATATTACTAGCAGATTCACTAATGGATCTATATACATTTAATTTCAATATGTTGCAGACAATTGTTTTTACTTTTGAATTAAACATGTATATGTCATCATCAGTATGCATCCAAATCTGCATTGGCACAATCTCCTGAATTCAGAAATGTCATTCTAACTCAACATGTGATACCCTTGAACTTGAAAGCTACTGTGTTAGCATGTGACTGAAGATTGAGTATCAGACATAGTCAGGTTACTTATATGACTAAAATATCTACAGATTATGTGATACGTATAATTTTGCTTTCATGTAATTTTAATAAATTCTCATTTAAAAATCATGTATTTTCAAAATGTTGCCTCTTGTGAGGGAACTTGGGATAAGAGATTTGGATTTTATTCAGTGGTTTAATATATCTTATTAACTGGAGAAAATATCAATACAGTATTTCGAAATATCAATTCTTCATTGATTATATTTCTTAATATAAGGAAATGTCATTTTCATGAAATAAATCAGTAGGGCTACAAGAACAAATCAGAAGTTCTGATGAAAAATCTTGACATTTATAAGTAGCCATCGGCTGATGCAGTAATAACATCACACAATCTCAAGTTTGAATTGTGATCTTAGTCCAGGAGGACAAACAAACTCAAGATCAAATAATATAACCTCTTATACTGTAGATATCTCTCACATAAATGTTACAGATTTAGCAATTATTGCTTGAGTCATTCAACCTGTTGCCACCAAATGTTGGCATCAGTTGTTTTTCTGTAAGTCCTTTTTGAAGTCCTCATGCTACCCCCTCCCCCTTAACAATCACATTTGAATTATATTTAGAGTAAAATTGTAGGGGTCCATAGACCCCTGGATTTCTACTTCTGTTTAACGTAATGCAATGTACCTTTTTGAACCTGTTGAAAAATCACTTAGTCCATCTATTCTAAACATGGACAAGATTGAAGACATATTATTTCAAAGCCCCATGTTAACAGCTTGCCAGTTCTTATTTAAAGGTAATCCTCTCAGGAATTCAACCATGCAATATGAATTCTACAATGGTTGAGTTTTCAAATACAAAATCAAGCATAGAAGAGTGCAATGAGCAAGAAATAAAGTAGATGGGTATGAAGAGCATGTTCTAGATTATATAGAAATGAAAGAAAATTCAAAATTTCATTCAAATTTTACGGAGAAATGCATGGACTAAGTACGAGCAGACGAATATTTGAAGCCCAGGATAAGCCTTGTAAAGTGAATGTGTACAACATCACTTACAATTGGCATCAGAGGATGCGGTAGCCATGGCAACCTGAATTTTGAGGCTTAGATATTGCCTTCTGGAACTCTTGACCTTAAATGTAACCCAATTGAGTAATCTCAATCAATATCTATCATTCAAGTAGCTCAGAATATCATGAATGTGTAGAAATAACCGGTGAAGTATGTTGTTGAGAGGAGGTGGGGGTTCTTAAACAAGGGGTTACTTGCCTTTACTGATCAATCAATGACTGAAAAGTGTGACTGGTTTTGAGGGATTGTTTTTATTTTTTATTTTAATTATTTATTTATTTATTTCACCGAAATCTTTTGACACCAAAATTTGCTACCGGACTAGTCAAAATCAGATTGCATTTTGGGGTGTACAATGAGGTAAGAAATCATTTTGTTGTTTCCCTGTATATTTCTCAATTCACATTCCTGATATTCATCACACCTTACTGATTTCAAACTAGTAAGGTAACGATGCTAGGAGGTGGTGATTTCTCACAATATTGAATACTTAGAATCCTATTTTTTTAATCTTAATAAAATTAGATTAGAGCAAATAGAAACTCGCTCAGAAATATTGTCTGAAGAACACTTTGATTTTGCAGTAAGTTCAATATGCAGTTCTGTCTAGCGATTCTCTTTGATTTATATGTCTATGAATATTTGCAGAACTGAGTACAAGTGGTTAGGGTATAAAACACAATTTATCTTGGAAAAAAGAACTTCCTGATTCCTTTACATATCAGCATAAAAAGTCTCGTATTCAATCTCTGGAAACCGATCCTATATCCATATCCTCTTGTACATGAGGTATATAGGGCCGGGGGGGGGGGGGGGGGGGGGGGGGGGTTCAGAGCTTGAAGCAAGACTACATGATGATGTAGGATACTGTGCATCAGATTATATGTCTTTTTATCTGCCACATCCACTTTTCCTCCAAATATGATTATGAACACAGAATGAAATTCTGCACTAAGGGTAAACGCTGATGAAAATAGTCAGTCCACCCTAGTGGGGATCGAACCTATCGCACCTACGTCCCCTCGCTTTCTGGACGAGTGCTCTTCCTTCCAATATGCTACCTGTGGGAAATACAGACATGATATTTAGAGTCAAGAGAGGAGATCTGAATTTAAGAGCACTGCTGGCAAACTACATTTAATCAACAATAAAACAACATTTTTTATTGATTTATAGAATACCCAAATGGATTAAGAATGCTAAATGGCATAGACCAGGAGTCAAGTACATAAAAACATGTCATTGTAAACACATCCCTTTTATCTAGTGAATACAACAAAACGATGTTACAGATTTATTCTCTAATTACTCTTGCGACATACTCTTTGGGGGCCAAAATCTATAATTTTAAAAGGAAAAGTTGTAATATCAAAATATGAAGTCATATACAAAAATACATCATACTACTCCAGCAGGTTCTTTTTCTTATACTAGATACTTTCTCTGGGACCAAAATTGTTAACTATACATAGGTTTTTCTGTATGATGATAGCTCTGGCTATTTGAGAAATCAGCTAAATTCCAACTGGAATCTTGAGTAATTCATTACACTGACAACATTCCTTTTCTTATCCTTGGCCTATATCTATACAGATTTGTTTTTCCCCAGCTCATAACGTCATTGGTAATGTAAGTACAAAATACTCACAGGATATAAATTTACCTCAGATATACACATTGCCTAAATAAAATTTAATCAAAATAGAGGATAGTTATGCTGTCTTAGTTGATAAAGTATGTGTACTTTAATTATACTTGTGAGTTAGTTTTTTGGTGTTTTTTACAACAGAGGCTAATCATGCTAAATGCATCAATCCAGACCTTAAAGCTATTATTCAGTACATATAGTGGCGAATTGGGAGGGAGAATTCTCTGGACCACCCCCCCTGGATTCCCTTACTTACTTCTAACTTGTGAAGTTGAAGTATTATGAGGAGCTTTCAAGGGCTTTTTGCAAGTATAGAAACATCATTTTATTTAAGTCAATATATTTGCATAAGAGGAACCAAATTAAAAACACATTTCACACTCATTATAAAGACAAGTCAAGATGTCTAATAATAAGAAACTAGAAGAGTTCTGTAAGAGAATAAATGATAAAGCAAGATACCCAGACAGGTTTATCGATCCCTGTCTAAATTAGTATTGATTGGGCCAGGAATATTGTGTCAAGCATTTAAGCTGTTCTACAATTTACCCGAAATAACATCAAATAAACTGGAAGAATTCAAGGTGAATTATACCTCAATAAAATCTAAATTAAACATCATCAAAGGATGCTATGTCACCTTGACCTTCTTTTATAGGAGCTAACTCTGAGGTTTAAAGAAACCAAGACTTGCATTCTAGATAAGTAAAATTAATCTGGCACTTATCCCATCTTTCTCACAAAAGACAAGATATCCATTGTAAGAAAAAAGTGTGAGGAGGTTTGGAAAAATTGCAAAATTGATTTCTTCAAAGTTGGGGTCAAAGTATTTCTCTTTGGTACATTCAGATGCGGTAATCTCCTCTTATAATATTATCACATGTATCATATGGGTATCCTCTAGGGACTTTCAAAAGCACCAATGTATCATCCACAATGTAGGGTAGTTGGTTAGATATGGAATGCAAAGGACTTCATTCACAGGGACTTCATATGGTATTAATGATTGAACTTACAGAAGGATGAAAATATGAAGGAAAACATCAAGGCTTACTCTAAAACTGTGATATCCTTTTACTAATCCCTTCCTTCTTTACCTGGAAATTGTGGAAGTAAATGTCATGTTTTATGAAAAGTCATTGGGTCTTTGAATCCTTCATTCATTTAAGCCCCATATAAACGTCTCTTTGCCAGAGAATGGGTATGGGATATAATACTTCAGAATTTGACTTGTTAGGGACGCTATTAAAAATCGTTAAAATTACTACTGCCATCTACATATTCATCTTTATAGCAACTGATCTATTTATCTGTGTCTATAATTCAATTTTGTGCTTTTTAGCAATAATTACTTTTAGCCTATGGGGCTCAGGGTAAAACTAATTAAATTTCATTCAGAAGCAGTTAGAACTGGAGCCAGACTTCTAGAGCACTTCAATTTATCCAGTAATTAATTTATCATTTTTATTTCTAGCCTATTAGCCAATCTTTCCTCGTGCCAATCTCATTTGTTAATTGTTTTGTAATTCTAGGATTAGCAGCATTCTCGATATGTCAACATGAACTTAATAAACTACAGAGAAATAACAAATAAATGAATGAAACTGTTTAGAAGTCAGTATTAAATGCGGATTTATCATTATAGTATACTTTATCCAAGCATTTTATTTCGAATCACCCTGTATCTATTTTCAATTCATCATCCACTCAAGTTAAAGCAATACAACACATCAGTCCTATGTGAAATGACATAGTCCTCGACAGATCCTTTTTAGGTTAACATTGCTATATACAAAATCAAATAATCATTTTTGATTCTGCTGATTTTGAAAACATGTCACTTTTGTATGGTAGAATATTCCTATCATTAATTGTATTCTTTCTTGCAAAAGCGCAATCACATAGGCTGAATATTATAATTTATGGGGTTCAAAGCATCTATGGGAAGCATGAATGTCAGTTACATGGTGTGGTATGCTATTGTACTAAGACTAATACTGGCTTGACATTTTGGAGGCAATATATGAAACAGTGATCTCCCCAGCATTAAAGCAAGTGGGCGTAGCACCCACCTGAGATTTTGAAAATAGGCTTGCACCCACCTGAAAATCCTTTGCACTCACTTGAAACTGAGAAAAATCATCACAAAGGGGCATATTTTGACCGATTTCGGTCTGAATTGTGAAAATGAGAATTTTGCACTCCCTTGAGAAAAAATCCTGTGGACATCACTGAAAGAATGAAAGATAGCAAGAAGATGTAATCTTCAATGTCACGATGACCTGCCCTTTCGTGTCACAATGACATGTACTGAGATGACCTTGGTCATAACAATACAACAAACCCATCTACACCTCTTCAAAGCATGTTACCTATAAATAAACACTGCAATATACCAAACTGCACAGATAGAGACCATATTCTCATCCAAGCTTTGAAAACATGTCTTGCAAAAACTCTGATTTTAACATGTTCAACTAGGGTGGGTCTGATTTGTCTAATAACTAACCTTACCAGAAAGCCTCAAAATTCTTCTTTTAAACCTTTTTCGTACAATTTCTACAATATTGATGAAGAGTACCCCAGTCACTTTATATATGACATTCTTTCTATGTCTGCCCACTTCCTGCCAGAAATTGTTTACGTCAATAATCCACATCCTGCCAGATTTCTCTTTTGTTAGAAAAAATTAAGTGAAATCAGGTTTTCCAAAAATTAGAAGGTGAATAATGAATCCAACAAAGCATTTAAACACATGACAAAATCACCAACTGGTTAAATACAGTATTGGAGGTGTAAAGAAGACATAATTGTACCTGTATAATTAACATCTTATCATAATAACAATGTTAAATAATTGTCATATATTTTCTATATATTGCTAGAACTACAAATGATAAAGCTGAAGGTACACAAATAGAAAATATCATGAGTATGATACATGTACAGTAATGGCACCATGACCTTTATAAATCACAACAAACAACTATGGATGCAAAATTCCTTTTTACTAGAGTTTCTAGCATCAGAAAAAGGCATGGTGCCATGACATCAAAAAATATTATTACATATGGAGAATGGTAAAATAAGCTGGCAATATGAGAGTAAAGCTTGTAAGTAAAATGAGATGCTGGGTGTGTTTTAAAATGGAAAACAGAAAATCAAAGAGTAGAATCCACAAAGAATAAAGTAAACAGACATGTAGCCAACACTCTTAATTGTATAGAAATGACATAAAATCGGACACTTCAGTCGAATTTTAGAGAGAAATGACATAAAATAAGCAGTAGCAGACGGTCATTTTAGGAATCAGAGTACCTCCCTGAATCTTCTTGATGACGTCTTTTATCCATAAATAATAGAGATAGCAACCCATGATATCATCTCACACAGCTTTGCCAGGTTTCACTGATTGTTTGCAGAATATGGCTTATACATTATATACCAGTTCCACATCATCTTTTATAGATTGATACAAAAAAAGAACCTGTTATAGATACTTGTATCTATCCAGCAAAAATTATTTCCTAAAAAATGGATCCAAATGTTTAAACAACAATGATCCCAATACCTACTTCCCAAACGAGTATAAGTCATGTATGTTTGTGTGAGGGATCAGCAGGGATTGATGCAAGACTATATTCCCATATCATTCTTCACATTATGATGGCAATCGATACTTCAGTGTAAAAGACAAAAGAAGACTCTTAAAAACTGCGCTCACTTGACCTCTGTATTGATTACAACAGGCAGAGCTTAAAAAGTGCATATTTCTTATCTCATGTCAAGGTAACCTTTTAATAAGCAAGATGGTTCATATTTTCTTCTACTGATATATCGCAGGTTTAATTTTCTCCAATTCTGACACAACATCTTGCAATGAGCAACTGACACCCTGGATCTATCCTAGAGTCAGACCACGGATATAGAGAGATAAATATTGTACCTAAAACAGACTTGTTTCTCTTCTAAAGCATCAATTTTTGCTCCAATTTCTCAAAAATGCTCAATTTCTAGTAGAGTTTGACGTAAAGGAAAATATTAATGCAAGGTTGAATCCCTTTTTTGGATTTCCAGGTCTGCCCTGTTCTGGTACCTAGATGGTAAAATAATGTTCCCCGCTGGTACTACAGATTCTTTCATTGGCTTTTAATGCAGATAACAGCTCTATCATCTTTCTATGTGGGAACTGGCAGGGAGTGAATGTTTTAAATTATGCATTTGTAGAATCCACATATTTTTGTCTGTTGATGGAACTGTAGTTTAACTGAAGACCAAATCTCAGAAATCTGTTGGTGTGTGTGTCTATGTTAATAATATGCAATAGGTTGGTGATTCTCCCTTTTAAATACATGTATACAAAAATATATTATGGATGCCAAAACGATAAATAAATAAACAAGACACACAGTGATAAATATCGCACTTTGAAGAGCAAACTGGCCACCATGCAATTTACCCAGCATGGCCAAAACCTAATCAGACCTTGGCACTAGTCTGCTCTTGCATCTGTAAACATTTCAAGTTGACAAGGTTAGCGGTTTTCCTGCAATTTTGATGACAAGAATTTATTTGTAGTCTTGAACTTTGGGAAAATTTAGATAACATTGTTTGTGACCTTATTTGATGACCTTCGACCTTGAAAATTTCACTTTTTCAGACCTCAGTAGGTGTTTTGTAATTAAGCTGACCTAAATTTTAATCCAAAATATCAATTTAGAAAATCAAATTTTTGACCTTTTAAAGGTCACTGAAGGTGAACGAAAGGTCAAATCTGAAATCTAAGGTCAGATTTGAACTTCTGAGAACTTGTAGATGTTTTTTAAAAAAAATTTGGTCAATTTGGAGCAAGTTGAAAAATTCAAAATGGCCGCCAAATTGAAAAATTCAAAATGGCCACCATGTAATTCAGCCAGCATACCCAAAACCTAATCAGATCTTGACAATAGTCTGCTCTTGCATCTGTAAAAATTTCAAGTTGAACGGATAAGTGGTTTTCCTGGAATTTTGATGACAAGATTTGTTGAAAAATTCAAAATGGCCGCCACGTAGTTTACCCAGCATGCCCTTAACCTAATCAGATCTTGGTACTAGTCTGCTCTTGCATCTGTAAAAATTTCAAGTTGAACAGCTAAGCAGTTATCCTGGAAATTTGATGACAAGATTTGGTTTATGTGCCGCCCGCACGCCCGCACAACCGCACGCCCGCCCAACAGCACAAGACGACGACAATGTAGCACTTTTTCAAAGTGCGATAAAAATACTAACTTATTTTGGATAATGCAAAAACGTTATTTTGAATAACACAGTAGTCTTAATATGGTATAAAAAATACATTATGTCAAAAAGGTGTCTGGTGTTAGAGTAATATTTCTTCAACAACAGAATAAGAAAATCAAGTTTGAGAGATTCGTCAATTGAAATATCATAGTGGTTCACCCCAATACACATATCTGAATAAAATACATGGCCTACAAGTTTTCTTGAGGCTGCGAACTATACTGACAAACACAATTGTAGTTGTTCAACATATTCCCACCTTCCATTGCTTCCACTGCGATAGTTCTTGTCAGTTTGAATAAAACAACAACTGCTCATTTTGCAGAGAGATATCAGTGGTTTATTTCGTATTTATGCACCAAACTACACTTTGGAGTGATATTCTTTTATAGTTTATATATTTCTAAACTCGTAAAGCCAGTAAGAGCCAGTTGTGGCTCACTTACAATTTTCTTTATAGGTGGCTCTGAGATTCCTTTGAATATAAAATGGTAATATTATCTATCATAGCTAGAGGGTAGTACTGGCTTATGGACACAGGGTCACATCAAACAGTTGGTGGAGTTATATAAGATTGTTCAGTCCATTCCCACCTTTTACCAACATACACTGTTGTTGTTATGACATCTTGATGCATCATGGAAGCTTTCACATTTCACAGAATTTCTTCACCCATAATCAAAATCTCCCTCTCATCATGTTTATTTCACTCCGTTTTTTCTCTGAAATTTGACTGAAACAACTGATTTTCTTGCATCTTTGTACAATTGATTCTTTTTCATTTATCCACCATTGTATGTATTACAACAACTCAAGTTCCTCACATTCAAGAGTTTTATATTACATGCATTTCAGGCAAGATATCAAGATATAAAGAGTATGATACAGTCTGGTGCCTATCAACAAGAAAACATGGCCAGATTGCAGAGAGCCATGAGACTCAATAGGGCAAGATGTAGCAAAATCCAACGGAGTCCCACAGACTCTATTGGGCAAAGTCCCACAAAGTCCTACTAGGTCCCACGCAATGTTAAGTCTATGGAGGTCCCAATTCGCCCCATTGGTATATGTTGGGCTTAAAGGATTGCTTAATTATTTGTAAACTCAAGTATTGGGGCACTCCACAGAACCATGTCAACTTACAATAGAGTGGAGGAATATCGGGAAAAATATAGAGGAGCAGACTAGATATAAAAGCATTAGATGCAAGGTTATGATAACCCTTTATACACTACTACTACAATTTCTGCTTATATCAGTGATAGGCTCTAGCATATGTGATTAATAGACCCTTTGAGACATGAATATTTGAAAAATGGAGATCTATTAAGCTACTAACCTCACAATATATCCAGACTTTATATTCTTGCATGATAAACAAAGATCATGTTAAAGAGAGAATCAGAGATAGCGAGCAGGCTAAACAAAAAATTGTCTCAATTTTAGAATATTTTTGGCTCATGTCATTCCTTATCATGTCTATTTTCTAAAAATCACAAAAGTGCATACTTTATTCAAGGAAAACGAACGATTTTTACAATAATGTATTATTTTTCTATAAGAATGGTTACCATTCTTATTATTTGGGAGAATTTAAACATTTTTTACACATTTTTGCACTTTGAATCATTAATAACTTCATGAATTTATAACATATTGTGAATCTTTTGGGAGATAGTGTATTTGATATTATAAGGAATAGATTGGTAGGTCAATTATGAACGTTGCTTGTAATTTTGTCACCCTCTATAGATCTGATTCTGCCTTTAAAGAGCATAACCGAAAACCTTATATGTCATTTACCTGTCAATTGTTCTTAAGCTGTAAACAGACATTTGACTTTACCTTTACCACAACATCAAAAGAAATAGATCAAAAGCATTATCAACAATCTACCTCTGACCACAAAATCCAGGTACGCCCAACAGGATCTTAGAACTCTTAAATCCCATGGGGTAATCTGTATATCAGAATATATAGCATCTTGGATTTCTGGATTCTCCAAATTTATCAAACATAAACTCTGTTTGTGAAATAGATCAAGCCCACTGGCAGATCCAGGAGATTGTGAACTCCTAAAACCAGAAATTGGGCCCAAATTTTGAAAAATTAAGGCCCATTTATAGATAATTTGGGCTTGAAAGGCCCATAAAGGCCAAGTTATGTCCAAAAGGCCTACTTTTTGAGGCTTTACAATACTTTCCAGCCCCATGCCCCCCCCTGGATCCGCCATTGAAGATTTAACCTTTTTTGAGTCAATGCACTAGACTGCATTGGTGCTTCAATCATTCAACATTCATTCATTCAATTTCATAATTGCAGGCATACCTAAATAGCATCCATATTTATTCATAGGTTATGGCAATAACCCAATATCATAACTCGAGCCTGACAGAATACTAAATAGATTCTCTCTAAATCAGGAACCAGTTCATCTTTCTATTTGCATTTGTTATTTCATGAACGATTCTCTTATACCTGTACCTGTAAATACAGCAAGAAATTCCTCATCAAAATTGAATTCACCATCAAGGTACTTCTATGTTTAGTTTCACTGTGATTTTAGACATTGCTTACCTGGAGGCCTTTTTGGGAAAATATTATGAAATCCAATTGTATACTACCACATTTACTTCATGAAAGACAAATTAAAAATCAGGAATTACAATTCATAATATTTTGAGAAATGGCCTCCTGTCCCATCTAGCCCCCTCCCCCATTATGCAAAAGTGCTTCAAGTATACCTGAGCTCATTGGATTATTGGATGTATATATTGTACACATATTGATAGTTTCAAGAGTGTGAGATGAAATAGTTGATCTTCTTTCCAAAAAAGGTATGCATTAATACCATCTGTAACTCTCATCAACAGAAGATGATGATGGGTTCAGGTTGGACAAGTGCCAAGGTAAACATACAAGTGAACCATAGAATGCATTAGAAGCATGGTTGCAACCCAGTCTTGCAGAAATTCATTACATTTGAGTTTTACCTATCCCTCCTCTTTATTCTTATCATACAAGGAACTTTAGTCTTGCTTCAAGTCCTTATGACCCATTTGGGGTTCCAGAGATTTGACTTTCCACACAACTGCCAATGAATATGATGAGGGTTATAAATTTCACTGGATCTAAAAATCAGCCATTCACCTCTTTTGTAAAATATAGAATGCTCTCACATTTGCGGATATGTTGAAATTTGGTAAAAATATCCCATTTGTTTTAATTGTTATTCAGGCTTATATGATCGCGCAAGTTGATTTTCAAATTCTCAAGTTACACTGCGCGCAGAGTCTAGTTATAAATTACTGAAGACGAAGCTCTCTTTTGAGAAGCGAAGTTAAACGAATGCAAAGGGTTCTCTCAAGTATGTACAGTAGCCACAATTTTTAAACATGAAATTTGGCTTCTCTGAGGCCTCAAGTCTAGTTATAATCAGGCATCTAGACTGGAAAGGGTTGCATAGGAGGAATGAGATGTTGAGGAATGCAACTACTTGGCCTGATCTAGAATAATAACAGTCTGAGAATAAGAATCTAGGCTATTTTCGTTTCCCATTTAGATAAGATTTATGGTTGGTATCTTGGGTATAGTACTATAGGCACTTTCTTATCTCTCATCTTAGCTGTCTGCTACATAAAAATATTACAAATATTGTAAAACATATATGTTGTTAAAAATCTGTTTATTTGCAAGTTACAATAAAAACAATTGCATTTTCTGCAACTTTATTGATATAAGTTTTTGGACATCATATTCCAGATTTCAATCCGTACACTGTCTATTAATCTGTTCAAGGGTGCATACCCCTTTGTATGTCAATCTAATGGTAGCATGACACTTGCGGATGGGGGGGGGGGGGGGCAGGGGCCCCAAATCAATGGTCATTACTTTTTAATTTTAGGCCAAGTTTTGAAAATAATGGGCCTCAAAATTTGGACCCACTTTTTGGTTTTAGGGGCGCAAAATTTGGGACATGAAATTTGGGACCCCCAATTGGTTCCGAGATCCGCCCCTACATGCCATATAGGCCAGGTAACCCTTTACCTTAGAACACTGATATCAACTTATCTTTTTTCCAGCATTATAGGTCTGCAAGTCAGATAGGCCCAGGTTAATGTGCCAAAGTGATCTACCAGTCAAAGAAGTACATCTATGTATTATTGAATGAGGCTGAGATACATGCAGCCCAAAAGTAATTTAACTATTTGTTATTTGGCAAAAATTGAACAGACAATAAAAACCTGGGGGTATGGGGCACTAGAATGGGAGGCATGAGACCAACAAGTGACAATAACTGAAACAAAAAAACCACCTAAGTTTTGTTTTGATAAGATTGTAACTCATGATTTTTAAAACAGAATTATACAGAACCTATCTTTGCAAATAAAAATATTTAGCTATGACAAAAATATAGTATTAGCACAGGAAACTAGTATAGGATACATTCAAGTCAACACGAGATATATTTACATGTTCTTCAAAAATTCAAGAAACCTTTAAGCCCAAAAAGTCAATCTACATGTTTTTACAACTTTTTAGGGATTTGGCCTGGAAGTAAGAATTCATCGTGGCAATTGATTATTACTTATTGTTATGGTTTCCTAGACCAAATGAAACCACCTTTCCCAAAGAAATCTTATAATACTGGCGAACAGAATCCAGTACATATTTGTTATATCTCAGAGCAGATGGTTGGTCTCACTAAGGAATTAATGTCAGATAATCCAGGATTATCAAATTATCCTACCTTTAGGACATGTCCTAATCTTACAGTACAGTATACAGTGAAACCTGTATAAGTGAACATATTTAGCATACACAGATTAGAGATCAAGAACGTTCATATATGTTTGGGTAAATATCAGGAAACCCTATTACAAAATAAAAACAAACAAATATAACATATAAAAAATGTCAACACTGTCATGGAGGTACATTTATATGAAGCTTATGGATTTTTATGAAGTTTTTATCCATCCACGCCATAGTCATAAAATATTTCAGTAGAGACTAGCAACAGCTAGGATTATCTTAGGCCAAAGTAATCAGTCATTGACACAAACACAAATTAACATTCATGTAACAAGAATAGAATTCATTAATCAAATTAGTTTCAGCAAATTCTGACAAAAACATTCAGAGATATTTGAACCATGTGATATAACAATTTACAAACATGATTATACTATGTGCTCAATAATGCAAAATGTGGTCAATAATGCACACTCTGATTAATAATGCACTCTGTGCATATACACGTGCATATTGTGCTCAATAATGCACAAAGATGCATGATGTTTCATGATGTTCAGTCTAGAAGCACATAAAAATGAGCAAGCCCTGCTCTAATATAATTTATTACCAACATCCTTCAGTATTTAGTATAAAGCACAACCTTTAAATGTTGTAAATAGTCTTAGTATTTCTGACCCTGAACATAAGATCTGTGCTAAGTTATTGCCATGTTGTGAAACTGCTGCCAATGAAGTACCCTGTGCAAGAAGGTTCCAAATTCCTGCATACTCTTACAAACCTCTCAATTTGTCTCAACTTTTTAAATGCCAATCAGAGCATGTTGTCATTCAAAAACAATTATGTATCTATAATTATGTAAATATTCTATCATAGCTCCTATGTTATGTGCTCTCTGATTGGTTGAATGTCAGGCCAAACAATTATCATTCTTACTCAGAGGTATAGTATCCTAGCTAATGAGCCCAGGGTATCGATAAACATTCTTCTCTTAGTCAAAATGCTTTTTTGACTAACATCCAAATATATCACTACAGTCCAACACATGAATGTTTTAGATATTATTTGAGTCTTCTATCTTGCTTCAGATTTGTTGAAGATGTACCAAAACTATCATGTTTCTCGGGTTAACTATATCGGAATATTTTTGGTTAATGGATCAACAGGAACAGTATCAGAGTGAACATTCTCAGGTTCTCCAAAATGTCCATCTATTTTAATGCCCATGGACTTAAGATGGTATGCTTTCAATTAAACACCCATGGGCATTATAAATGAGAGGATAAACAGTTACGCTGTATATTTTTACTTCAATTGTCAGCAGTAGCTATAGATGTTGTTTGAGAATTTCCAGAAAATAAGAGGCACAAATGTTTTCATAGTCATGTGTACCACTGTACAAGAAGGTAGCTATAACCTTTGAATATATCTGTCTCAAATATCCCATAAACATCTCTTTCTGACTCAACACTTTCAAATATAAATATTTCTTAGCTTCTAAACTAAAATACATAGAGAAAGAGGAAATTAGAATCTTTGTAAGAACATTTACCAGGTATTTTGTAGGAAATGTTTGCTTGGCATAAAATATAATTTAAATATTTTTAATTTGGTTGGCCCAGTAACAAACATTATGAAAAAGTTGGTGATGTGCCAAGTGAGTGAAATTCAGAGTTTACAATTTTCATTCGGTTTGTGTTATCTTTGGAACTTCAACAAAAAATTCCCATATTTTGGTATGGTGACAATGAAAAAAATTCAAATATCTTTGTTAAAATTCAAATCCTCTACTTAAATACTATGCTGAAAAAGGTGCTGAATCACACATGGCAACTAGGAGGATAGATTAACCTAAATAGAACTCGAAACACAAAAATGTACCAACAAATTCTCACATGAACAGAGTTATGTCAATGGTTATTTCTAGCTAGATTGTAAATAGATAATCCCTTCCAAATGATACTGATACAGAGCATCAGATTTGCCTCATGCAATCATACATGTTAGCTCACTTACCAGCCAAGGGGTCATCTCAAATTTATATTATATTTAAAGCTCTCTGGGTATATAGCTATTATGCAACTATGGTACTAATATTACAAAGATTTGAAAATATAAAATAACTATAAGTAGACAAATTTTTTGCTGACATAGCAATGATGGGGTCATCTCAAATTCATGATAATATTTAAAGCCCCCCCCCTCCCAATAGCTATTATACCACTGCTGTTCGTTATTATCAAAATTTGGAAGTATTTGAAAGTAGATTCTATCCATGAAATCTTCTTTGAGAAATTGGCATTGGACCAATGCTAAGAACAAATCTGAATTTATTTCAAATTTTTCCAGGAATCAAAGTCAAGCACTACATTACAGTCTATTGCAAAGCTTAGAAAAGTAATACATAACATTAGTACATGAAACTGAAAGATATACATGTAACTACATATCAGGAAAATCTGGGTCAAGTGAGCAGAAATATAAATATTGATATTTCAGTGCAAAGGTATGCAACCATGGTGGTAAGCAAAATATATACAATCCACAGGGGGTGTTAAAACACAATCATGAGCGTAACTAAGTCTCTACCTCTCCCTCCATACTCTCATACTTGTATGTGTGGTAAGGAGGATGAAAAACGTATTTCTGTCTTTTATCCTTCATATAAGTTCCATGCACTAACATCACGACTAAACAGTTATGCTAAAGATGTTCCCACCACACCCTAAATATTTCCTGGTGGGAGCCCTGATGCATGAACCTACTCAGGTACATGAATATGACAGACTTGACTGATGATCAAAAATGTGCAATACTTATGTAGTCTTACACCCCCCCCCCCCTATCATTCCCATCTAGGACAAGGCACTAAATCATGCAGAACTATACCAGAGACTCCATATATGACTACATATACCTCAAATTAGCCTGCTTCGGGGGGGGGGGGGGTGTTAAAACACATCATGTGTTGATGATTGTAAAGAAACATTCCAGCCTAGAGATCACTCAGTGTCTATTTACAAACATACAGATGTGCATCTACTTTCCCCTTCATCATTTACAAGATTCTGCAGCTCATTTGAACCATACAGTAAAACCTGTCTTCTTGAATACCCTCATCTTGTAAGGCTTTCATTTGCATTTGTTAGCTCCAAATCCTAACCCAGGGCTCTCACCAGGAAATATTTAGGGTGTGGTGCTAACATCTTCAGAATAACCGTTCAATCATGATAAATCATATTTATGTTATGTTTTATCCTTTTTACATGCTATTATTGTATATTCAGTCAAGTTTAGACTGTGGAAACAGTCATGATTTGCCAATAGGGTGTGGAGGGAGCTAAATAGAGTGTGGTGCTGCGCCACAGTCTAAAAGCCTGGCGAGAGCCCTGTAACCCTTACCCTAACCTTAATACTATTAACCAGTATATTCAATTTGATCATTTTGCGATGAAAGTGCAAGTTATGTTCTATTACACAGGATTGCAAAAATCCCATGAAAATGTATTGTGGTCAATTAAGTAAAGCATATGTAGCGTAAAATGAAAAGCCTTTATGAGCAGGTAGGCGGACAATTTGTTATTGTTTAATCCTACCTGAGGGTAATATAATATCACCTTGGTTCAAATGAGGCATATTTAAGCCCATTTATATAAAGTGTAGTGCCAAATAACTGCATCTGGCTGATTCAAGAATATTTACAAAAACATGGCTATTTGGAAAAAAACAATATCCTGGTCCATTTCATTATATGTTTCTTTAGAAATGTTAAATTGTCAATTGTTGGGTGAAGCTGAGTAGTGTTAGAATAAATAGAGATCCAGAAACATCAACTCCTGTTATACTCCTTGGGATCATTCTCCTGCTAAACACAAAAGAGACTAAACATTGAAAGGATAATCCTCTACTACCCATCTTTATGGTACAACTAGTAAAAGATTTGGTTAAATAAAAAGTCACTTTTTATCCTGTATAATCCATTTTGGATTTTAAGGAATGAATCTGAATCTATGTATATGTATCATTTATTTGCATCTAAAATAAGACAGTTTATATAAAATAAGCAAAGTTATTTAAGGTAACTTATAACTTAATCAAAAAATCCAAGATGGCCGAAACCAGGAAGCACATGGCATTTGAGTATAATCCGACCATCAAAATTAACTGTCTTTTGGTTGGATTTTCTCTCAATTTTTTAGTTCCACTTATCATTTATATAACCAGGCTCACTGTGGTTATGCAAATAGAAACAGTAAACATTTTGGAATGGGAATTTGAGTCCTCTGACAATGAGACAGAAAAATTGACAAAAAAAGTAGCACGGCAAAGGTCCCTGAACATTTTTTTTTCTTATTTCTCTGAAACATCCCTTTAATATAGCCCAAAATGGAAGGAGCTTTAGAATTTTGAAATCTCTCATACAAAATAAAAAAATAGAAAAAAACAATTTGAGAAGTGTACTTTTTTCCTTATTTTGATCCCAATTTTTTTATCGGGTAATTTTTCAAATTTCCGTTGCTTCTTCGTTTTTGATATATGTTTGAAGTATATTTTCTGAAATGTTCAGATATTTTGAATCAGCGGTTTTTCACGGGCTACTCCTAGAAAAAAATCTTCTCAAATTCTTTAAACGGCACTTTTTTTCTCAAACTAAAGTTTTTTGTTGTTCTTTGATGTCTTTGTAATGATTACAGTGCACAAGCATATGTGAAATAATAAAAACGACTTCTCAGGAAGAGTTTGAAAATTTCAAGATTGTGAAATTTTCAATTTTTTCTGAAAATCGATTAAGTTAACAGTCACCTTAAAGGAACATAGTTTGAAATCTTGAACCTTAAAATTCAAGATGCAAGTACGTGTGTATGACATAAGCCGCTGAACCAGATAAATGGCAGTGAAATGGCCATGAAAACCAGGGTGGATCACATGTTTAGATTTGAACTTCTAAGTAGACACACATGAAACTAGCTTGACATTTGGAAGTAAATAAACAAGGAAGAAGAAGCAATAAAGGACGGTCTATAATGGTTACATCAATACAAACTCTGATAAACATCCGTCCAATGTTATCACATCATATGCTGGTGATTTCAGGTTCAAATTGAGCTTTGATGGGGCATGATCATTGTGGGATCCACAGCCTTTACTATCCTTTTGGAATAGTCTCTCAAAAGCGTTAGGTAAAGAGGGGCTCTGATAAATCAGAATGGGGTATGATGGTATATACCTGGTTGGAATTGAGCTTTGATGGTTTACAGAGTTCATGTTTTGGAAATACTGGTACTGTACTGAGATCTTCTCTTTTCGTACCTTGGCAAGGGCTCAATGTATTGCCAGCCATTGGGGATTCAGCGATTTTTATTTTGGAAAATTACAACAATAAATTCTCCCTAAAATGGATAGAGATTGATGTTAGACTGACAAACACATGTGCAAGGACCAATTCCCTTTAGCAGCTCTTCAAACACATGTTGCAATAAAAACAAACAAAAAAATGTTGCATTATGATATCATGAACTAGACAACAACTTCAACATCCTCCAAAAACATGATCAAACTAGAAGGCATAGTGAACCTTACACATTCAGATAGCAATCTATAATATTGAAGAACCTTCACAACTCTACAATCTTCATAATTTGTTTCACTGTACCAAATCACTAGTCAGTCATCTTGACATTGCTCGGGTAAAGTATTCTTTTCAATAGTTTGATTTTGCTATCTAGAAATTACTACTAAATTCTTGTCTTCAGGGTTCAGGGTAAAGGCTCATAAATTAAATAAATCAGGAATTTGTTACAAATGCATTATTGTTATAGTTATCAATATGATTACAGGTGTGTAAAAATACACACACTTTGCAATTCACCTATTATATACAATGCATTTACAATAAATTTACACAAAAATATGTTTTACAGTAGCCAGAATCACTATACTTTGAAGTTGAACGAATCAGATGCCTGAAATGTTATGCATTATAATACCTATTTATATCGCCAGTACAAATTTAACATGGATTATTTTTGAAAACTACATCCAGTATTGCATAATACATGTTTTACAATATAGAGAATTCACTACATTCTTACTGCCGAATATTCCAGATGCCCAACATGAAATTCCTAATATGTTGAATTCAGCTTCTCTAATGATTTGAATCTGGTTGCTTAGCATTTGGCATTATACAAATAGATTTAGAAAATATAAACAAATTTCTATATTATATAAATGTGCACTTTAAGATATACAGGCTAACACACAGCCCTAAGAAAAGTTTACAGTTCTGAAATTCATCCATATACAAGAACAGAGAGGTCACCTAAAATTGAGCCATTTTTGGAGATGTGTCTTAAACTGTATCAAGAACCAAAGATTGCATCTGGAAAGTTCTGAAAATCTAGGTGTACTTGTACTTGAAAATCCAATCAGGTCATGCTCTTTTCTGTTATTCCTGCATGACATAAAAGAGCATTTGAATTTTATCATTTTTATGTTATCTAAAAGATACTTTTATTCCTCTATACTCTATTCCTTACAAATTCAACTATTTGGTTTTTAAAATTTTTGTATTTAAATTAAAATAACTATGGTATTTTATCTGCAGGATTTGACAGTAGGATTTTGAAGAGAAATCAATGTTCAACACACTTTTTTCATGGCATAATAACGTGGCACCTGACAGGTATATTTATCATGCAGACTTTTGCTTTCTGAATACAGGAAGTCTAATGGCTAATCTAGAAATCTTTTCATCTCATAGAAAGAATTGTATCCTGATAAATTCTTGATGCTTTAGTCTTGCATCTAGTCTATATGTCCCTATAGAAACTTTTTATCTGGATTAGTAATAGGTAGGGGGTAAGGTGGGTGTTAACTCTAATTGGTGAAAGTATATAACTGGAAACTGAACATTTGAAAAGGGTAGTACTGTACTTTAATCACCAAGTTTAGCTTCAGAACATGTTTAAATCAACAAATGCCATTTAATTCTATAGCTGGTGATTAATTCAAGTTCAAATATTATAGTCTACCACTTGACATTGAAAAACAACATAAAAGTCAATTTGTGAACAAATCCAAAATTCTGTTACTACAAATAATAACCAGTCCTGAAACTATGTCAAGTTTGCCACGTTTGGCAATCAATTCTAAAGTATATACCCTAGACTGGTTCCAGAAAGTACTCAACAAAAAGCAGTGACCTCACAAAATACTGAGGCAAAAATGCACCAACTTTACCTTGAGGCTAATTATAAAATACAACTCTCAGATATAAATTCACCCGCCCCCTAACCCGTTTAAAATGCAAAGTTGCAAAGAATATTCACCTATTAAACTGAGTATTTTGGACATTTTTACCAATTTCATACAATTCTTCAACACAGTCTGAAGATAAAATGAGAATATTTAGGAACCAGTTGACAAAAAAGAGTGAGCATGTAGCAAATATTTATTCATCGTTACACATTTGACTGTACTCAATATCTTCTATTTAGTTGATGTGTCATACTTTCAGCTGATTCTGAGATTTACACAATCAGAAATCGATGGTTTGAATAATACTCTTGTGCTATAACCAAAAGCTGGATATTGCATGTTGCTTTGAAGTCTTCCAAATTACAGCTGGGAATAATAGTGTATTTGGTTTTCCTACTCATCTTCATCATATTCCACAGTGACAACATCTTAAGAATTGTAAAATAGTCTTTTTCCAAACAAATCTCTGAACTCGGTGTAGTAGTAGACTGAATTAGGAACAATATGAAGTCTAGAACTAAGAATGCCTGACGACTCCTAACATAAAGACTAGTGTCCTTTATTATCATATAACACTCCAAACCTATAGATAACAAACTCCTTCTGAATATGAAGAAATGTTGTCTACTTCAAAAAGGACTGCCATTATTTCATTATAAGATTGCACAAAACATTGAGCAATTATGAAATATGTCTTTGGCACAAAATGCAAACAATTAAAAACTGATTAAAAACAATTAAAAACTGATTAAAAATTAAAGGGGTTCTATCCATATACAGCAAAACTAGTGTATGTTACTAGCCCTCTATTGTGAAGTTATTGAATACTTGTCCTAATATCAAATGAACAGAAACTGATGATTCACAGAGCATCATGATGCTTTGGTGAAAATCATCTCAATACTTGGAAAGATGAAGATGACATGGTTTATGATGAAAAATGTATACTTACAGAACGCTAGTGTTAATTTTCATATTGGACTAGGTTTAACTGTATAATTTCCCCATTTCAAGTGAGGTGTTTTGGTCAAGTAAAATACTACTATATACAGGGATTTCATTAGCAGAAGGAAACAACCAGTGAAAATCGTTGTTTTAGGGACTTCAACTTTTCCATGTTAAATTTATGATTTCCATTAAATTTGCCACTTGTTTTCATTTATTTAGCATTTTGTAAGAAATTCTAGTGAAACCCTGACTATATAAGATACAAAACCAGCAATTTTGATATTTCCCTTTCAAATGTAGCAAAAACATAAAAAAAACACTTGACAAAAAATATGACATATGTGATCCCTGTTTTCATGTCACAAACACAAAACACAGTAGTAGTGGGACATTTATTGCTTACAGGAGGTCATTAGGGTTGTCTGTTTCAGCCACTTGTGGCTACTTGTTGGACCAATAGAACCAGTTAACCCTTTGAAAAAAGGTCATAATGAAAATGTTTTAAAATGTAAAATTTAGTAGAAAAGAGTACAAACAATATGAGATATAATATCTGAGAACGTAGAAAGTACTCAATAGTTATATATGAAATACCAGAAATGTATGCCATTCAAATTCTACATAGCAAATGATGAAATACAGTATACTTGAACTCTGTGTTTTTCTGTACAGGCCACAGCCTAACTATTACAGCCATCATTATGACTTATGATCACTGTACATTTAATTAATACTTTGAAGCTTTCTATAATTGAAATAATAACTGTAATTTCAGTGAATATATGATCATAAAAATGGTCTTATAATCTCTTTTGATTGTCTATTGTAATATTGATGAACATTTTTAATATAGAAAACTTCATATCAGAAGAGCACATTTGGTGAGAAAAGCTGAACTGGTCTAAAATCTTGTCATAATGCCTGTTGATCTAGCGCAGTGACTAGAATCTTTGCTAACTAACATGGTCGGGGCCTTCTTGAACTGTTGAACATAAATACCCCAAAACCTCTCCAGGAATATGCTACACTTGGTAGGGTTGACCGAGGCCTTACAATCTTCGAAAAATTTGAAACTTTTGAAGATGAAGATTTGTGGAAAGATCATCATTCCAAGAAAATCTACAATGCCACTTCAAATAATTCATCAAATCTTGTTAGTTTAAGATAACAAGTACGTGTCTCATTCTATCAAGTCATCAGATAGATCACATAAAGAACCAATAGAATCCCTATATAAAAACACCATCAAATATAGATTAATTATTTGAGTCTATAAACAGAGTAGCACCCTATTAATAAAATTGTACCCTTGAGTCTATAACTGCTTAAAATACTCAAGAAATGAACATTTATCATCAGAATAATGACCTTTTAAATATACATTTCAACACTGTTTTTTATCAATGTAAATTATAGAGAAATTCAATAAGAGACCAAAGTATTGAAAAAACAATGTTTATTATTGGTCAAAATAGAATATAATCTAACAAGGTAAAAAAAATATCAAATTACAATCAAATGTTGACCTAAAATTAGCAAATCATCTTCTAAAAGCTTCTATTTTCTAACTAATTTGATGCAAGCTGTGTACTGTATATATAAATGCCTTGTACAGTCAGCCAAGACCACTTTATATTGTAAACCACAGGATTTTCTTGGATAAAATTACATTCAGACTCAAAACAAAGCGTGCTTGCTGGATAATCAAGAGCTCAATTTTCATTGTGTCGCCAGACAGTCAAGATAAACACAGTTCGGCACGGAACTGCAAAGATTGAAGCATGCAATGATTTCCATTGTGATACGAAATACAAATGCAGAAAGGAAAACTGTCTAATCCTATTATACTCATGGTATAATCACATAATCTGAACCATTTTTATCTTGGACAAATTGCATCACAGTAATTCAGTTCTATCTCTACTGTATATCTCAAGTGAGATATCTACATTTTGCAGTTAACTCTAAAACTTGGCAGTCGGTAGACATTTACCCCTGAGAAAAATATCTTATTAATTCCATGCTCTTTGAAATGTAAAACTGTAAAACAGGATATTAAAGGCAATAATAACAACATGCAGATATTTTCCAAATATTTTAAATATACTGACGTAGTGTGGTATATTCAGGAGAAAAACATGGAATGCTAAGGTTCACAAGTAGGGCATTGGCCAGGTAGGCGGGTACTAAATGGAATTTGTTATGTGGGCACAGTACAAAAATACAAAATGTAAAGTTCTAATGTCACAGTGTACCTCTTACATATCATTTCTCTAAATCAAAAATATGAGTTGTGAAAGTTTGATTATCAATCAAATGTTGCTGCAAAAATATATGCATTTGACATTAGTACCTCCATAGGAGAATTTGTGATTTACTAGGTTAAAACAAGGTATAAAGGACACTGTCTAAACATCAACAGTTATTAATTGAAAAAAGGTAGATTTATCAAAAACTGCCCTCTTCATTCATTGAATAAAATTTTTCTACAAATGTTGATAATAAATTTCTGCTACAGAAATAACTTATGATTAGTTAATATGATGGTTAAAACCTATTGATTTGATTAAATTATGTTGTCTATAAGGGGCCTGCAGTTCACAAGTAGTTCTTGCTTTTTAACCACAGCCTCCAATATAAATGATCAACACCTGTGAATGAAAGAATGCAAAATGTACAATTATACTGCCAGACATAACACAATAAAAGAAACATCAGTAAAACTTGGAAGAAAAGAATTCAACCCAATAACAGATTGGTTAAAATCAATTAATTCTAACAGCAGAAAAAGTTGAGAATAAAAGTTATGACTCACAAGGCCTTACAGGTGTCATATATGAATTAGCAAGCACTAAGATTAATAATTTTATAATATTAAACTCTTTGTTAGATTAATAGAGTAGAGTGAACCTCTGAAATGTGAAGGAGTGATGCCAATATTATCTGTTTGATTGACAATGGATGGAATAATATTATTTTTTCCAGTAATAACTTATCTAATTATTTATTATCTATTTCTTACGTTAAAATTAAATGCCTATTAGCAAACTGTCAAAAGGATGAACTATTGAACTATTTTGACCCAAAATGGTAAAATTAAAATTCAGTCTGTTGAGAAAAACCTTTAGCATCACTAGGCATGTCAAAAATAAAAATAATACCAGATAAACATTTACTCGCACAGACTGGATTCTACACACAGATTATGTATGATCTTTAAGCTTTATTATATTGTAGCTTGAAACTCTTTAGATTCCTATTACTGTCATGGACGTAGCGCCCGGTACGCTGGGTACGCACAGGCGTACCAGATGGTTGCAAATTCGCTCCAAATACAACCAAATTTCAAAATTTTCCTGGGGGAGAACCCCCACTGCAGTGGCGGATCCAGGAACCAACAGGGGGGGGGGGGGGGGGGCAAAATTTGAGATTAGATTGGGCCCAAATTTTGAAAATTTGAGGCCCATTTTCTTCAAAATTTGGCCTAAAATTAAAAAATAAGGCCTGAGAAGGCCCAATAATGACCAAAAGGCCCACTTTTTGGGGCCTTAAGGCCTCTTTTGGCCTAAAAATTTTTTGGGCCCAACTTATTTTTTCTGGGCCAACCTTAGGGGGGGGGGCCGGGCCCCATGGGCCCCCCCGGATCCGCCATAGCCACTGGACCCCCCTGAATGCTCGACTTTTGATTCACTCCGAGTCAACTCTTGAACGTGGTGGTGGCGTACACCTTACAAAATAGCACTACGCCCATGACTGTCAGATACTGAGAATATTACATAAGCCTGTTAGCAGTTGTTTATCTTTGGGTTTACATTGATTGATTTGCCTAGTCAGTAACCATCTGTTAGTATAATTGAATCATAACACAACAATGTGAATTATACTGGCATAAAATATATATAGGAAGAAAATTTATAAACTATGGATTTTACAAATTCAAATTATATTTAGATATTTGGTATGGCATTGGTCCTTTAATTAGACATTTGGTATGGTATTGGCATCATGATAAACCATGACATCTCATTTCTTCTCAACCCTGAGAGACATGTTTCAGGTGAAACAGAAAGATGCTATGAGTATCAGAATGTGGTATTGGTCTTATAGTTAGACATTTGGTGCTATATGTCTTATATTTGGACATTTGGTATGGTATTGGTCTTATATTTAGGCATTTGGTATGGCTTTTATGCTTCATTTGGGTGATATGGGAACACATTGAAATTTGACAGATTGGTATGGGAACACATTGAAATCTGAGGGTTCAGCCTAGGACCCCCGCAGAATTTTGTAAACAGTGAATTTGTGACCCCCCATGGACAAACTTCAACTCACAGGGTCGCTTCACCCAGGGGCTACATATATGCAATTTGTAATCATAAGTCAATGTAGATATAGCCCTACGGTCTAAACAGCTACATGACCCCATACGAAGTTCCACCGAGGACCTAGACTGTATCCTTCGTCTGAATAAATATTCAGACTGTAAGTCACCTATTGTAAAATGTGGTGTTGTATAAATGTTACAAATAAGTTTGTTTAATGATAAAATGATTACCTTATAAAGAACTTACAATATTATTTTTTTGTATATTGTCCTCTTACTGAAGATATTCATAAAATGTACAGACGCTTCTTGTAGCGAAGCCATTGATTAGGTCAAGCCATTTTGGCAATGCCAATTCTCACGATAAACGAGATTTAGCCAGTGACGTCAGTCTATTTGTAAACAAATAACACGTGGAGCGGACGGAGCAACATAACGGAAGCGTATGCTAAATTCCATTTGTGCGGGAATTTGTTAGATCTAGTCATTTATTATCATTATCCCGATTAATTTTCTTCATTTATAGTAAATAGAGCAGAAATATTCATGAAGAAGGCCGAGGTAATCAAGTGGTCATGTGTTGTCAAAGTTCAAAATTTGCATATCTCGTTTGGATCTCGTGAACTCAAACGTCCTTGACATTGATTTCGCGATGTACTTATGAACACATCCTGAAGTTTCGGTGAGTCTGAACATTTCATTATTTTATATCAACTTGTACCCGCCTTATACAAATATTTTTGCTTCTAGTTTAAGATGAACATCTCTTCAACATATTCACCAATTTTCAAGGTGAACATTCTAATAATAAACGAGAAATTAATGTGCAAAAAATATCACCGCGATTTCCACAGGAAATATATCAATCATAACAGACCGAATATTATATTCGGTCTGTTGGATACATACTAACCGAGGACCCTTACTAACTCCTTTGAAAATCTATTACATCTACATGATTCAAACAGCTGAAGTAACCTTAAAAAGGCGATGCTGTGTTCATATCATTGATCTTAATGCAAGTAAATGTATTTTCGAGTAATAGGTGCTGGTACACAAATCTATTCCAAACAGGACTGTCAGTTTCACTGCAAAATTTTTAAAATAAGGGAAAACTTCCCTTATTTTTTGAACAACATTTCATGGTTGTCTTATTTGTATATTTTTCTAAAAGCCACCGTAAGTACTTACTTGATTTCTCATGGTCATATCCCACTACAACAAAGTAGTCCGCAAGCCGAGCCATCGTCAATATTCCGCACTTTTGGGTAAAATCCACTTTCAATTTTCTGAGGCCATCTTTCTAGATTCCACTGCGCATGTTGACTGCGCATTTCTGAATTTCCGGAAAGTGCTGCCATCTATCAGTAGCTACGTGAGGAATCTGACAGGTGCTTTAATTCCCGGGAAATCCTTTAGCTTGGCATACATATTCTAAATGTTACAAATCCAGTCACTTGCGCAGACCTTAATTTATATTTTGTGTTTCCTATTAAATGCTTTACCTCAAATTTGTCAAAAAGGAATTTTATATGATTTTCCAAAGTAACAGGTCCCTTGAATTATTTTCGTTCAGAGTGTGGCGAGATATCACTGACCCACATTGCGTCGGTGCGACAGCTTGCAGTTCGACAATTTTCTTTCATTTTTAAATAATTGCTGCATGGTGCACATCGGGAACACGTGGAATATATATTAGGAAAAGTATTGACGTTTGGTAAGTTTATTTGTGAATCGTTGGTAGATTGGTTGATTCAAAAGTAACGTAAAGATTTCAAAAGTCCATGATTCTCATTTTTTTCAGATTCGATTGAATGTTGTGTTTAGCCATACATTTTGAGGATAATTGAGTGGTTGACCCAAACTGACCAGGTAGGTACGAAGAAATACTATGCTGTGAAATACAGATATCCACATTCGTTTATGGTATCTAATCATTTCTCACTCTAGATGCTTTTGAGAGTGTGAAAAGTAACAACAGCGGTGTAGATTCCAAATTATTAAATTCCACAGGAATTATTCCGAAATATGAATATATGATGAAAATAACCAAACACTGTATAGGTCTACTGTATGAAGAAACCAGCTTATTTTCATATCCAGAAGTGTTTGCGCATCAGGCCCGTAGCCAGGATTTGCCAAGGAGGGGTTCAATTTTCAAAAATTTCCAGGGGGGGTTCACATTTGACAATTTTGGCCCAAATTAGGCTAAAATCACTTGAGGATTGCTCAAAATGGTCAAAAATTGCATGATTTTGAAAGAATTTTTGGCCAGGGGGGGTTAGCCCGAACCCTGCGAACCCCCCCTGGCTACGGGCCTGAGCATTGTGTAAATTACCTCTTTGAAGACTATCCCATTGAATCGGATAGACTTATACGCAATTCTTTTAGGGGCGTGATAGACGGAAATTCATTACATAAATATCTCCCACAATGCATATGAGCATTGTGTAAATTACCTCTTTGAAGACTATCCCATTGAATCGGATAGACTTATACGCAATTCTTTTAGGGGCTTGATAGACGGAAATTCATTACATAAATATCTCCCACAATGCATATGAGCATTGTGTAAATTACCTCTTTGAAGACTATCCCATTGAATCGGATAGACTTATACGCAATTTTTTTAGGGGCCTGATAGACGGAAATAAATAAATATAGTCATTACATAAATATCTCCCACAATGCATCACTTCAAGTAGAACAAATTTTCATTAGTTCGTTAATTAAACAAATTCTCCCAACCTTAAAACCCTGTTTTTGCGTAATGTTTGGATGATAAAGTTCACTAATATCAAGTTACTACCCTAAAAATTGATACATGTCAAACATTTAAAAACATGAAATCAAGCCCACATCATATACAAGAGAACTTACTTCTTGTTTCATATTGAGTTATCGGGTCTAAGCTTCAGGGAACAAAGTCAGTGACATCACGATAAAACATTTCATGATTATCGTCAGCTTCGAAAAATATTTGTGAAAACACGTTGCTGTTGTTATATATATGTATTTTATGGGTGATTGTATATTTGCAACCCTGTAACTCCTTATTGGATTTAAAATCATCACACACGTATTAACCCCAG
Source organism: Owenia fusiformis (assembly GCA_903813345.2). NCBI lineage: Eukaryota > Metazoa > Annelida > Polychaeta > Sabellida > Oweniidae > Owenia > Owenia fusiformis. The sequence continues at coordinate 13,111,907 of CAIIXF020000006.1, read as the reverse complement.
ATTCTGATAATATACTCATGCATTTTGTATACAGGTTAGTTCATGTACTCATGCTTTTAAATTTCCAATAAAGAATGATACATAACAGGATTCTTTATTCATTATATAAATTGGTGGATCATGGGGGAGGGAGGGGGTTATACATATAACGAGATTCAAATCACATTTGTTATTACCCTTTAGACATTAGTTTGATTTTCCTTCATCTACTCATGGCCCCACTCATGTACAGTAAAACTTTTTGCTGAGAAAACAACTTCACTGTTAGAAGACGTTCATTACAAAGAGGGTAGTTCAGTAGAGTTTGTACAGAGGAAGGTGTCTACTAGAGACAGCTGTTCACTAGAGAGAGTGAAAACATAAAAACATTTAACATTTATAATTTTGTTTTTGATAGTTGAATAATAACATTTTCTTCACTTATTTTTGAAATTAGGATGTAGACATCAGGCACATATATTATTTAAATATACTTGAAATCACTCGTATTCATATCACTACTTTATATGTCAGTAGTTTTTATTACACTTATATTCTAAATGTAACATTTTAGTTCAACTTCCTGGTGTATCATTCTATAGGGCAGTATTATTGATTCACATGTTGTATTGTAAATTAATACTTCTGGCATTTAGGAAGACTATGAGACTCTATAAATGATATGATCCGATTCTTCTTGTGGTATGTATCACATAATTTAGAAATGTAGAATAATAGAAGCCACTTTTAGATTATATTAATCCAGTGATTCGATTGTAATTACCCTTTGCATTCGTTTGACTTCACTTCTTAAAAGAGAGCTTCGTCTTCACTCTTTCAAACTAAAATAAACCTGTGAACTCACCGCACCAATCAGTGTTCATCGGCCAAATTTGACCGATGTTCTATATATGGTCATTCTTCAAGCTCGCTGATTGGTGGAAGAAAGGTCAGCGCGTAGGTCAGAAGTGATTTATTACCCAAACTGTCACCGGTACCCGCCATGGGGCTACTAAACTGCAATATGGTCTCTACTAGGCAGAGTGTAGTTTAACTAGACTCAGGGTAATTGTAATAATTTTGGCAATCTTCAATAGCACTAAAATTTATGATGTTGCAAAAATCTTTGAAGCAGTATTTCCATATAGATCACCATCTTGACTATATATGCATTAACATTTAAATTACATTTTGCAGTGTTAATGTTCTGTCTAGGAAAAATAAATCTGCCACTTTTCCCTATTGAATACCTAACTATGGCCATAGTAATTGAAAATGGCATCTGTTGAGTTTTATTACTACATTCGTTAATGCTCTTATATCAATATTATATACTCTTTAGTTAAACCAGCATATTCTTTCAGTATGAAATACCTGGATGGATCCAGATGCACAGTATAGGGAAGTCTCATTCATGAATCTTTATACAGATTGATCAGGTTTAAACAAAGATCTCTTGTCCAGCTAGAATGCTTCAATTATTGGTCTCTCTTTCTGTGTACTAAGCCATTACTGAACAACATCATCCAATAAATTTCATGGATTTTTTCTTTCAAAGGACACCTAGCTCGATGTACATGT